>MEHQ01000644.1:305758-467549 GCA_008828725.1 Saccharina japonica | reverse complement strand
GGGGGGCTCGAACTCGTGACCTTGACGCTAACAAGTTTCGTGGTTACCTGCTAGCCCACCGGGGCGACCGGCTAGTGCTATACGGGGTTGTAGCTTGACGTCTTACCGGATAATAACTCGCACACAACTTGTGCTTTCTATACATTCCTCAGGGCGTTTCGTACCGTTTTCCTTGGGGCGTTTCGTATCGTCGCGTCTCAGGCACTCCCCTCCATACTTTCTCGAGCTCCTACTGGTTTCAGTATAGTCTCTAATCGCTCCGTCCGCTTTGCACTTCTCCTCGTCCGCCCTTCCATTTCGTCTACCTCTTCCAGGTGTCTCAAATACTGCACGCATTTATCTACCACTTCCGACGAAGCCAGCGCCCGTCCTCTACCCTGTGTAGCCTGCAACCGCCTCTTGGAGAAAGGCACGGAATATTTCCGCCGTAAGGACCCCGCCGACGGCAATACCAAGAGGGGGAACGACCTCATGCGGTACCTGCACGGGGACGGCTCGTCATGTCTCCCTCTCGCGACTCACACAGCCTCGGAGCATCCGTGCTTCCGATGCCGTGAGTCCTCTGAGGAGGTCTGCCTCTTCGACTCGATGGGTGACGACCCCCCAGCTTTCATCGCCTGTCAGGAGTGTTTCTTTGAGGACAGGGCCGAACTCATCGGCGATGTTCGTGCGCTCCTGGTCACGAACAAGGCCAAGGCCGTTTCCGAGGACGTCTCTCCCAAGAAACCGGCCATGTACGTACCTTCTCTTCCTTCCCCTTGGCTTTGGTTTCGTTCTTGCCTGCTCTCTTGTCTATTTTGTTATTGTAGTTATATCCTGCCTCTCAATCTCTCTTATTACCTGTTTTGTCGCCCTTTTCTGGTTTTAGCTTTCTTCGCCAGTTTGATTTTGATTTTGACCTCTTTCCTTCTGTTCCCTTCCTGCGCTTTGTCTTCTTCGCCTTTCTCGTCCTTCTTCAGCAAACGCTATGTGTGTCTGCGCCTACGCCACGCCTCTCTCTACGGCCCTCCTCCATCTCTTCTTCTTCATCGTCTTCGCGCTTGGGTTGTTTCGTTCCTTTATTGGATTATCCAACGCTTTATTCGTGTTTCGTGTTGCTGTTGTAGACTAGTGCACCACAGTTTCCCTCCACTGTTCTTTGAGTGGTTGTCCTTCTTGTACGACTCCCCGCCTCTCAGTGGTTTGCAGTCCTCCCTTTTGTTTCCTGTTTTGTTGTTATCGTTCTTCTTTTGTTCGGTCGTTTCCGTCCTTTGAAGCCGAAATTCGTTTGCCCCGGTTGGTAACGTCCTCCAACCTCTTGTCGGTTGTGTTATGGGTGTCGTGCGGGAAGTTTTGGACCCTGTTGCACTAAGTTTCTCTGTAGTGTACCTCAGTTCTCTTCCACTATTTGTTGTTCTTTGTTCCTTTTGTCGAACCCTATACTCCATTGCCCTACGAGTAGTTGGCTACGTTCTTCCGTCTTTTGATGAAGGTGCTCTGGTTTTCGTCCATGGTTTTGTCTGCTGTTTTAGTACGTCCTTTTGCAGCGCTTGGGTTGTTTCTATCTTTTATTGGATTCTCGAACGCTTTATTCGCGTTTCTTGTTTCTGCTGTAGTGCACCACAGTTTCCCTCCACTGTTCTTTGAGTCGGTTTTCTTCTTGTACGACTCTTCGCCTCTCAGTGTTTCGCAGTCCTCCCTTTTGTTTCCTGTTTTGATGTTATCGTTCTTCTTTTGTACGGTCGTCTCCGTGCTTTGAATCCGATATTCGTTTGATCCGGTTGGTAACGTCCTTCAGTCTCTTGTCGGTTGTGTTGAGGGTGTCGTGCAGGAGGTTTTGGACCCTGTTGTAGTACATTTCTCTGTACTCGTAGTGCACCTCAGTTCTCCACTATTTGTTCTTTGTTCCCATTGCCCTAGTTGGCAACGTTATTCCGTCTTTTGTCTGGGGTGCTTTGGTTTCCGTTGAGGGGGTTTTGCCTGCTGTTTTATTACGTGTTTTTGCAGTGCGCCACAGTTACTTACCCTCTACTGTAGGTATTTGGTCATTTTGTCTTCTTGTCAGGCTCATCGCCTCGCAGTGGTTATAATGCCTCCTCTGCTTTGTTGTTGCCGTTCTTCTTTTGTCCGGTCGTCTCTGTTTTTTGTCTGCCCTTGTTGGCAACATATTTCCGTCTCTTATCTGAGGTCCGATATTCGTTTGCCCTGGTTGGCAACGTCCTTCTTTCTCTTCTCTGGGGTCTTCTGTGTGTCATGGGAAGGGATTTTCCTTCTGTGATGGTACGTGCGGCTGCAATGCACCACAGTTGTCGTAAGGGGGGGGGTTCCCTGCTCCTATATGGTAATTATATCCTTTTTGTCTTCGCGTTTCTACTTTTTTAGCGGTATTTTCGTATTTTACTTTTTTGTTACGTTGTACCGTGTTCTCTTTTTGGTGTTTCTGTTATAACGCGTTTTTGTTTTTGTCGCGCCCTATTTACCTGTATGTGTTTCCTTCTTACTGCGGCCGCTATTTGTTTCGTCCTTCCGGTCAGGGTTCTTTTCGACCTTGTCGCGTCTTCGCTATTTTTCTTGTCGTTACTATCAGGTTAGTCGTTGCTTTCTTTGTATTTTCGTTTCCTTTTTAGCTTCCGGTTGTTGTCCTTTACGCAGGCCTCCCGTGCTTTCGCGCTTTCTTCATTATTGTGGGGGCTTGTCTCTGGTTCGTTCAGGGGTTGTCCTTTCCAACTTTGTGCTGCACTCAGTTCACGCGTGCTGACCTTTCCTTTGCTTCTTGAACACTTGGCGATACATTTCGCATGAACACCGTGGCCAATGGCCAAGGACGATAATTGTTTCGGTTTGTAATTCACATCAGGCGTCTGATGACGAATGACATGCTGAAACGCACGGCTTCCTGGCGATTCAACTACTTTTATCACCCACGGAATCTGAGCAGTGTCATCGTCTTTCTCCGTTAATTTACACACTTTTTTCTGTTTCTTCGGTATTTTTTAATCACTCTACGCCGTCCTTCGTACGGTCGTCACGCCGTTTTCCTTCCTTTCATCGCTTCCTTTCATTTATCTTCCGCTACCCGTCGTTCATCGACTGTTATTTTGCCTTCATCTACTATTTTCTCCAGGCTTTTATCCCGTTAACATTGAATTGTTGAATTTTGTCTTCGTCAGTCTTCTTTTTGGCCCGACCTTGGCCCGACCGGTATTCGTTAGCGAGCGATTTACCCTTTCTTCGCTCCTACATCGTCGCCACTCCTATTCTTCTTTGCCGGTGTCCCTCGTAACTCTTCCTGTTCCCTGTTTTATAATATAAAAACAGGCCTGGAGACTAGCAACGCGAATGATACTCATTCGCTTGCGTTACTAACCCAATGATTTCAAGTACGGTCTATTAATTGGAATTTTGTCGAGGTCAGAAAAAAAAATCAACAATCTAATTTGGAAGGTCAGCACAGAAACCTATTGACCAAACCACTCCTATTGATAGGCAAGACCTGAAACTAATTGTTGAAACAATTTCAATTGGAAGGTCAGGGCAGAAACCTATTGATCGGACCATTCCTATTAATAGAAAGAAACAGAACGGAATTATTGAAATAATTCCAACTGGAAGGTGAGAGCAGAAACGGTTTGATTGAACCATTCCAATTGTGAGACAAGACCAGAACATAATTGCTGAAACAATATATATTGGAAGGCCAGGACACAAACCTATTGGCCCATCCATTCCTATTAATAGATGAACCACGAAAGCAGTATCTCGACCAATTCCATTTAAATGAACTTTCGGAAGATCTACTGTAAAAGCAATAGTCCATTGTCGGTAGGTCCCATACACAGGTGGCCATTTGGGTACGTTGCGGGACTTTGCGGCGAAATCACAACCTCAGTACATTGGGGCGACGCACACAATGTACCGCAACGTACGAGAAGGCCCTTCGATTGTCAGATCTCCTCTTGATATCTTAATACAACGTGTAAGGTTGTCGTCAAGTTGGCAGACCTTCTTGCAACGTTATTATATTTTTTATATGTCCAACACATTTAAACATTTCGCTCGTTTCGCTCGTTATTCTATTATCATTATTGTACGTATTAACAGTATTATTGTAGTACTCTACACAACCAATTAGTAAAAACAAATTTTTGAGGTAAACAACCGGATTTTGAATGGCTGAAAACCAATACTTGAATCTAGTATATTTGGATTATAAGTCTTCGGCGTTCTCGCATCGATGATAACACCCATACCTAAATGAAGCTAAAACTATCATTGATATAGACAACGTTTCACTACACCAACACTAAAATCAAGTCAAAATATGTTTGAGGCAGTCGAATTTGTCACGGAAAGTTGTTAATAATGACAAAAAAAAATGTGTCTCAATGAAAATCCATACTTTAACCAAGTAAATTTTTGTACGAGTTTTCTGTTTTCTTCTTGCAGAACAGAATGGACAACGAATGTGAAAAAATATACTCGTACGTAGTGCACATCATTCGTCTTACCCGAAAGCGTCTTGTGCCCAATTTTTGTAAATTTTACACAATTCTAACATACGTTTTAGCTGTTTTTTAAATAAGAGCATTTGTTGCAAACGAACATGGTTTTGCGCAATGCAAAACATGAGGCGGGATTTAAAGGAGCATATAAACAAATGAGCAACGTAGTTGTTGATCATACAAACGCGAGTGCGCTGTCGAGGTGATACTTTTTTATACGTATTCATAGTTGTTTTAAGTATATATTCATATGATACGTACGTATTATATGTACAATATTAATATTGTTTCGTGTTTCGATGTTTCGCGCCGATTTATTTCGGATTGTTTAAGACCAACTATTATGGGAAATTTATTTTTGGGCCCTCAGAACTGAGTTTTTAGCCAAAAATTCGCGATTTACTCGGCGGCACGGCCACAAACACCGATAGACTCGTCAGGGTGCTCCCCGTAGTTTTCGTAGAGCTTTCTGACGTACTTTTTCGTTTCTCGAGGATCGTAGTTTGACTGTTCGTCCAAGTTGCCAGTTCTGATGATTTTTAGCCAAAAATCCTCAAAGATCCATTATTTTTGGCCCCAGTTCTGACCAACAAGCCTTATTTCTGGAAACTGATTTGTTGTGATTAGTTGCGCCAAAAACCAAAACGAGACCCTAGAAAAACGGAGAACTGCTCCAGAAAGCCCTCGAAAAACTACGTGGTGGATCTACGAGCTGGGCCAGCCAAGACTCTGCTAGAACAGTCAATCGGCTATGCCCCGCTCAATAATGCGTGTTTTGACGTGATTTTTTGACACGGTGTTCCTTAAGTATCAATCAACCTTTTCGATGTCATCCCTTTTTGTTTTTGTTTTTTCCTCGGGATATATGACCGATCCAACGATCCGTAAAAATGAAAAAGTGGTCATAACAGGTCCGAAAAAAAAAAAAAAAAGGGATGACACGGAGTACKATTCGCATGTGTGTTTCAAATACGTGGTAAAAAATCAGTTCGAAAAGTGAAAAATTGAGCGGGGCATCGCAGTAAAACTGCCGTTTTCGTAATTACTTGTTTTCAGTATATAATCATGTTTTTGTTATATCTCTTGATGCGTGATGAATCGGCAATGCAACTTGCATGGATCGTCTCCTTGTGTCTCAAGCACTGTCTACACCAAATTTCAGCTTGATCGGGAATGGCGATTTTTTTAGCTGTCATGTGAAATTAGTGTCGAAATCTGGTAAAAAATCAGATTTTTTGGTACTTTTGGGTTTTTCGCGGATATCTCGGCGAAATCGAGTCGGTTTATTTTAAAAGTCAAGAAAATCCCTATACTATTTTTTTTTGCATCTTCAATAATATGTCAGGATCATCTCTGCCAAATTTCTAAGTCTAACTCGCAAAATTGGCGGCGCTATAAGCTCACAACAAGAAAATCCGTTTTATGGCTGGCCCAGCTCGTATTTGTTTGTTTGTTTGTTTTGTTCTGTTTCCCCCTCCCCCCCACCGCCGCACCATTGCACCACCRCSCCTCGGGATGACGTGTCAATGTGTTGTCTCTGCGGTCTTGTTCTGTGTGAGTGTTTGCTTGTACTTTTGACTTGTCTCTTTGTCTTTGTCTTCGTCTTTTTCCCTTCGTTGCTTTTGACCTTTTGCAGTTACACTGCTCGCAGGCCGGGGGTACATCTAGTCACACGGGACATAGTTCCCTTCCCCCGTATCATGTCTGCGTTTATAATCGGGGTGGAGGACTCGATTTGTTTGTCTGACCGGTGTGAACCCGGCACGGAACACCCCGGCATTATAGGGGCACCAAGATAGAATCAGGGGGCGTGTACCCCCGATTGGTGATGTTGACTTTTCCATTTTTATTTTTACCTTCACATAGCGTGTAGAGGGGAGCGGAGGGCTCCAGACTATCTGTTTTTGACTGGCTTTGATCGCTTTGCGGACCCTTCGGGTTCCACTTTTATTTCAGTATAATACCATTTTTTGGGTAAGTTCCTGTGACCACGGGAATCGACCGTGTCAAGTGTTGGATTAGTACGGACAGATGGAGGTACTGGATAGAGAGACCGGCACGGTTTTTAATGTGAAGACAACAACAACAATCAGGGCATCCTCCGATAATATGTTGTCTGGTTCGATTCCAATTTAATAGACTGCTTCATGAATCAAGTCGGTCCGGCAGTTCCAATTGCTAGACAGCCTCACGAATCGTTTGCTTTGCAACTTTAAGAAATAGCTTCCTCATGCATATACATACATTGATGTGTCAAATTTCAATTGCATGCGTCCGGAATCAATTGCCGGTAACATAATATTGTCTATTAAATGAGAAATGCCATGGATTGTCTGGACAATTTAGTTCGAAGCCCTGCCAAATAAATGAAATTGCCAGGACATTATTTAGAAATGATGCCTATTAAATGGAATTACCCGCGCAATTAATTTAGAAGGATGTCAATTAAATGGAATTGCCAGCACAATTGCAATTCCATTTACGCCAATTAAATGGAATTGCCAGCACTAATTTATATTGGAGGATGTCAATTAAATGGAATTGCCAGCACAATTTATTTGGAGAGGATGTCAATTGATTGGAATTGCCAGACAAGTTTATTTAGAGGGGTGTCAATTAATAGAATTGCCAGCACAATTTATTTAGGAGAATATAAAGTTAAATGGAATTGCCAGCACCATTGGCACTCGAAAATATTCTGCAATTGTCCATTAGCGTTACAATAGAATGGATATTATATTTCAATAACTAGGTCACCAAGGATCTGAATGTAACACTATTCAACCATTAATGTAGATGGGTGTATATTAGCATACATTGGGTGGACGATAGGGTGTAACGAAGGATAAGAGCCGTTTTAGACGTACGCACCCTGGTCTCCAATCCACCTGTCCCTAGTCTCTCACCGCTTCGTAGTTCGTTTCCTTTCCGTACATGCTTTCAGGTTGGCTTGCCTCCTTGTCTTCTGGTATCAACAGCTTCCTGCAAAGTACCAGTCTTCTGCCTGTGAACTCTTCCTCGATCCTCCAGTGCTACACAACAGATCTCAGTATCAAACCTTCGACAATACCTTGCTGTAACGATCGCTCTACTCAATCTCGCTTCGCAGTCACGCACGCTCAAGTTCTCTTCCATTTTTCCCTCGGATTGGTTTTGTGTTTTGGTTTGTTTTCGACCAAGGCGGCGCTTCCTTTGACTAATGCAGGGAGTTGCATATCTAGAAAGCGTCCGCTACGTACGTGCTATGTGAGGGTAATCCACGGGTGTTTGCTATATCAGAGGAAGCCTATTCGTGCAAGTCTGGTGTTCATGGTACGGTAGAACTTCGGCTAAGTACAGCAGCATTTGCATCAGGTCCTACTGTTGCCGTGCCTTTCATACTGGATACAGGGAGCCAGTGCAACGTGATCAGCAATGCAGTTTTAAACAAACTTCAATTAAAATTCCCTGGCATCAATATCGTACGACTTGCTAATTTCTCCGTGGGCATGGCCAACCAAACTATAGCGCCAGTACTACAGTAGGAATTACCAAGTCCATTGATGTTATGATCACCAGTAGAGCTGCTGGGCCTCTTCGTTTGGGAGGAATAGAGTTCGTGGTTGTGAATGGTACTACAGTACTGTAGTGATCTTCTATTGCTTGGTCACTCTACTATGATCGAGCGCTTGGGTGTAGACGTCGAGGCAATATTGTCTTAGAGTACCACCTCTAACATACCTGCAGCGTTCTGGATTCAACTCAAAGAAATCGAGCCGGACACAACTGAAAGTATTGACTCACTTCAGGCAGCCCACGAAACTGAACCTGCTGAACTGGTGACTATTTATGAGGAGAAGGTAACGGAGGATGTGGATGTACGTGAGGATTATGATATTGTTGTGGATATACCCGTCGTCGTTCCGTCTGCTGAACTGGTGTCTGTTCCTGAAAAGACAGTAACGGAGGATGTGGATGCATGCGAGGAGTCTGAGATTATTGTGAACATACCTGACGTCGTTCCTTCTGCTGAACTGATAACTGGTCCTGAGGAGACAGTAATTGAGAGTGCGGATGTATGTGAGGAGTTTAAGATGGTTATGGACATACCCGTCGTCGTTCCTTCTGCTGAAGTGGTGTCTGTTCCTGAGGAGACCGTAACGGAGGATGTTGATGTATGCGAGGAGTCTGAGATTATTGTGGACATACCTGTCGTCGTTTCTTCTGCTGATCTGGTGTCTGGTTTTGAGGAGACCTCAATAGATGTGAATGTATGCGATAAATCAGAGATTATGGATACGTCTGTTGTAGCAGATTTTGATTCGGTACAGACGAACCCTCGGAAGGATGCTGTTCCTTCTGAGCCCAGTAAACCGAAGACAAGAACTGATCCAGGAGTTGGTATGCGATTGCGCGAGGTCGGGCTCGAGGACTTTGGTATTCGACTTAGCGTTGGATCGGCGAGCGGTGCAAACGAAATATATTTTGAGGGCAAAGCCCATGGTGACGCTGGCCATGGTGGGGCAAAGGAAGAAGTGTTTGCCCATGGTGTGAACGGTTCTTGTGCTGGGAGAAAAGTTGTTGGTGAATCGACAGCAGAATTGCCGGTGGTCGTGTTTGCTTGTCTGAAGGCTGAATGTGTACCTCCTACCTCGGGCCCTCTACTAGCTGCGCCTGACTGATGCCTTTAGGCCACGTCAGGAAGAAGCTGGTGGGTCACTTCTTATCTGTGTGTTGCTATTTGTATGATCGGATGTATGTGCGTTTGTGAAGTGGTATTTCCTGGTATGTCTAACTGAAAATATGTACTAAGGTGATTCAGGAGTGTTGCTGTGAAGATTACCATGTGAAATTCAAGCGTTTATCGTCCAAAGTTTGCTGTGAATTCCACCTGACTTTCAATAAAACGAGGTGTGGTCCCCTAGCGTTTTATCACGGATGTATGCCATTGGTAGTAATTTTGTCGACAGGGATGATAATGCTGATTGTGTTTTTTTCTTCTCCCTTCGAGTTGTGTTTTTTTGTCGGGAATGGTCGCCGGCTGTCCCTGTCTTTTTTTTCTGTCGTTTTCCCCCAAGTCCCTTTGGGCCTGTGGGTTTGCTCTGGGGGGGGGCTGTGGTCGTCCGGGGCCATCCGGGCCGCATCCCCGGGTTTCCTAGGTGGCTATGGATCTTAGGGTATAACGGATATGGCTATTTGCTGCTGTGGATCGTCGCGCACAGCAGCCAGTCTTTTGTTTTCTTCTCTCTTCTTCCAGCGGGGACCCTCTGACTGGGCTCTGCCCGGGTTCTGCCTGGGTTCTTCTGGGTAATAATTCACACATCTTATTTCGCGTCAGCTAGGGTGACGAACTCTCTCGAGTGGTACAGCTTTATGCTGGCCTTGAGCTGAGCTAGGTCATCCGGGGCTTACCATACATAGCGCCTCTGTACTTCCTAGAGCACCGACCCGCACACGTGTGGGTGTGATGACTGATACCTCGATACCTGGTATATACTCGTACTCGTATATACCTGCACATATATCTGGCAGTACGAGTCCTGGTGCCTGGTATCTCTCGTGGGTGGTATCGTGTGCGAGTCACAACTATTAATAACTGTAGTCCTCACACATCGATCGACGATACGTGGTGGGACCACGGATCGCAATGATACCTTCGAGGCCGCTATGTGTATTTGCTGGCCTGCACATATATCTGGCAGTACGAGTTCTGGTACCTGGCATCTCTCGTGGGTGGTATCGTGTGCGAGTCACAACTGTAGTCACACATCGATCGACGATACATGTTGGGACCACGGATCGCAATGATACCTTCGAAGCCGCTATCGCAATGATACCTTCGAGGCCGCTATGTATATTTGCCGGCCTTGCCCGGTTGGAAGTGGGTTAGTCGTGGGCTGAGTCTATGTCGAGATCGAAGGTCAATCGTCGCATGCATGCCTGTCGTGTGAGTGATGCCGCGGGTGTGTGTGCTGTGGGGGGCTTCTGGTGTGCGGGGTGATATCGCCCATCGAACTGGAATTTTCTAAGAAGTTTCCAAATCGCACTAAAAAAAGTGCATGCAAAATATCGCACTCAAAATATCACTTGATAATCGATTTCACTTTNGGGTGGATCTTTAGGAGTGTATCGGTGTTTTTGACTGTCCAACGGAGTAAAACGGGTATATTGGGCCTAGAAATCAGTTCCTGGAGCCCAAAAATAATGTTTCCCATAATAGTTGGTCTGTGTAACGAAGGATAAGAGCCGTTTTAGACGTACGCACCCTGGTCTTCTATCCACCTGTCCCTAGTCTCTCACCGCTTCGTAGTTCGTTTCCTTTCCGTACATGCTTTCAGGTTGGCTTGCCTCCTTGTCTTCTGGTATCAACAGCTTCCTGCAAAGTACCAGTCTTCTGCCTGTGAACTCCTCCTCGATCCTCCAGTGCTACACAACAGATCTCAGTATCAAACCTTCGACAATACCTTGCTGTAACGATCGCTCTACTTAATCTCGGTTCACAGTCACGCACGCTCAAGTTCTCTTCCATTTTTCCCTCGGATTGGTTTTGTGTTTTGGTTTGTTTTCGGACCAAGGCGGCGCTTCCTTTAAATAATGCAGGGAGTTGCATATCTAGAAAGCGTCCGCTACGTACGTGCTATGTGAGGGTAATACACGTGTGTGTGCTATATCAGAGGAAGCTTCTTCGTGTAAGTCTGGTGTTCATGGTACAGTAGATCTTCGGCTAAGTACAGCAGCATCTACATCAGGTCCTACTGTTGCCGTGCCTTTCATGCTGGATACAGGGAGCCAGTACAACGTGATCAGCAATGCAGTTTTAAACAAACTTCAACTAAAATTCCCTGGCATCAATATCGTACGACCTGCTAATTTCTCTGTGGGCATGGCCAACCAAACTTTAGCGCCAGTACTAGGAATTACCAAGTCCATTGATGTTATGATCACCAGTGGAGCTGCTGGGCCTCTTCGTTTGGGAGGAATTGAGTTCGTGGTTGTGAATGGCACTAGTGATCTTCTACTGCTTGGTCACTCTACTATGATCGAGCGCCTGGGTATAGACGTCGAGGCAATATTGTCTTCGAGTACCAGCTCTAACATACCTGCAGCGTCTTCGATTCAACTCAAAGAGATCGAGTCGAACACAACTGAAAGTATTGACTCGCTTCACGCAGCCCATGGAACTGAACCTGCTGAACTGGTCACTGTTTCTGAGGAGAAGGTAACGGAGGATGTGGATGTATGTGAGAATTCTGATATTGATGTGGACGTACCTGTCGACGTTCCTTGTGCTGAACTGGTGAATGTTCCTGAGGAGACGGTAATTGAGAGTGTGGATGTATGTGAAGAGTCTGAGATGGTTGTGGAAACCCCTGTCGTCGTTCCTTCTGCTGAACTGATAACTGGTTCTGAGGAGACAGTACTTGAGAGTGTCGATGTATGTGAGGAGTCTAAGATGGTTGTGGACATACCCGTCGTCGTTCCTTCTGCTGAAGTGGTATCTGTTCCTGAGGAGACCGTAACGGGGGATGTTGATGTATGCGAGGAGTCTGAGATTATTGTGGATATACCTGTCGTCGTTTCTTCTGCTGATCTGGTGTCTGTTTCTGAGGAGGCCTCAATGTATGTGAATGCATGCGAGAAATTGGAGAGTAGCATGGATATGTCTGTTGTGGAAAATTTTGATTCGTTGCAGAAAAAGAGTCGAAAGGATGCTGTTCCTTCTGGGGCCATTGAACCGAAGACAGGTACTGCACCGGGAATTGTTATACGATCGACCGAAGTCGGGCTCGAGGATCTTGTTATTCAAATTCGCGTTGAATCAGACAGCGGTGCAAACAAAAGAGGTTTTGAGGGCAAAGCGCATGGTGACACTGGGCATGGTGGGGTAAAGGAAGAAGTGTTTGTCGATGGAGCGAACGGTTCGTGTGCTGAGAGAGAGGTTGTTGGTGAATCAACTGCAGATTTGCCGGTGGTCGTGTTTGCTTGTCTGAAGGCTGAATGTGTACCTCCTACCTCGGGCCCTCTACTAGCTGCGCCTGACTGATGCCTTTAGGCCACGTCAGGAAGAAGCTGGTGGGTCACTTCTTATCTGTGCGTTGCTATTTGTATGAGCGGATGTATGTGCGTTTGTGAAGTGGTATTTCCTGGTATGTCTAACTGAAAATATGTACTAAGGTGATTCAGGAGTGTTGCTGTGAAGCTTACCATGTGAAATTGAAGCGTTTATCGTCCAAAGTTTGCTGTGAATTCCACCTGACTTTCAATAAAACGAGGTGTGGTCTCCTAGCGTTTTATCACGGATGTATGCCATTGGTAGTAATTTTGTCGACACGGCTGATGATGCTGATCGTGGTTTCTTCTTCTCCCTTCGAGTTGTGTTGTTTTTGTCGGGAATGGTCGCCGGCTGTCCCTGTCTTCTTTTTCTGTCGTTTTCCCCCAAGTCCCTTTGGGCCTGTGGGTTTGCTCTGGGGGGGGGCTGTGGTCGTCCGGGGACATCCGGGCCGCATCCCCGGGTTTCCTAGGTGGCTATGGATCTTAGGGTATAACGGATATGGCTATTTGCTGCTGTGGATCGTCGCGCACAGCAGCCAGTCTTTTGTTTTCTTCTCTCTTCTTCCAGCGG
This sequence comes from Saccharina japonica, assembly GCA_008828725.1. Classification (NCBI taxonomy): domain Eukaryota; class Phaeophyceae; order Laminariales; family Laminariaceae; genus Saccharina; species Saccharina japonica. The sequence goes on along the minus strand of MEHQ01000644.1, from coordinate 454,466 downwards.
GGACCCTCTGACTGGGCTCTGCCCGGGTTCTGCCTGGGTTCTGGGTAATAATTCACACATCTTATTTCGCGTCAGCTAGGGTGACGAACTCTCTCGAGTGGTACAGCTTTATGCTGGCCTTGAGCTGAGCTAGGTCATCCGGGGCTTCCCATACATAGCGCCTCTGTACTTCCTAGAGCACCGGCCCGTACACGTGTGTGTGTGATGACTGATACCTCGATACCTGGTATATACTCGTACTCGTATATACCTGCACATATATCTGGCAGTACGAGTCCTGGTACCTGGTATCTCTCGTGGGTGGTATCGTGTGCAAGTCACAACTGTAGTCCTCACACATCGATCGACGATACGTGTTGGGACCACGGATCGCAATGATACCTTCGAGGCCGCTATGTGTATTTGCTGGCCTGCACATATATCTGGCAGTACGAGTCCTAATACCTGGTATCTCTCGTGGGTGGTATCGTGTGCGAGTCTTGTAGTCCTCACACATCGATCGACGATACGTGTTGGGACCACGGATCGCAATGATACCTTCGAGGCCGCTATGGATATTTGCCGGCCTTGCCCGGTTCGAAGTGGGTTAGTCGTGGGCTGAGTCTATGCCGAGATCGAAGGTCAATTGTCGCATGCATGCCTGTCGCGTGAGTGATGTCGCAGGTGTGTGTGGGGTGATACCGCCCATCGCACTGGGATTTTCTAAGAAATTTCCAAATTGCACTGAACAAATCGCACTCAAAATAGTGCACGCAAAACATCACTTGATAATCGATTTCACTTTTATTTAGTTAATATGGGCCCTAATGTAGTGGGGAATTTGTCTTACTGCATTTATTGAATCATTGGTTAAGGTTGTTTATCATTCACAAACGACACCAATGTTTTACGTATTGCGTGCTTAGTTTTTATCAAAGCTCGTTGAGATATCTACTTTGAGTACGTAGTAACTTGCTTTTGGGGGCATTGTAGACAAGTAGAGCACAATAGGTGAAAGTTTAACTGACCTTAGTGTGATGGACCCTTGAAGGATATGATCATCTGCAGTGGATTTATTGATATCAGCGGTTTCCACTCGTACTTATGGATACTGATTGGGGACCGGGGATACAATAATTTGCTTGAGGTTCAAATAATGTACAACTTTGGCTCTACCGAACACACGGATTTGGTGCACGACTAGCCCCCCTTGGGGGTACAAGGGGGATATAGCCTCTGATCTGCCTGGCTCAGGCGTGTCTATAAATAAATTATTTGCTCGAGGTTAAAATAAGAAGAACTCTGTTGCTGCACCTGGATTTGTCGTACGATCAGCCCCATTTGGGTTAAAAGGGGGATAGCCTCTGGTCATAGCCCCTGCTTAGGCTTGGGTGTGTCTATAAGAGTCGGAAGTAATAGTCACTACACATGCGGCGGGAGAGAGAAGGCGACACAATGCTATACCGCGTGCATGAGTACAATAATGTGTGACCTGGGTGGGTGCGGGCGCATAGGGAAATTCCAAAGCGGCATGATTTCACATGTGGCGGGATTCCAAGCACCGGAATCTTCAAATAAATTCCAAAAGCGCACTCGAAAAGTGCACGCAAAAAATCGCACCCAAAACATTTCGTAAAACCCAGACTTCAAAAATCACTTGAAAATAATTTTCAAGGATTTATATCGCTTTCCCCCAAAGCCGGCATGGATTACCTTCACTATTAGGACTACTATCGCTTTTCTGATGTGAACATCACCAATAGCAGCCATTCCAACAGGGTTACTAATCCGTGTCTATCTTTGATATGTATGGGCGAGGGTAAACTTCTCGCTCGAGTGCTTGAGCGATGCTGGCCCTAAGTTGAGCGTGGTCATCCGGCTCCACATCATGAAGCACATGTGTCATTCAAACGTTACGGATATCAAACATTGTTACTGTAAGGTGTGTCGCTGAAAGTGATCCGCCCATAGTAAGAAACGTAGATTAAACAACATTTCACAATGTAACACGCTATTGGCAGCCAACAGCATGACCCATCAGCCACTCGGCGAACATATAAGTGGTAGAATTGCGATGGGAGCCCCCCACCTTATATTTCAAATAAAAATCAAAAAGGCAAAGTCTTGGTTGAACAGCTTGGGATAGTTCTCAAGAACGAAATGATAGGCGTTATCCAAAGCCGATAAAATACCGGTACCACCTCGTGGAGAAGAGCAACATGCATATAGCACCGACTTTCCACAGATATCTTCGTAGCAGCATAAATCCCTCTACACCGTGGATGATTGAAACAGCAAATGGCTCACCGTAGCCAGCCAGCCCTCTCTGGCACACGCGGTTGCAAAAAAACAAGAATTGGTACCTGAAGTAAGCTGTGCAACGACGGGACGAGCAATTGTTCCAATCACATTGGGTTCACTTTAACTATTCCCCCCGAAAGCACTTCTTAAATATGATCGTACCTTACATCAACTTAAGGAACAACTTTATAAGACGATTTTAATATAACGCTCGATGAATGTCTTATTCGTCCGTTTGCAACAAAACAGCAGTCCCTGTCAAGGTCCACTTGCTGACGGGGTCTTCAGTCTTGAGAGTAGCCAGGAACACATAAGTGGGACCTCTAAAGCTGGTTATGTAGACGGGTGCCTCGTAGATCTTCGGATCGTGGCGAATGTATCCCACAGCCGAAGGCTCCCAAGATGGCTGCAGATTAAAATTGAGGGCACAAAAAACATGTTCAAGGTACCAATACATTCCAAAGGCTGAAGAGCGCATAGTGAAACGAAACAAAATAAATTGGGGCAAAAAAATCACGCAACTTGCAAAGATAGGTTTCGAACAATCGATCTCACAGCCAATCTGCTTTTCATCTTTTGAACAATGGTTGGATAAGCTGCATTTCAGCAAGCATTTCAGGACCTTAACTGCAGATTTTTTGCCCTATATTCGCTTGGAATACTTGCCACAAACACAGTATCTAGAGCGAGACACACAATAAGATAAAGGACCTATGCGTGAGACACACCTGAACCGGAACTGCCTTGACATATATGACAGGGAGAGGCGGCAAAAGCTCCTTCAGGCGGCTGTCGACGAGATTTCCAGCACATGGCGTGCCAGTTATCATTTCTGTATCCCCAGCTTCGTCTCCCGTCGCCCACCTTGTCAGACGATACATGCCGAGGACAATTATAGCTTTTAATTAAGGAAAACCACTTTCGAATCCTAAAAACCACACCCTCATTCACCTTGCGATTGATTGGCTACGTAAGTTCTGGTTTTTAATCTCTCTCAAACCTCTCGATATCTTACCTGGCGCCTTCAATGTAGAGGCCACTCACGAACGCCCCGTCCTGAGGATAATAGTCCACCTCCTCTGGCTCCATGAAGGTGCTGATGTGCGTTTCAGTGGTCATCTTGTCTAATGGAGATCCTGTGCTTCGCGCAGTTACCTGCCGGGGAGGAAGCGTCGCGGTCGGGTCAAGCAAGCACACATACTAAAATGCTTCAGTTCTACAGCATGGTCTACTAAAACTTAGCGACAATACTTCCTGTCTATCTGCTACTCTACAGTGGCGAAACCACGAGGGTGGAGTAGGAATTTGATAACACCTTCTCATTGAAAAGGGTTCCCTCAAGAACGACTATTTGTATATTCCACAAATTCCATGCTTTCTAAATGCGGACATTATATTAATACCTATTAATAGTATTTGGTTTACCTGCATCACGGCCGTGAGGTAGGCGGTGGGATTGAACAAGCCAGGAAGCCAAACACACTGTGGTGTCACGAGATCCTCTGACCACGAACAAAGCTGAGCGATACGTCGGAGCATGTCGATAAACTCGCTCAGCAAATTCTTCTTGGAGGGCCAAGCCAACTTTTCCCATGCGCACTGCAAAAACCAAACAAAAAGGCGCCAGGAAGGAAAGAGGAGATTATGTACTCGTATTGTGCAGAGACAGACAGTATCGGTAAACACCGTTCGGCTCTCTTGTTTGGGATCGCTTGAGTAGACTCAGTAACTAGGCTTGAGGCGAAAATGTTGACGGCAGTGTGAAATAATGAACAAGCAAACGAAAACAAATATGATGACGGCGTCAGTCGCACCTGCGCAAAGGGATTGCGACCTGGCCACTCGTTGAGGCCAAAGGCTGTTGAAAGATCCTCCATGCTCTGTGACATGTTGAGTTGCCCCTTTAAACCCTTGTCCAACTCGATTAGTGATCGACGGATCTCGGACAAAAGCGCGTTCATCCGTGAACACTCCTGCAAAAACGTTCCGAAGGAGAGCAAACGATGTTACAAAATAGACGGGCGCTTTCCTTCGACACTGTGCTGTTTATTTTACTGTATGACCGAGGGGACTAAAATATTACCCTGCTCTAACTTTGATGTGATCAGTCAAAGTCATCGAGAACTATAGACACGCCTGAGCCAGGCAGGGTCTATTATGACCAAAAGCTACCCCCCTTGTAACCCAAGGGGGGGCTGATCGAACACCAAATCCAGGTGCGTGGTAGAGACAAAGCTGTTGTATTAATTTAAACCGCGAGCAAATGCTCGTATCCCCGGTTCCCCACCAGCATCCATATATAGGTACGAGTGGAAACCCCTGATATATTTGAATCCACCGCACACACGATCAGATCCTTCAACGGTCCATCTCACTAAGGTCAGTTAAACCTACACCTCTTGTGCCCAAATTGTCTACAGGACCGATGAAACAACTCAACAGAGCTAGGTATGCACGATAACACCTGCACAGCAAAGTAGACACCTTCTACAATGTCAAATACCGAGACTATGCTCAGTCCTACATCGTATTTACCTGTAAGGCGACGACCACAAACGGTCCGGCCTCTCCTTCGAGTAAAGGCTTAGCCCGAAGCTGCATGGTGATCATCTCGAAGTTTTCTGGAAGTCTCTCAAGGAGATCGACCATAGTTCCTTTGATTAGCGAGTCGTTTCCACCACCCCCTCCACCGCTAGTGCCTGAGTACGAAACCAAAGATCGGTAAAACATCGAGCGCAGTTGATATAGTAACCTCCGGAGGTGCGGTACATGCAGAACGATCCAGAGTCTATCCTTCCCGTACCACCACAAGTCAACTCGTTTCAGCCATGCGCCCATATACCCCTTCATCAAAATATGTGAACCCACCATCTCTAAATGACACTACCTTGGCGTGCGTAGAGCAGTAGTCTCAATAGTTTGAGCTAGGAGAACGAGTACTCGTAAGTCTGTCTGTTCAATTACGGCGATAAACTCTGAAAACCCACTAACCGTACATATGAAATAAAAAATTGGGCACCGTCGTAAAAGACGTAGCGGGAAAACGTTGAACAATTTGGATAATTATTTCGATTGCTTATCACTGTCCAATACTTAGCTCGAGCTACGACATGTTGAATGATATATAGGTCAGCACGACACGCATGTCTTTATCATAGTAGGTTGGTTGCCCATGACGCTGACCTGCGATGTTGAGGATGGCTTTGAAGAGAGTTTCGCAGCTGTTCGTCAAATACCCAATCTCGGCGTTAGGGTGGAGGCCAAATTGTGGTGGACTTTCGGCCGGTAGCTCTTTCTCGGTGTAGTCAAGGAACCCCTTCCCGCGTTAAGCAAAAGCCAGACGTGGCATCGAATGTACCATGCAGAAAAAACAAATGGAAGCGGCGATGGAAGTGGTCAGATTTCTAAATGTTGCACTTGGCATGTAAGTAAAAAATGCACTCGTAAGATAGTATAGCTGTTGATAGGAACTCGCGCAGCAGGATATTAGTACGTAACTGTCGTCAACTTGTGTGCATTGGTGGGGAAAAACACAGGAAAAAACGTCGACGACGTGCCCCGAGAACACCCTCTGCCCTCCCCCTTCAGGCGGTACACGCGCATGATGGCGCAGTTTTTGGTCTGAAATGACTTGGAATTGTATGGGGGGTCTGAATTGACTTGATTTTGGTAAAAGGGGTCTGAAACGACTTGAATTTGTATGGGGGGTCTGAAATGACTTAAAACTGTATGGGGGGTCTGGATGGACTTTATTTTGGTATGGTGGGTCTGAAATTACTTGAATTTGTATGGGAGGTCTGAAATGACTTGGTCATTGTATAGGGGGTTGGCAATTACTCGGTTTTTGTATAGTCGGTCTGGAAATGACTCGGTTTTTGTTAGTGGGGTCTGAAATGACTTGGCATTGTATGGAGGTCTAAAATGACTTGATTTTTGTATGGTGTGCTTGAATTGAAATGACATGAAATTGTATCGGGGGTCTAAAATGACTTGGTTTTTGTATTGTGGTTCTGAAATGACTTGAAATTGTATGGGGGGTCCGAAATGACTTGAAACTGTATGGTGGGTCTGAAATGACTTGGTTTTTGTATGGGGGGTCTGAAATGACTTGATTTTTGCATGGGGGGTCTGAAATTACTTGGTTTTTGTATAATGGGCTGGAAATGACTTGAAATTGTATGGTGGGTCTGAAATGAGTTGATTTTTGTATAGGGGGTCTGAAATGACTTGATTTTTGCATGGGGGGTCTGAAATGACTTGGTGGGTCTGAAATGACTTGTTTTTTGTATGGTGGGATGAAATACGTCGACTATAGAAATAACAAAATTGCACTCATGAATATATAAGACAATTTGAGTAACGGATGGGAATGCGACGTGTTAGCCCAAGAGTCACGGGTTCGGGACCGTGCGTTTCTACGTAGCTGTATCTTTTTTTTTTTTATGCGAATTCGAGTTTCTAATTTTGGTACGTCGACTATAGAAATAGAAAAACTGCCCATCAGCGCGTTTAAGGCGAGTAGAGCAACGGGTGGGAGTACGGTGTGATAACACACGATTCCCGGGTTCGATTCCGTGCATGATTCCAAATTCTTATTTTTATAACAAAATTCGGAGTTTAACGTAGTAGACAGATAATAACGATTCTGAGTATCTGAGTATAACGTAGATAGTAGTCAGGTATAATTCTGAGAAATTTTAAGAGTACATCGTAGTAGACAAATAAAATTCTGAGAATTTAATTAAAAGTGCACACAAAATCAATGGTTTAATCAAGTACGAAAACGGCCATGGCCATCTTGCGAGGGGTCCCTATCACGAGAGACTTGGTCAAAATTATAAACTCGCATTCGCGACATCGGCGTTTTGAGGTAAAGTGGGGGGAGCATCAACGACCTAGATCACGCTTTGTTTTTTTTGCAGCAAAAGGCGGGTTCAGACCCCGATACAATTGCGACCGGTTCCGCTTTATTTTTAATATCGTTCTTTTCTGCTTGACTTTGACCACGCATCCTTTAGTGAAAGCTTTTTCTTAACGTTCTTAACGTGACCCAGATATGGCGACAAGAAACACGCCAGGTGCGATCTTATCTGCCGTCTATTAATAGTCGGAGCGCACAGCGGTACGACTAATGCCATACTATAGTACGTATAGGGGATACCCTTCGATTGTATATATAGCCCAGGTACACCCTATATACCTCAGCAGCCTATGAATAGGTCCCTCTTCAAGTTTCAAAGGAGAAAAGCTGATTTGGGGATAAAGAGCTTTGCCTCTACTCACCTGGAAGTCGTGTACATTCGGGTCTGGCGCCTTGAACCCCGGGCCCAGTTCCATCGCTGAAAACAGACCCGCAGTGAACAGAACCTGGAGTGCCATAAATAACCCGCGCATGGAGTATAAATCTCTGGACCCACTCGCTGCTGTTACAACATTTCGCTTCGTATGCAACTTGGCACCTTGTGTATCATAATAAGATGGTAGCAGGAACCTGCGATTCCTCCCCCTGGGCAACTCACCTCTAAGTACACGTTGTTTGTGCGACGATCCCAGGGGTCTGTGATGTGTCCACCGTACATGATCTCTCCAAAAATGTAGCGGAGATCATCCCAGGGCACTTGAGGGTTATCGTTGAGATATGACCCTGCAAAAATAGAGGTATTAACAATCAATTATTGTACGAATCTCTCGGACACCGCTGTTACGCAGCCTTGTTGTTACCCCGATACACATTGTTAGGACGCAGTTGCATATCTTGGTACATGGGAATAGCTGAATCAATACACATCTTGTAGGTGTTTCCTACATATTGCATATTGCATAGAAGAACGCCTCCGCTGTCGCAGGTCGGGAGGGATCAGCAAGGCCAACATTGGGACGTAGGAAGTAGATTCGGTTGTTGATGGATGGGCTTAGCAAATATCAGATACCAGGTATATATAAACTGTCACTGACATATATTACGCAGCAGTGTAACACGAAAACCACCGTGTTAATAGAGTTCAATGCACGCAAAAAAACATACCATGAGGTGGAGGTTCTGGTATGCTTTGATGAACTCGAAATATGACTCTACAACCTAGTGGGACAACCAATTTGGTACCAGTAGCTAATCATAAAAGTGTACGAGACTGCTAAACAATATCAACAAAACAATGTCTATACTCGTAGTGTAAGAGCGGGGTGCGTGTTGCATGATGCATGGCGGAATTTGGTCGATGGAATCAAGCAGCAAGTGGAAGGTCTCTTACCCAGGACATTGGCGCATATAGTAAGATCGCCGGTGTTGAACGAGTATGGTCGTGACCACCCTTGTGGTCCAAATCGTCGTCGACCTGCGAGGTACAGTTATTATGAGTAGATGTAGGAATCGTTAACGGGACACCTGTTGTGAAGAACATATTTCAAACAGCGACTCAACTGCGCACAATCTGTTTTTACCTTGTATGACCGTGCTTCTTCTCCTGTAGCGTGAGAACCACGGTTGGTGCCTTGTGATTAATGTACTGAGATCAAATACATTGTACACATACTACAATGATACAGACCCGACTCTCTTACCAAGGACGATGGAGTGAAACCAGCATAAGCTGAACAGGCATGCCTTGTACTCGGTTGGCTTGTTACAGCTTTCAATCTTGTTCTGGTCGAAATTGGCCCATGCCCTTGTCAAGTTAGACTTGATGTCCGCCGGAGCCTCGTTCGCGACCTGAAGTGTCACCACAAAAGACATCATGTATACCGTATACCAGGTACAGAGCAACATCGCCGTAAGACCGTAGCATTCACTCGGTGTGAGCCTTGCCTTGGCCATGGGTATGCACCGCTCAGATTTTTTTAGAGTATACTTCATACATGGCAGACAAAAAAAATGCATTCGCATCACAAAGACGAACTGGCGTGCTCGAAGCGAAAAACCAAACGGTGTGATAGACACAGATATACCTAACCCTAACCCTAACATAAATGACGATGCTCAGCTACGATGTACATCATGATGTGTATCTCCCCACCTTAATGCACGACTGCATGAGACTTTCCGGCATGTTCTTCATGCTGACCATAGGAGGGGGCTCAGCGGAGATGAAACATCTGGTATACGGGGCGACACGCACATTATACACAGGAAAGGGCGAAAGTGAATAACGACTGCTTTATCATGCCTATAATACGTTGACCGGCCACGTGTAATAACTCAAATTACGTCTGTAGTCAAAGATGAAACGTCGGCACAAACCATTGGCTAACCAACAGATAATGCTGGCCGTAGGTCAGCATTGTTAGTAGTAATAATCCCAGAATGGTGTATCCGGTACAGTACCTGCCCTCCGAAAATATGTTGATCTCCTCAACAAGACCACGTACAGATACAGTAGCTATTACGAGCGAATGCGAGTTTCTAATTTTGATCAAGTCTCTCGTGATAGGGACCCCTCGCAAGATGGCCACGGCCGTTTTCTTACTTGGTTTAAGTATTGTTAACGGTGTGACCGCATGTGACAGTGTGGTGAACGTGCTAGTCCAGAGGCTTGGCACGAGCCGCTGTGAGGCGTGCTCGTCAGCTTCGTTCAGAAGAAATGTATGATGATGTTGAAAAGGTGGCGCTCTCGGGGCCAAGGTGAAAGAAGACAAAACAAAAGATCAGACAGAGCTGAGAAGATGGGTTGTGAGCTAGGGGGGCGCAACCAGCCTCGACACGCTCGGCTCTACGGCTAGATGTACTCTATCGGGTGGTTGTACTCACCGACCCACAGCAACGTTCCTTGGATGCTTACTCGTAACCGTTCCACGTAATACGTACTGTTCTCAAGAATGCTACGAACAGTGTCTAGATACCCCGCATATTTTCTTAGAGTGTTCCTTTTCGTATTTCGCCGCATATCCATGGTGTACTGATACCAAGTACTATTCGTACGTACATGACGGAGTACGCCCTTACTCCTTCAATAGCACTCCATGCTACTGACTTAGATAGATAGGCTGGTACGTACACCTACTATTATACCTGCTACTATGATACGACAATGTTCCCGATCAGCGACTTAGTAGGCTACTGGTTACTGCTGCTGTAGCATAGTACCTACATCAACATTGTTTTTGTCCGCACTTTTCATCAAATTCTCAGAATTTTATTTGTTTGTCAAATTCTCAGAAATGTATTTGTCTACTACGATGTACTCTTAACATTTCTAAGAATTTTATATGTCTACTACGATATACTCAGATACTCAGAATCGTTATTATCTGTCTACTAAGTTATACTCGGAATTTTGTTCTAAAATAAGAATTTGGAATCATGCACGAAATCGAACCCGGGACTCGTGTGTTATCACACCACACTCCCACCCGTTACTCTACTCGCCTTATATACCCAAGTGCAGTTTTTCTATTTCTATAGTCGACGTACCAAAATTAGAAACTCGAATTCGCATAAAAATAAAAAATATACAGTAGTGACGCACGGTCTCGAACCCGTGACTCTTGTGCTAACTCGTCGCATTCCCATCCGATACTCTAATCGTCTTATTTGTTCACAAGTGCAATTAATTTTGTTATTTTTATACTCGACGTATTTCAGCCCACCATACAAAAACCAAGTCAAGTCATTTCAAACCCACCATACTGTACAAAAATCAAGTCATTTTAGACCCCCATACAAATTCAAGTAATTTCAGACCCACCATACCAAAATAAAGTCAATCCAGACCCCCCATACAATTCCAAGTCATTTCAGACCCCCCATACAAATTCAAGTCATTTCAGACCCCTTTTACCACAATCAAGTCAATCCAGACCCCCCATACAATTCCAAGTCATTTCAGACCAAAAACTGCGCCATCATGCGTGTGTACCGCCTGAAGGGATGACAGAGGGGGTTCTCGGGGCACGTCGTCGACGTTTTCCCCTGTGTTTTCCCCCACCAATGCACACAAGTTGACGACAGTTACTAATATCCTGCTGCGCGAGTTCCTAGCGACAGCTACGTATACTATATTTTTTTGGTTACCTAGGTTTCACGCACTCACGCCAAAAGGCCGCTACAATTCCTTCGACACGTGTGACTGCTTAGACGAACGCAATACTGCAATAGGGTTATTGCAATAGGCTTAGTTGGGGGTACCCTATGCAAGGAAGTTGTGACAGTGTAAAATACTCGTATGCCACTAACACATACCAGGTACAATAAATCGACTAGAGTGCAGGCAAGTATGAGGGACGCTGGATACAGGGGGCGGATATGTGGTAGGGGGTGTGGCGTATGCTCTGCATGTGCGTGGTCTGCCTGAAACAACAGGGTCTCACCGGAAGGTCTCGTGGGCACCCTGCTGCACAATCTCAAGCAAGCGCTCAAGGCTGGGCACCCAGCTTTGCATCAAGTGACAATTTTGAAGCAACACCCATCCGCCGTCCTTCGCAAACCTGTTGATGAAGTTGATTGATGGTTCGCACGGTGTGGTGGCCTTATGAATTATGGTATTACTGTATGAGCGAATCTGCAAAAACATATTACATTTCTGTTTCAAGTTGCGCTACAGTCTATGTAAGCAAGCATGATAGTTGAACGACCATTTTCGGCCCAAAAACTGCTATCGACGGTTACACACTACCAGGTATACATTACATACACTCGCCTCTCCACAACGCCTTCCGCAGGTTTCTCTTGCCCTTGCCCCATAGATATGTTGATGAATTTTCCTGTTAGAAATATGGCAGGTAACAAAAAAATGCACGGTGAGAGAGTTGGCGCCAAGTCTGCTTTCGAGAGTGTTTAAATCATGTTCACTCAGCACCACGATTGCTTTAAATACTGAGAAGCCATGGGTGCAACCAATTCCAAACCTCGGTTTGTAGCCATGCACTTCAAGGCTGTTTGAGTTGGCTGTCCGAAACGTGAGAGTACTCATAAACTGTACTCGTATACCCTCACGGAAGGCACGCTCACCATTCTCTGTGGTAATATCGAGCGTCCTGGCGAGACTTTCTACCCATGGTGTTGGGTCAACACCAGGGAAAAGCACGAAGAACATGGGTGTCGCAGGTGAAGTCTCCTCGTAGGTCTTGGCCATGTCATAGGGCTTTTGAAACACATAGTCCGTGCCCATCGTCTAGACGCCAACAAGCAGACAACGGGCGTAGGCATTCACACGTAAGGTTTGAGTATGAGAAGACTCACAGCAAGCGAGCCTAAAGTACCAATATTGATACTATTCGTGACTATCGGTATTACGTTTAATCCAGTGCCACACTCTGGCCTAATCGAGGTACCAAAAGCAAAATAGAGGTAGACCTCCCCTCCCCCTTGGCCTACCGTGGTTACTGTGTTACTGCCATTGTTTACTGCGCACATTGGTTGGGCTCAGCACTCCCAACGCCCATTGACGTGCGTCAGACTGTGCTTACTCGCACGCTATGCCTGATATAAGAGCAGAAAACTCGGGTATCTCCCCGTTTAACGTTTGCCGCAGTCTTCATGAGACGTGCGACGCGAACGAAACACGGCAACCACCTCGCGAAGATACGGACTCATGACCAAAATCGCAACCGTTGACAACGTTTCATGCAATGTGTCAAACGCCCAAACGATCAGCAATACAATACTGCGCTGCAATTAACCAAGGTTTTATCTTTATTCCTGCCTGGTTGATGTTCCATACGCTGGCTCCCAGTACCAGTGAGGTGCAGGTCCTTTCGTTCTTACTCACCTCGCCTATCCACTTGGCCAAAGCAGTAGAGACCCGATCGGGGCGCATAGCTCTCAACAGAATAAGCCTGTCGAAAGCGTTTAACGTCTTCTCAAACTCTCCAGGTAGTTTGGCTTGATCAGCCTTTTCGTCGTCGAACCACGACTGGAAAAAACGAAAAAAAAACGTGGCAATGAACGAGGTAGTATATAATAATGGGCGAAACGTGTGAAGTCTTGTATATTCCTGGAGTGTGCGCAATGTAATACCAAGTACCTATTAGTACAGAGGATACTGCAGGGTTTTGCGACGGTCTTCAATGAGCACGGCTACCTTGAGCATTGTCGTTGAAGATAGGGCACGCCTTATTCTCGCTAGTAATGAAACTCGCGCTGGTAAATATATGTAACAGTCGTCAACTACTGTAGGTGGCCTAGTGTAAGGGATTGGTTTGTCGTGATTGGTCAAAAACACATTTGGGGGGATTCCGGCTTCAGATCTCCGGCTTCGCCCAGCTCTAAATCAAGGCAGTCAATAATGAACGCATGCCCTACCCCCTACATTTTAAGTGGTCGTGTAAAGTAACAGCTCGTTTCGCTCGCAATAGCAATAGCAATAGCAATAGCAATTAAAAAATACCTTTGCTCTTCGCGCACCTGCCAGTCGTCGGAATCGGATTGCATCGCATCCCCGATGTTGCTGAAGCGCTTGATTCTTTCGAGAGACTTGAGTTTGGGCCAAATCGCTTCTGGCAGCCATTCACCTAGGGGACCCATATTTCCTGGGTCCATGGAGGCCTGGATAGTTTTAACCGATTCATAAATTAGTAGATTTTTGCGAGATCAGGGGCACGACAGTTAGATACCAAGGATGACCGTTGTCGTCCGCGGACAATCGATGTCTACCTTGGACATGACAAGGCAATCGACCACCTCCGTGCCAAGTTCTTACCTTGGACATGACAAGGTAGTCCACCTCTTCCTGTGCCAGTAATCCGTCATTCACCAAAATTTTGAGCGTGAGCATGGTGGCCACCGTGAGCTTGTCGCGCTCGAAGAGCCCTCGTCGGACATAGTTGAAGACTGTCTCGGTCACTGCGTCAACAAGTATGCCACACCTACAGGACAAAGCATTAAAAGGGTGGACGGTAATGGCGAATAAAATTGAGGTGGGGTCCATCCTGGACGTCAAAGTGAGTCACGACGAAAACAAAATACGCTACAAAAGTAATGATAGCCTAAGCCTCGGTTCAAGAGCTACTGCAGCAGTGAAATATGGTATTATTACGTGGTGGAAGCGATGGCTTGGGTCAGCGGTAAGAGCAGGTGCCAAAGGAGGTGCCAAAGGAAAAACGATAATCCGTGACAAGGAGCGAACCCCCTCACATGGAAAGTCAGCACACACAATGACGCGAAGTTAGCGACATAATATGTATTATGTGTTTTTCTCTGCACCTGACCGCCAGCTCTTCGTCGGTCATTTCTGGTTTTTCTCCTCCTCCTCCTCCGTCATCATCCTGCTCGGCGTCGTCCTTCGCTTGCATATCCTCTGCAGCCTCAGTCGGTGCGTCGCCTCCCTCTGCACCGTCGGGGTTTGCGTCTCCTTCATCCCCTTCATGTACATCCAGAAGTTCATCTTCTGTAGAAGAAGACTTACCGACGATTTGACTAACTTTGTCGATTCCTTGATAAAACACCTACATGGAGAGCGAGAGGATTGATAGTGTTTCCAAAATACCAAATGGGGTATTAAAGGATAAACGTAAACGTTCGTTTTCAAAATATGCGACTCAGCAGCAAAGACGCGGTGCATCCATCAAGCCAAAGTGTACAAAGCCAAACACGTTGATACCGTCAACGACAGCAGGTAGTCGTGAACTCCCAGATACTTCATTCATCAGATCTGCTTTTGTTCCGTGCCGAGTAAACCCAATGATGCGGTGCTTTGACCGAGGACACACGCTATCCACGTAGTCTTCGTTAAAACCGTAGCATTAATGTTGATGCGCTCAAACGTATACAATAGGTGCACATTGCGAAAACAATACCAGGTACAGTACGTGAGGGGGCTACTACTTGAGCTTTCCACAAGGAAACAGCCGTGTAACCTTTATTTATAGGCCAAGTAAATAATGGTGTAGTCCGATGAAAACCTACCAAGCTGTTTAAAGCAACATTGCAGTGGGAACTCCATCTACTACTGTACTGCTCGTTAATGCTCCATGATCAACCCGATCAAAGAACTTCATGGCCCAGGGTGAGACAAACCTTCGTGAATGCTGCCAGTGAATAGATGTAGTAGGAGTGGATCTTGACGAGATCGTTCATGAGGAAGAAGAGCAGCGATGACCTGTTCGCCACCGGGCGATACTTCTCGCTCGTCACACGAATACTTACCTGGAGCACAATAACAACAAGGCCGCAATACCAGAACAGAGGGATCGGCGACAAGAGAGAGAGGCAGTATGCATTCGTTCCCTTCGCTATGTATTGCGCATCAGGAGTGCTGTTTACGTAAACAAGCCGGTGAAGCTAACGCTGTTTGATGTGTGCTCATATAAAACATGAGCATTACTGTAGGTCGCTAATTTGGAACACAACTGACTATTACAAAGTCCTGGATGTATAGCGCTGAAAGCCGCAGGCCACCGTCAGTACAACAACACCACAGTCACTAGCCCCAACCAAATACATAAGTATGGTATACCCACCCACCTGTGTATCTTTTGCTAGAGCAGACCTTTGACCGATGTCAGTGGCTATTCTCTTTGTTTCCTCCAGCCCTTCGATGAGTTCAACGTCCTCCGTGATGTCGCCTATTTAATTTACGTACAGTAAGTAGAATTTGCACACAAGCTGTCTTAAGTCGCCTGTTCACGCCTATATCCTATGTTCGACATAGCATCGCGTCCTGTGCTTCGTCGTGTTCTGCGATAATACTGGTATCTTGACGGCGGACCTTGACCTAATGCGATAACACACGTTATGCAGAACCAAAAGCACAATACTGCACAATACTGAACGAGTGCATTATCTAGGGTTAGGGTTAGGGTTAGGGTCTACACCCACGTTTGGGTGAAACAATACGTGAAATTAGTGTGGGATCATATTTTCAGTCTCGATTTCGTGGAAGTCGTGAAAATCGAGCAGCACTGCACCTTCAGCGGTGGCCAATTTGTAGAGGATGTTGTCCTCCAGCTCCTTCATCTTGATCTTGAAACCGTTTTGCTGCTCAACGAGCTGTTCACCAAGATCGGCCAGGTCCGGCCTCTCTTTTCGAACGACGAGATTGAGTAACTGCCGTCGCAAATCACCGGGTTGGATCAAACCTCAGCAATAGTATACCCTGGTAATTGATATGAGCCTCACCGTCTTGTGCGTACAGCAGTAGCGCACACAAAGCACAAGGTCGATGGAATGCTCGATCGTGGCGGGTAAGTTTGAACAAAATATATTTACACGTTTTAGATATGTATCACTTCCGCCAAAAAAATGACGTGTGCATAAGCTTCAAAACACGCCCTGGTACTCGTATATTGCGACTATTTTCACGTAGCACTGCACCAGCACAAAGCCCGCCTGCTGATGTACTGATATGTTTTATTTTTAGCATACTCAATTCATATAAATAGCTTGCGAGACTGACCGCGCAGATTATGGGCTAAGTTAAGTTAAACATACCTGATCTTCCAGCCCCCTCATGGTAACGGTGAAGTTGATCAAGGTAGTTTCAGCCTGGATTTCTGGTGGAAAGTGCGGATTAGACAATTTGGTGTGCAAAAACAACCTGTAGCATATCATACGAGGAAGGACGCGTTAAAGACAGAGAAGCGGCACAAAACGGGGTGTTAAAGACAAACTCGAAAACTAACTGTGGCGCGCGTTGACGAATTAATCTATTTAATCGGTCTGTGGCTGGGGCGGTGCGTTGCCACCTTTCCTATACAAAAGTAGCACATGTCGCCGTCTCTTGGAGTATCACATACATACTATACGTCAATATTGCTTCGTTTTATCAGCTGCGAAGTTTCTGCCGCTAAAGATGCAGTCGCCTAACGCAAAACACCGATCGACCACAGTACTGCAGGAATTTTATCGATTTGTAGGCTAGAGGGTATTGCTACATAGCCAAGGCGATTGATGGGTCGTGGGTGGGAAAGTATCACTCGTTGAAGGGTAGACAGAGATCAATTCCAGCAGTAACGGCAGTGTAGCAACTCAGAAGTCAGAATTCATCGGGAAGGAGTACCGACCTGAAATCTGGGTGGAATTCAACTTCGGAATCTCCCAATTTGATGTACATCTTGCGACCGCGGTAAATAACTGCTCGCTGGATCACTGGTGTCAGCACAGCTTCTAGCGTCTCGCCCAAGTTTTCGATGAGAATGGAGTGTCTGGCAAGCATCAAACGAGTGCAGTGGGGGTGAGGGTGGGGGTGGTGGGCTGGGGGGTTAGGTTGTGATTGGCGTGGGTTATTCGAAACAATGGTTTCATTTCTTGAGTCCAGTGTGTTTGTCCCACAAGAGATCATGACTCACGCAAGTCCTTAAAAAGGCAAATTACCACAATTGAGAGTGGGTCCAGCATTGACGCGCAGTACCAGGCTTTGGCTTACCAGGAAAACACTCGGCTTGTATGATGAGCACACATACACCAATTCCTGTACGTGACTCGGTTACGAGTTCGTCCAAAACAGCATCGATCGGCACGCACCCGTTCTCGAGGGCTCTCTCTAGCTTGCGCAGCATTTCTGGTTGACCGAGTCGAACCACTTCTAAGTTTCGATCAGGCGATGACTCCTTGGTGCGGATCCACTTGATGCCCTGCGTGGATTGTCAAAAGCACGGAACGTCTTTAAGTAAGCTGCGTACAGTAGATATGCCGTGTGTGCAATTGCGCAAACCTAACTTATGTTATGTTCTCGATCAATTCCGGAGCCACCTTAGCATTGAACGGACGATATGTCAACAGCGCTCGTTTGGATCATGCTCATTAAAGGACAAACTACTCAGGACAGTTGGTGTCTACTTGAAATTTCTCGACCTCTCACATTTACTGCGGTCACTAAGTTTGCATGTAGGACGCGATCAGTTTATTTGCACTGTTGATCTGCTATTGCCCATGCGAGATTACTTCCAATTCAAACGCCAAACGTTGAGGTTTGAAGCTATTTAAGTGGCATACATTAGTCAATTAAGTGCTTTCACTGCGACAAACAATGAAGTACGGTAGGGAAGAATGCACACAAAATGCCTTCGGCCCGCCAGCAAAGCTTCCTACATCACGCAACATGGTATTTCAGATGCGAGGCAAGGGAAACCGATGAGCATTTTGTTAATGTATGTGGACCGATATTGCGGGGCAAATATTGAGTCGTTTCGACTTTGCTGTGATGGTCGATATTTTGAGGCACACTGTAGCATTCTCGTCTTGTTTCTTTCTTTTTTAATTACGTAGATTTTCTGGGTATGTAGTTCCTCGTCCTTTTAATGAGGACGTTCAAACTTCAAAGGCAGCGCATCCCTACCTTTCGGGAAATGGCATATTCATACCAGTGATGTGCGTATTTGCTATTCCGTAGGTTTATCTAGGGTTATCTGTATCGGAAACTCCAAACCTGTCTGTCTGTCTGTCTGTCTGTCTGCCTGTCTGTCTGTCTGTCTGTCTGTCTGTCTGTCTGTCTGTCTGTCTGTTTGTCTGTCTGTCTGTCTGTCTGTCTGTCTGTCTGTCTGTCTGTCTGTCTGTCTGTCTGTCTGTCTGCCTGTCTGTCTGTCTGTCTGTCTGTCTGTCTGTCTGTTTGTCTGTCTGTCTGTCTGTCTGTCTGTCTGTCTGTCTGTCTGTCTGTCTGTCTGTTTGTCTGTCTGTCTGCCTGTCTGTCTGTCTGTCTGTCTGACCCCGGGTCCAAAGAGGCTCAAACCCACGGTATATATAAAGTAATGAGCGACGTCTCTCGTGCAAATGGAAATATTCAAATCGTCTTGGCTTCAGACCGGATTCCGCTCGGAATCCGTTCGGCGGCCTCGCGATCGGTTTCCGGCCCGCTCTTCTCGAGGGTCGCGTTCCCCAGCCTCCGCCCCGCCTTTTCCCCGCGCGCGCACTCTCGGCTCGCGCGCCGCCGCCGAGTGCATCGACCCCGAACTGGGCGGATCTTGCGGAGATGGAGAGACACTGAGGTTATTTTTCGAGACAAAAATGTTCCACTTCTCGCTGCTGGGGATATTGGTTTCGTGCTGATGCTGCTGCTGCTGCTGCTGTTACTGCTACTGGGTACCTATGTTATTTACCTGGTGTCGGCAAAATCGTTTGAAAAATGAAAAAAAAAACTCAAAACCTCAAAAACAATATCTCCGTATTACGGCAAGGCAAGGATCGATTTCTTGGTCTCGGAGTCGTCTACGAGCACCTTCTTAATAAAACGGGCGAGCTCGAGGTTCGTGAACGCACCCACCCGTATCCGTACATGTCATACTGGTACTTCGCTTTATCAATGCTGGGCCTGTGTTAAACCAGCTTGACATCAGAGTACAAAAAACAGAACTTGGAAATATGAGATTCTCGGGGTTTTTTCAATCGGTCTGGTACCAGGTACTATTCATAAGGCTCGTTTCACTTCTCGTCTTCGATATCTCGGTCTCGCAAATAAATACCACCGCTGTCTCCCCACTACCTCCCTTGCCTCGTGGGGATACGAGTACTGTACTTTTACAGCAGCAAGCACAGCAGTCTTGGTACAGTACAATACGAAAACAAAAACCCGGCTCAATACCAGGTACCACGTATATATAATTGTTTGCGGGTCAATTACTTACTGTGCTGGGTCACTTGGTCCCTTTTCGAGGAGTAGTTTTCCTACTACAGCACAGTAGTACTGCTGTTGTGCTGCTGTTGTAGTACACTTGCCAAAGGGTGATGCGGTGGTGCTGTTGTACTGCTGTTGCTTTGCTGCTACCATGGGACTGTGTTGTAGTATCATCGTGGTCATGGCGAACAACCCCAGAAGAGGCACCCCGATGATGACGAGCCCCCACAACCGATTTCAGCAGCGACTTCTCGTATTAATAGAAGAACCGACTTCTTTGGCGTGTCGCGGCCAGATACCGCCAGTGTTGTTTCTGGGATAGCTCGACTAGATGTCACAGATTGGGGAAGCCGCCGTACCTCGCTCAACACTACAACAACGAACCTACAAGTTGCTGCTCGCTGGGAAAGCCCTGTAAGGATGGAGGCCCTCGATACTGAGCCGCGGGAGACGGAGGCACAGGCACAAAGAATGACTTCCGTCCAACCTTATCATAACTGGTAACATCTAGGGAACAGCAGGGCAACGATTGCCCTGCTCTATAGTATTTTTATAACAATGAAAACGTTTATACGAAACGTAACACGTTTGATGTTAGGATTGCATGTTTCATGCCATCCTCCGTGTCCCGTCGAGGTGCTTGTGTCGGGTGACGGGGAATACAAAAATAAATACCAGGTACGAGTATTAGGTATCGATTAACCCTAAGGATAATTCACCTGAAGTTGTGGGTCGATGATGAGAGGCCACCGTGCTGAGTTCGTCACTATAGCTCCATTTTCAATCGAAACCTGGTGTACAAGGCCGAGGGGTGAGGTCAGGCCGTGCGTTAGTTCCCGTGCAGGTGAGTGCCCCTTTGCATTGTCGACACACGAAATATTTACCGTATGATGTGTTTGAGTGCTTAGACAAGATACCTGATCATTGGGAAGACCGTCGCTGTTCCAACCGGCAACCTCAGCATCAGTTGTAAGAATCTTGATGGGATCTGGATCGGCAGACATCGGAAGCGACCCTTCTTCGCCAACAGCGGCCTGCGAACGGTAATGGTAATGGTAACAGTAATGGTGAATGGTAAATGGCAAATTGCAATGTTAAATGAAGTGGAAAAGGTGATGGCAAAGGAAATGAAACTGGTAAATGGTAATGACAACTGGTAATGGTAATTGAGATGGAAATGGTAAGGGTGAATGGTAATGGTAAAATAAATTGGACGGCAAAGGTAATTGTAATGGTAATGGTAAAACGGTATTGGTTGTAACAGGTTTTGTAAGCAGATCGGTGAGGGATGCAATGTAAGCAGGGAGCGCGATTATCGTGCACTTGACAACTTGCGACACTACTTAACTTTACGTGATTGGCGGCGAGGAATTTACGCTGTAGTGCAAAAAGAGGTAGTCAGTTCTATCCACCGCAAGATAGGGGTCGGTCCCAGTCTGAGGAGAAGCACGCTCAGGCTTAGGAAAAAGCGATGCAGGCACCTGGAATTCCTTCTGCAAGAACGGCAAAAACTCCTGCCCCATTAGCTGGTCGCGGAAAGGCTTCGTGAAGGGTCCAACATAGCTGGAGGAGTGACGTGAGAAGACGAAAAGGCGGAACAAGTTCCGATCTCACGTTAGTTTGGAATATATGGGGATGCTTGCCACTGGTGGAAATGGCATCGACTTTCAAGTATTAATAGAGTGAAATAACACCGACCAGAGTGAAAGGATATTTCACGGATCTCATGGCAGAAGTGTTCAGCCTTCAGTTTTAAGCATTAGCTGTTAAGAAGAAAATGCGACTTGTGATGGCACGTTGTTGGGCCGAGTTTCTCTAAGAAAGCATGCCAGCCTTACAAGGTAGCCGCTGAGTAAATTTCCATGCAAGAATCCACTGCAGGGGATGCGATATTCGTACCTTATGAACGACGCGGCCAGCAAAACGTCGCCGGTGAGAAGTTCCATATCAGCCCGAAGCTGAATAACGTTTTCCGCCCATCGATCGTTCTCTGAGCTCAGTGCTCCGGTTAATCGCTGGGCCAGATCAAGCTTACGCTGTCCCTTTGACACGGAATCCAACGCCTGCCGTAAGAAAAACATGAACGGGCGCGCATGTTTTTTAGAAATCCCAATTTGGCTCGTGACGCTGAAGCATTTGGCTTCATCCAGTATACGGCATTTGGGTTTTGGCAATTGATCGCGAGACCACTCGTACGTCGGCTCTGTTGAGATCCAACCAAATCACATCGGCCAACAATGCTGCAATACTTGTTAAGAGCAGCACTTTGCGAAAATACGAACGATTCTGAAAAAAGTCGATTTCACGCTCTCGATGATATTTACGTACCTCTTGCTTGTCGTGATTGGCTGCGTTAAACTCTGCCGTGAGCTTGGCGAGCTTGGCTTCCAACTCAGCCACCTGCTCTTGCACCGTTTTCAACCTGCACAGGGACAAATATGACGAACAGGCCGGAGGAGTTAGTCCCCCCTTGATATGATACGATACTCCCCCACCTTAGTGCTTGGAAATCAATACCAGGGTATAGTACTGCTTAATCGTTTCATTTCCTGTGAGGACCACACCACCAAAATCGCGTATTACTTGAACTTCTTTGAGTGGGGTAGTGCAAGCTGTGCAGACAGTGCGCTGATTAAATACAGCAACGCTGCCCTAGGCACACGTGGCATGGCCCAAAGTTGCGAATATCATGTGAACAGGACCCTCACGTAGAATTGGCTTCGTTAAGCTGGTCGTTGGCCTCGGCGAGCGCCAAGCGTTTAGGTTCCACGGTGACGACGATGTCGTAGTACTGCAGGGGATAAACAATATGACACGCACGGTATTAAATCAATCAAGGACGATGTCGCAGTAATGCAGAACCAAATAACATGACATGCACGAGAGTGAATCAAAGAGCTAGCATACAAAAATTGACATTGCAGACGATAACATCGCCATACGGAAGGCACTCCGCAAAAACACATAAAAACAGCTGGTGTCGGGAGGAAAACGCCAACAGAAACACGTGCCGATCGTAGGTTATTCCACTTGCGAGTTGTTCCCCCCCTTAGCCCATGCTTCGTGTCGCACAACTATTCGGACGATTTTGCAAGCATCCGCGGGCACCACAGGCGGGCCGGCGGGAGAGGGCGAGGGGGGGGTGTCTCACCATGACGATGTTGAGGACGAAGGAGCAAACTCCTGCAGCTGCCGAGTTTTTGGACTGAATTATTTCCACAGTAAAGTGCTCCATCGCCAGGAAGGGTCTGATTTCCTTCCAGTTGATCGCCGGAATTGTATTCTCGTCAACTCCTGCCTTGAGGCCCTTGAGAAACTCGATGTATCCTCCGATGTCACCTATGGTTCCCATCGAAAACCACGTTCATCATGCGAGAGCGGAAGAAGGCTGTCAGATTAGATTTGAACGTGCTCTGAACGCCTCTACTGTAGAAAATATAGATAGTGGGAAATAGTGGAATTTTGGTATCAAACCGGACAAGGTATATAGGAGGAAACTGATGCCCAGCAACACGACATACACATATGTAGGATGTTGTGGGTCGCAACTCACCAAGCAGTTGTTTTTTCGATGCGTCCCACGATCGATCCTTGACTTTTCCAGCCTTGGTAGTGACGACTGTAGGGCTTGTACCGGCCAAGAGCACCATTGTAGCAGCGAAAACGTCATCGACTCCTGCCGGCGGTTTTGCCATGGTCTTGCATTCTCCGAGATCCTAAAAGGAACGAAAACACACGTACACACGTCACATGTGAATTAATTGGCATGCTACACGCGTTTCACCTTATGCCGGCGGAAATTCAAGTACCAGGTACATTGGAAAGTGGCTAATGAGACACGCTCAGCGTCACATGCGAATTGTGAATTGGTTGGCGTACTTAAATTTAATTGTTTCGTGACACCCTACTTTATTTCACCCTCATTCACCTTCTTGTTGAGTGTGTCGAGAGCAGCCATGGCAGCAGCAACGGCAGGTTCAGCCTTCGCAAGGTCTGCTTCAGTGTCTCGTTGTTTGACGCTGACCTGAGGATGGACATCATAGGGTATCGGGACATAATGTCACGGAACAATATAGCAAGCCAGTTGTTTCTAACCTTGGCCGCGTGGCCATAGCTCTGGTTCTGAACATATCGCCTTCTGACTTGAAAGTGTTTGGAGGGTGGGGGTTACACAAATACAGGACACCGCCTGTTCATAGTACAAAAATGAGAACGACGGCTCAACATGCTGACATTTACAGGAAAATAAGACATTCTGCAGTCGTCAGTCATCCTGAAGTTAGTGTAGGACACTCCCTTTTCTCAAATAAGAAATCGATCAACTCAGTCTGAGCAACATTCCTGTTTTTTGTTAGGTGTTTTGTAGTTTATCGCAGCCCAATATATGACGTACCTCTGCTTGTGTCTTTGCAACTTGTTCAGCTTGGACCTGCGCCTTCGCTGTTTCCACCTCGACGATAGCCTTTTCTCTACTGACGTTTTCCGCGATTCCTTCTGCAACAGTTTTCTTTTGCTCAGCATCCTCTAGTTTTATCTGGGGCAAAAACGTTGCGGCGCAAGAGCAATGGCGTTGTTCTTTTAACACGGCGGCTATATCGTTGAGGATTGCAAGGCCTCCGTGACAGAGTTGGCTGATCCTTAATAGTCGAAAATTGGCTCAATCAAGCTTACATAGCTGGAAGCCGCTTCTCGGTCATCATGGAATGTACCGGTATCAGGGGTAGATTTGTTTGTAGACGGCAGTTACGGCCTCCACAAACGCAGTAATGGACATGCGATGGATGTCGTATCTGACCGAGGGGAGAAGGCTCTCTATCCCACGACCCAGAAGAAACGGTAATGGTAACGCAATTCGAAGTATACACAATAAATGAAATGATACCTTAAGGTCTTCTTCGAGAGATGTAACGGCATCCTTTGTTTCGCGTAGCTTCTGCAGACCCGTGGTGAGCCGCTCGATGGCGCTGTCCTGGTTCTCGCGCTTGGAAGCGAGAAGAACATTGTACAGCTTCAGAAGCTCAAGGAAAGACTTGGGAGTGGTGTAGACGTGCCTGGAGACGAAAAGGAAAAAAGCATGTTAAGCCTGAGGTATAGAACAACAGAGGTACTGTCTATAAGAAGAGCTAACGAGCGATTGGCGTCTATATAATGCTCTCCGTGGCCGTGTTTTCCCTGAGTGATTTCGATATCTACTTTACACGTTGCAGGCGTTACAGGCGGCTATGGAGAAAAAAACGCAAACCATCACCCACCTGCGTTCCACGGCCTTAAAAGACTCCGCGGCGGTGTTGACCACTTTGAAAGACAGCGGGAGGAACTTCTCGATGGCTGCGCGGATTCCGTCGGAGCCTAAATCCATTTCTGAAAGGAATTTCCGCCCTACACTGAAGAGGGCTTCCCGTGGCCAAGGTTGGAACCAATCTAATGGACATGGACGTTGTGATATGGTCAAAGGACAACGGGGAGAACCGACCATGAGAACGACGAGGGGCACGTCACGCGGTCTCGTGATGACGGCAAGCGAACATTCACGATTACGATTGAAGAGGAAAAAAAAAGAATGAAGCATTGATGCTCTTCGACGTTGTCCGACATTCTCAGACGTTCGGAGATGATCTCCGAAGTTACCCGACGATCTCTGACGTTCTACGACAATCTCCGACGTTCTACGACGTTCCCTGGGCGAGTGATAGGCCTCCGTTAAGGGGCCCCTTCGGGCAAAAAATACAAAAGCACTGCAAAACAAATCCGTTTTGTTTCTTCAGTTGCAATACTATTTCTGGTATAATGTTCACCTTTTCATGACTTCCTACGGATAACGCCATTTCTCCGGTTTTAATGCTCAGACCTGCTCCCGATGAGTAGTTTTAGAGAGCGTAGATCATGGTCAACATGTGTGCCTCTTGCTAAAGAAAGACTCGCCATACCCCTGGTACCTAAAGACGAATTTGAAAAATGGCACTTTCTCCGGCTGCTGATACTTTTTTAACTCAGATTTTCGACGAGGACGTCGAGAACTAGTTGGTGAACCTACCTGGGCCCCTAGTTCGACCGTCCGTGGCGTCGTACGTGGCCACAGCAGAATGTAGATACCAAACAGGAGCTGCGAAACGATAAAAAAATCTACCGCTGAGCAGTTTGGCTTCGTGATGCAAACACAGCAATTCCTGCCCTCCCTTGCAGATCTAAGAGCCCCAACACCTCATAGAGACTATAACGAACAAGCTATAAGTTGGTCGGGAGCAGGTCTGAGAAATAGAGCTGGAGTTATGACGTGTTCCGTAAGGAGGGGTGATGCGGTGTTATTGTATATACCAGAAACAGTATTGCTGCTGTAAAAAAGACGATTTATTTTTTTAGACTCAAGTACTCTTATTTATTTTACCGAAGGGGCCCCTTCACACACTACACGCCTAGCGTGCCGTGTAAAAGCCCCATTCCTGCACCCTGTGGAATGTTCTCCATAGCATGACTTACATATTTTGTAGAGTCCCAAGTAGCCGTACTTCGTATGCTGGAATCAGAGCAGGTGAACGCAAAAGTTGAGTACATAAAGTGGTATCCGTCGTGGACTCAGGCAATATTTGTACGAGCTGGGCTGGCCAAGATCAGCTTTTTTGTTGGCCAGCCACTTTCTCAGTTGGTTTTTTCGAATTTTGATCTGAAATTTTGACACGTGCTTCTTGATAGTCTTCCAAAGGGATTCATTACTGCACCATTTTTTTTTTTTTTTCGTGAACTAGGCACATTTCAGAAAAATCCGGAAATTGGTTTCGGACACAACTACCAGAAAAAAAAAAAATCAAAAGGTGCAGCAATGAATGCCTTTGTCTTGCTGTTACGTAAAACGTGTAAAAAATTCAAGCAAAAAAAAACAAAAATTGGAGTGAGAATCCCACATTTTGTGTTTCTCCCCGTAGTATCTTGACTTTGTATAGGGAATCTTACGCACGCCATATCTTTTGATGATCGGCGAATTAGGCGATGGTGAGGATATCAGCCGATTCGTCATGCCTCAAGGAAGATACACACCGATTTTGAGGGAAATCCGCAAGACAAGGGTGGCATACCTGATAGACTCTAAAATTGTCATATATATCTCTCGTTTAACTTAAGGCATGGTCTTTCTATTTTTTTACTTTTTGATTTTGACGAAATTAACTCCGATTTCGAAAATTCCAACGTCGGTAAATGCGCTGTGAACTCAGGAACACACAGCTACCAACTTTGCATCGTAATATTTTGAAATCGTTGAGAAACCGCCGGACGAGTAAAAAGGCCATTCTTGGCCAGCCCAGCTCGTAACTACCTGTAGTACGCACTTGGCACACGTTTAATGGAGATGGGACATGGGTCTAAAGTCTAAACTGCTCACCTATGACCGTGCAGTTCACAAGGGCAGGGAACTTTTTCGCGCGGTTTCGGAAGTCATCGCCCACCGGAGAAAACGCCAACACAACGTGCAGGTTCTTCCGGATGAGCTTAATGAAGAACTCCCAGCAGTTTTTTCGGTCTGGCACGAGCCCCTGCGCCTTAACCTTGTTGGTCATATTGTTCACCTGATCATGACAGTAACACCAAGACGGTGTAAGTACACGTAGAGTAGGAAGCCAATAAATCAATTGCTAGGGACCCTGGCATGTGCGTCTTGAATATCGCCATGTACGCTTGATTTAGTGGAACGAAACATCCACCCGACTGTAAGAGCCCTTGGCTTTCAACACCATCTACGAACAGCTCCCGAATCATCGAAAAAGCAGGAAACCAACCACAAAACTGCGTGCAGCGCACTCCACTCACAATAGCGTCGACTTCGTCCACGGCAAAGAGATCGGGGATGTTACCCGAGGCCAGCAAGTCGTTAACGTAGATCAGGAATCGCTCGTTGGTGATTTGACTGTCAGTGAGCAGGAACATGAGGCCTTCATCTTTGTTTCCAGCCTGTGGGTCACGCGAATGGATATCAACGTTAATTGCGCGAGCGATAACATGGTCTTCCAGGAAAGTGTGACGACACACGAGGCAGCGGGAAATGCCTCAGCGCGCGTGCGCCCACAGCAATACTGAAATGGCATCCAGTCACGCCGCGCGCCACGTACGAAGTAATGTTTGAACCAACGTGGCCTTTGAAGGCACGCACGATTGCAGTCGTCGGACACCAAACACCTTTGGCTTATTTCCATCATCGGCTGTGTCAAGGCATGTCCGCGTTATTAGGTGTCGACGTGGCACAAACAAACATCACGCATACCTTGTTGTACATCGTCTTGAGGTCTTCCTTGAGATCGTTGATGGAATAGGTGGAGCTGATGACAATCTGGCTCACGGAGTACCCGCAGATAAAAGCCGCAAGACGGCTCAAAGACTGTTTGCCTGATCCTCCGACACCGACCAGTAGTGCGTGACCACCATCGTTGAGTACGATGCGCACAATCCGTGCGACCTGGTCAACATTGAGGAAATATGAAAAAAAAACTCATACTCCACCATCGAGACCAAGTCCTCCGGCGAGAGCGGCTGCACATGCACGTAGGGCGGCCGAAGCGTGCCTGCTCGGTACGCTGTTCGACTTAATGAAAATACGCGATCGATGATGTTCCCTTTCCTTATACGAGCATCAAGCTCCAGTGTGTCTATAACTATTAATAGTGTATCCTTGGGCGATGACGGGTATGATATCGTGCGAGACATGATGGTCTGGCCACGTTCACCTTCTGTATGGATGTACAACGCGAATTTCTGCGAATGCTTTCCCCTTGTATTGGTGAACCAAGCATTATCAGGAGTAAGTGTGGCAATATGGTATGAGGCGAAAACGTGCAAGCACAACGGGATTCGTATCTTACGTGCTTCATGGCGTCTTCGAAGAGAACCAGATCCATGGTAGCGTAGGTCTCGTTGTACTCGCGTAGTGCATCCTCGAGTATACCAGACATCGAGTTCAGCGAAGTGACCTGGATAATTGATGCGTGGGTAGAAAGATGGCCAGTAAGATAAGGTATTGTCCAAGGCGATACTGCTGCCGCCAAACAACGTATCCCTGACTTTACAACCCACGAGAAGCATGGCGCCCTGCAACCACGTTTACCCCGGGCCCATAGCCCGCGTCGGTCGGCAAGAATTGTGGGCGACATTGTGTTCACGAATTCGCGCGTCGCGGGGGCGTTCCACCAAATAGAGCGAAATGTCTGGGAGCTGTTTGACATGCTTGGGGCTTCTTGAAGGGGTTCATTCCACATATTTGGGACCCGCGTTACCTGATCGTATATCTGATCCTGTATATTTTCCGCAAAGTGGCAGAACACGAGAGGATCGGCGTTCTCCGCCGCGTAGAACTTGGACATGTTCAACGTAGGGAACAGCTTCTTGGCTTGCTGCTGAGCCAATGCGTTGTACTTGTTCAGGTCCTCAGTTGACACCTGCAATTGCAACGTGAAAGGCAAAAGCGGCTTGCTGAAGTGTTTTGGCGCCACCTACTATTACAGTTTTATTTAATAGTACAATCCATCCCGGTCTCACCCATACTGGTAACTACTGTCGGCAGACGGAAGCATGCACTCTCGGAAACTTTTAGAGAGCCTCAAAATCGAGCAAACCAGGCGAGGGCACACAAAGAAAGAGAAAACGACACCAAACACACCCGGGTGCCAGAAAGAAAAAACAACCCACAAAGTTGCGACCACTGGACGAATTAAAAACATGTTTGTTTTTGGGGATATTTAATTTCACTTGGATTTAGAGTCCCCTTGTCTAGGAAAAAAAATCGGAGTATCATTCTGTGATTTGCTCGTATACTCCTGAACCAGGTGATATATTGTTTTAAGTCTTACCAGTCGGTCTCCGTAAACCCGCTCGCTCTCGTGCATCCAAAGGTGCACGAACTTCTCGGCCGTCTTGAACTGGTCTGGTTGTGCCACCAACAATCCCTGGAATACGTTACTCAGATGCCGAATGTTGAACTCGTAGTGGAAGTTTGTTGCAGTCTTCCTGAAATTCGCAGCAACCTGTTTGAGGGAAATCAAATGCGTGCGTGGTGTGTTGGTATATCCCAAGGAGTTGGGCAGTTCCTTGACACTATTCGGAGTACGACAAACACCCTGCATGAGCGAAGATAGGCCAAAATCAACCGCAACGGTTCGATTGTTGTCGCTGTCCACCCAGCCTTAGTGGTACTAACGAACGGCGCTTAATCCAAGGCAAGCTAATGCATCCCCACCTGACTGTGGAGTCCGAGCGCGGCCTTGATCAAGTTGCTTGATTGCCCAGCAGTTTCCGCGTCGAAGTGCTGCAAATGCCCGTCCAAAATGGTCTGAGGTGTGTTCGGAGCAAGGCGCCGGGGGAAGAATCAAGCCTAAGAATATAATTAATAGGAAGAACACGGCCGCCTGCGATTGCAGTCTGCATCTCCGACTCCCTTTTATTGCTTATTATGGTTGTGGTGCTTCAGCTTCGCGTGAGCCCTAGGCATGTTTCCGTCAGAAACAAATTAAACGCCTCTGCAACGCAGTTGTGTTCCTCACTCGCTCACTCCACAGCACTAGGCTCTAGCTGTTGTATATGACTACTTCAAAGAACCGCAATAAAGCACTTTCCGTCTGCTGAGCGGACGGGGCAAAACATAACATTTCATGAGCTATCCAACCACCGTGCTTCCGTCTCAGCAACATTAGCCGACGAGCTATAGCATCCAATAGGGTGACGATGTATTGAATGAAGATATCCCTGCCAGCCCGACCATTT
This sequence comes from Saccharina japonica, assembly GCA_008828725.1. Taxonomy (NCBI): domain Eukaryota; class Phaeophyceae; order Laminariales; family Laminariaceae; genus Saccharina; species Saccharina japonica. The sequence goes on along the minus strand of MEHQ01000644.1, from coordinate 423,966 downwards.
TAACGTATGCCGACTTGGCGCACCTGGTAGATAGTAAGAAGAGATGTAGGACCTGGCAAGCCTATGGCGAAAGTCGCAAACCATCGCTGCAGACGAGGATTCACGAGGAAACTTCCCGCGGTTGGGTTCATGCACGCGACCACCTGGGCACGAGTCGCAGGGAGAAAAAGGGTGGGCAAGCCAAGAAGGACCCATCGTTTACGGGGCAGGGGTAATGAATGACCCAGCAGAAGTAAAAGTTTAGTGAGTCGCGTTGGAATATTATATGGTCACACACTCTTCGTGGACGTTCTAGCAGGGACAGTTCACCACGAGTTGTAAATCCATGAACCCCACGTTCACATTCACGTTAAACATGCATACAATGAAACCGAACAGTCCTTTCGCCTGACAGAAAATGATGTGAGACGCGCTACCCTGCCCGAGTTGAAGCGACTTTCAAGCATACACATACAGTAGTAATTCGATTCGAGTCGAGGAGGGAAAGAAAGGGTTGACGTAATCTCGCGATAATAATTCAAGGCACGAACCATAGTGGGGAGGAGGGACAAGCGCCTACTTTTTGACCCCGGGTCTGAGTTACGACTAGGAAGGAGAGAGAAAAGAAGGGCGAAGAAAATAAATGGGATGGAAAAATATATAAAAACAGTCTGCTGTCTGTCTAACCTGTGTGTTGGAGATGTTTTTCAAGCTGAGCTTGGCCAGATCGTACGTATGTTCGTACTCCATGTGCTGACGTAGAAGAGCAATGGCTGATTGAGTGTTGTACGGGTCGACCTGACGAACAGCGGGAAATAAATAAGGCGTTGACGGGTAAGCGTGTACACTGCACGGGTGGGGCCAGTTTCGCCTGGCCTTGTGGTCCGGTGAACATGTATGTGTGCTCGAGAGGACGACGCAACTTTGCTGTTGCTCTGACAGATGTTCTGTGAACGGCGCATGTTAATCTCACCTCGGACAGATTGAGGTCGTCCAAAAAGTAGACGAGCCTGCTGTTTCCTGGCGGACCGAAGTTGGTGCCGGTCTTCTTCTCCAGCGGCAACCCCATAGTATTCTATCATACTCAGACAGACAGTGCAGTGCGGCACGTGGCAACACCAAGGTATAAGCAACACGGTCGGGTTGGGGCTACGAGCTATGCCACCATTGCTGAGTGCATCGTCTAAGGCTATCGAATGATACGAAAGCTTTGATACGTCGGTTCTGTAGCCACTCGTTTACATTGTCGCACGCAAGAGCACCAACATGGAATGCTGCACCTCTGACGCACTGCGAAGCAGCACGGTGGCCATAACATTTGTCGTAATAGCCAGCCACTTATTGCCGCTTCACGGTAGTTAGTGCCTGAACACGGGCGAGTGCATTACTCACTTGCAGGACAGGAGACTCACTTGCAGGACAGCAGATGTCGTGTAAAAGTTGAAGTTGATTGTCTGGAATGTTACTTCATCAGCACTTTGCATCTTGAGCATGCCCATGACCATCTGCGAAGTGGACAGGCGACGCGGTTAGTTCGGTGATTGCGCTTTCTTGGTCTACTGGTATATCAAGACCAAATGAACACAAGTAATACAAATTTGAATCACGTTCGGCACGATCGTGCAGTATTAATATCAATTGTGCGGGGAGAAGGGAATACACCCGTGACAAGGGCTTGTCCAGAAAGCAAAAGTGATGCGTTTGTTTTGATGAATGGTGTACCTGGGTCTTGCCCGTCCCCGATGGTCCGGCCATCATGACCGGCTTACGCATCTTGACCAGAAGTTGCATCCAGAAAGTGACCGAACAAGTCTCGGGGGTAGGCACGGTGATCTGTCGTTCGAATATAATTTGGTGGGTTGCACGTTTTTTTTTCAGTAAATTAATTTTGCATGCAGGACAAAGCATAATCGTGTTCGCATGTTTACGACTGCGTACCGTAAAAACATAATCGAATCGCGCACAACGCAAAACGGGAGGGTACATGCTGTAATGGGATTCAGGACAAAGGGACACGTACCCTCTACTCCGAATACGAATTTCGAGCGGTACTAAAAGGTCGTTTCGGTAAGTCACCTGAGTCATGGGCGTTACTCTGGAGTCGTAGTCGATAGAGAAGAAGTACGGACTCTTCGTCCACTGCTCGAAGGACCCCGTCTCAGGGTCGAGCCAATAATCGAACACCGTCTCACGGCTCGGGAACTTGACCTGCATAGAAATCCACGTCAACACCATCGACAGAGGTACAGCTTTTAGCGTCAAGTTCCGACATGTTCGGTTGAAACATTTTCGATTATCCACCGTGGCAACTATGAATAGCTCGCGTACGTTTAGTGCTTCCCGTCAGCAGCGCTTACAGCGTTTGAAGTGGATGGATTTCAGTGTCCCGATCGCGATTGGAGTACGAAACACCGACGAGGCACATTAGTAGCAGCCTCCACAACACACAACGTCACAAAATTGCCCTTGTCTCTCAGGCCGAGCATCGAACGTGGCAGACGCCCAGGACCCAAAACGCCACAAAATCACATTTCAGGTTTCACTGACCTTTTTCCACTCGCTTCGCCACCAGTCGCTGAAAAGTTTCTGGTAGTCGGTGCCGTCATCTGACACTGTTAGAGAAGATCCCATGGCCCAAATCATGCAGAACACGAACACCTTCTCCAGGGACTCAACCGTGCTTGTGTTTGCGGGTGTGAGCAAGCCGTCCATCATGTAGAGCAACACCTACAGCCGAACGTTTCATTTCATTATCCGCCGGTGGGAGGACGCGAGGCGGCGGCGGGGGGGGGGTAGTTTAGGAAGACGGCAGCTTGTATGCGTCTTTCCCCACAAAAAGGACAAAGAGTAAGCAACAGGATTTCTCCGCAACTTTCGGTGCAACCCCACCGCACCTATCCTGAGTCGTTATTATTGTGTCGTGTACACCACGGCTCTAGTTGTAGGTGCCTGAGGGCTTGCATGGCTTACCTGAACGAGAGCCATGTCTTCCACCGGAACAATTGGCATCACATTGATCTTCATCCACAACAGGCAGGCCGCTACATATTCGTCGAAGAAACCCTGGGCACGCGGGAAGTTAGGAGAGATGCATGGTGTAGCGGGTCGTCAGAGGGAGCATAGTTTGGTTCGCACCAAGGTTGGATCATTTGTTGAAATCGGCGATATGCATGGTGGAACCTTATCATGTCCGTCGCGACGGCAAGCGCCGCGAACGCTGGTAGTTTTTTTACTACAGTTAAATACAAGCAAACGAGTTGCAAATTTTAATAAGGTACCGGTTGTCAAATCACCTGGAACGCATCCATGATCTCTTGCGGCTCCTCCCTGTTTTTCAGCCAAGACTGTATGAGGCTGATCCACTGAGTGCCATCGTCGGTGGAGATGTACAAGATGCCGGCTCGACTCACGGTCGCAGGCGTAGCGTACTTGAGGTCCCTGATCTCGAAGATCATCCGCATGTGCGACTGCCATGGGTGTGGGTGCGATGAACGGTCAGTTTAGTTCCATTTCGAGGTGGCGATAGTCTTAAAATACCAGGTATGTAGTGAGCACGCCATAAATCTTAGGCACGGGTCGTTGGGGAACCTCGGGATCAAATTGTACGAGTAAGTGCACTCTCAAAGTTTTCACAATACGTAGTGAGTCCACGGCAAAGCGTTTTTCCCTTGTACACTCCGCACCCAGGATCATGCCAATATCACCGTGATCTTGCCTAGAGCTAGCTGTGTGTGGGTGTGTGTCGTCGATCTCACCTTTAAAGGGATACGCTCGTTGGAGGCCAACGTAAGCATCCGGTTGTCGTCCATGACCGAGTTCATGCTCTCAATCCAGTTGGCGTCAAGATCGCCGTCGAGGAGAATCCACTTGGGTTTCTCGTCTGGGATGTTGCCCAAGTCTCGCATGACCTAAAATAGGGATCGCATCGCCAAGCATGAAGTATGATGCATGATGCATGATATTGGTTGATTGGCCCAAAAATATTTACGTTTTTCATACACGAGGAATATCTTGCTTGCCAGATACGTAATGTTATTTCCCGGCACGCAACCCCCCCGTATGGCGTTATAATAGTTGATTGCCCCAACAGTATTGGCGTTTTTCATACACAAGAATAACACTTGCTTATCAGATACACGACGCTCTATTCAAGCACGCAAGACACCTCAGATTGCACTTCACTTTATCTGGCTGGGCATGATTATGTGATTATCGTAAACATGCCTTGGAAAGAAGCCCATCCTTCCACTCTCGAGTGGCCATCGAGATGAAGCCGTAAAGCTCCTCAGTCTTGATAGATTTGGGGTTCACGTCCATGATCTTCGTCAAACAGTCAGGGGTTTGGAGCTTACGTGCAGCTGCCAGAGTCTGCAGGAAAACACGACAAAGTTAAGGGCGTCGACCTCGTCACGACGTCAGAACGATCACCACTGCTTTTTCTTAAGGCTGTCTATCATTTCGCAGCACCTCGCTCGGTGATTGATAACGCTACCCCAATGAAAATGCAGAAAAATCAGTCGTTAGCAGTGAAGTGCTTGCTAATCCCGGGTTCCTTAGCCAACGAATCATGCATGTTCTGTTCACATGGAGCTCGGACTGCAGCTTACTTTCCACGATTGGCTTTTCCCTGCGCCCGGCGGACCCATGACGAACACGCAGTGTCTGATTTGGAGGAGCTCCTCGAGTTGTACCACCTTCGCGTAGAGGAAATAAATGCGGCGAGGCGTAGGTTGAGCATGTTTACGTTTTCGATGCCTCGTCGCGAGACTGGCGTGTGACAATGAAATTGAGCGCGCTGAGCACTAAGTAAATAGACACTACGGGTCGCAGTGTGTATCGGTATTCCGTGCTACGATTATCACCTTCAGACAGAACAGATCATCCGGATGGTTCCCAGTGACTTCGCAAGCCTTGACCACGAAGTGCTCGAGCTCCTCGTCAACCTTCCGGGGAGGGTTTTGCCCCGGAAACAGGTCGCCTATGGTAGGGGTCAGGAGGAGCAAGGAAATTCAAAGTTAACAATAGTGTTAGTAGCTCTTGATTTATCATTGCACAAATCCGTCGTGTTTTTTACAGAAGCGGGTACAGAATTCGCGTCCAACACAACATAACGTGAACTCTAACTAAAGTGGGTTAGAATAATTACGAGAAAATGCGACTTCCTTATTTTGACGGTGGCAAAAAAAAGGGGGCCCTTACCCTTTCGAGTTGCCCCAGGCGTCTGACATATGCCTTCCACCATCGCACACAAGCTGACGACAGCTGCGTCAGTTACAAAACATCCTACTGCACGAGTTCCCAGCTACAGCTATATATATGGTGTATTATCTTGGTTTACTGTAGTACTATTAATATCTTACCGAGCAAGCCGAAGAAGACGACTTCGTCCTCTCGCACGATCTTGGGGATGTTAAAGTCGCGCAAAGCACGCATAAGCAACGCATCTTCCGCCAGATCAGGCTCGGCTCGCTTGAACGCTCCTGCAACGACCAGCACAGACTGCCACGGAAGAAGGTGCAAGTGAAACAAACAAGTGGGGAGAAACGCCCACACGTTAGCATCTGCATGGAAAAGCTCTGCCGAAACCGGTCCTTAGTTCACGTTTTATATATACTGTATATATATGTCAAGGGACACATCGTATCAATGCAAACTGGAACATGTTATGACCTCAAAACGTACAATACATCATGTGGGCAGAAGAGGAGAATGAGTGTGGAATCTGAAATCGGCAAGGTATACCTTGACAGCGCGGAGCCCCCAATCATAGTGCATCTGCTTAGAGAGTAGCTCGCGAAGCAGAGAATATAATCCGTAGAACTTGGATGCCAGCACCTGGATCAGCGTCGAGGGTGCGAACGTTGATAAAAGTGTAACATGTACGTATAGTAGTTCGCCAATAACTTGGTGACACGATCAAACGACGCCCGAAATAATTGGGTAAGCTCGCGGTGGCGATATTCAACTTCTGCGAAGTATAAGTAGAGCCATTCTGTGCACACTATCAGTAGCACCATATGCAAGCTATATTTATGTACGGCCTAACCACGGGGGCGAATGTACGCATGTGTGTACATCGATGTAGATGCGATTTCATGATACCCTGGTAATGAACATACGTTTAGGTGTTAATAAACGCAAAAACGTAAAAAAATGCCGGTTGAGAAAAAAATAACTACGACAGCTGCAACATTTGAAAACAATGTGCCCACTTTATAGGGAGGGACCTCCGTAATAATGTTGGCACACCGGGCACACTTGAGCACGTAAACACCTTGGCCTCGATGAATCCTTCGGCCATGAGCATATTTTCGCAAATTAGGACCAGGTCGGGCACCATCACAGTCATCGGGCGAAAAAGTGCCTTTAAACCTTGGGAGAGCGTGCGTTGACGGCAGCAATACCGAGCGAGAGGTTAGATGTTAGATGTTAGGTGTTTGCATGGTGCGCCACGACGCATGTTTTTACTTCTACCCCTTCGGCGGAATCTACCACCTGAACCCTCTCAGTGCTGTTCTGTACGTACGTAAACGTATATATATATATACTATATATATGTACATATATGTGCCTCTAGTTGCAAGTAGTTTTTGCCCAAAACGGGAGTGCGGTCCTTTTAAGGGGTTAGTTAACATTAACATTAACATGGAAGTCTGGGACTTCGCGCGGGGCACGGAATAAAGCGCGGTGCTTGTTCTTCACCGTGCGAAAGATGTACCGAGCACGTTCCGCTGCGGTGATTGATGCGCATGGACGGTTAGTTCGAGCTATGGCGCGTTTACCTTCTGGGAGTTCCGAACGACCCAAGTAACCGGGGTTCATGGTGATATACGCTCCGCATGTCGGGTCTAGGCTGACTTCATCCCCCTCGATGACGATGCGCGCGGCCTCGGCCTTGACTCCGTCGCACACGGCTTTAAACTGTAGCATGGTAGCATGGTGGCAGGAAACACGAGCGTGCACGAGGGTGAGGGTGAGGGGCATGCTTTAAACTGCAGCATGGCAGCGAGAAGCACCAAGAAGCACGAGGATGAAGGGTGTGCGTGCGTTCATACTACTGTAGTAATACATACCAGGTACAACATGTTTTTCACAACATTTGTTCAGGGCTTTTCATGGTGAAACTACAATAATAATAGGTATTGTACACTTAAACTGTAACTGTAGCAGGATGCACGAGGGGGCACAGCAATGAAGGATATCCTTGAATTCATACAATGAAATATACCTGGTACATGATACCACTCTGTCCGTCAACGTAAGGAGTGATTGGGCATTCACTTTCAGACTAAAACGTGCCTTATAGTTACGGACATACTGGTACTTATCGCAATATTTGGTCAGAGCCTTTCTTTGTGGTGAAGCTGGTATTGTTCATATCTCTCAGAGCGCTTCGCGACATAGACAGCTACACGGCAATTCTCACCTGTACCGAACACACACTCAAAACTTCAGGGATCAACCGATTAAACTCGTCGAAGCAGCCCCAAGCACCGGACGAAGCCAGTCCTGTTAAAGGTAACAGGAGAGTCAACAGCGCGTCAAGGAGGAGAACGATGCAAGCATATACATACTGCTACCTGTAAGCAGGAGAGAGACTCGAGCAAAAATACAACAATGAAGGTAAGGCAATTGATTGATTGTCACGAGAGACGAGGCGGAACGAGTCGAGACATTTTCCAGTTTTTTGTGAGGTACCTGAACAAGGGTGAAATGCTACTATTAATATGAAAAGTATCTGTTCATATGTATGAATATGTATGTGTGATACTTTCTTACCCTTGAAAATATTGCCGAGACCCTGGTAGTCCATCTCGGGTGAACAGTTGAACACGTAGCAGCACTTTGCGAGGGCATTCGCCAGATCCTTTGTACTCTCTGTCTTCCCGGTACCCGCAGGACCAGCTGGAGCGCATCCCATCTTAAGATTCAAAGCCTGGTGCAAGAACACAAAATATTTAAATATGAGTTATCGCCGCTTGACACCCAAACACCAAGCATTGTAGTACCTCCAACAAGGCTTCCGGGGCGGTATGGCGGCTTGTGCCGTGGTTTCCTACGTTCTTCCATGCGTCAGGGCGATGCAGGAGTAATGAAACGCAGGGAAAAGCGTAAACTTAGCCTGAACACGCGTCTTCGAACCCCCCCTTCCCCTGCACACCCCTGCACACCCCTGCACATGACACCGCTGAAGTGCCTGTCTACAGGTTAATCGAGCGGGAAAACTGACCTGAGTGGCGGTCACGTAGATTCGATCAGTAAGCGGCGTGATCACTAGCCGCGGCCCGTTCCCGAGGTACTCGTAGTCGTAGGGAAGGGTGGCGTCTGCAATGGCGATTTCTGCTCGCTCGCCGCCCGGGCCCCTTAAGTGTGGGTCTCGGTTTTGGAAGCTGGCTGACGGTGGCGGTACACGCCATTTGTGCTTTAGCTGTGACTGCCATTGGAACTCGCTCGCCTGTACGATTGAAAAGTTCGAGGCATTTCGTAGCGCGTCAGGCATGAATTCCCAACAATGCGGTACATTCGTTTATTTAATGTTGTGTGAGCGGGTGAAAACATTGACGAGTGGTTTCCACGGTCGCTGTGCTTGGGCCTATAGGTGATGTATGGATCATGAGTGTCCCCGATTACTGTCGTAGTTCTCACCAAAGTTACGCCCTCCCTCGCCATTTTCTGGACCACGTCACGCCCGTGGGCGTCCATTGTGATGCAGACCATAACACGCGTGCGGTCTCCCTTGGTCAAGTCCGATTGGGTCAATCTGCCGAGGGGTATGACCAAACAACCAACACTCTCAGGTCATACGATGCCATCAACAACGTGCTGCTACTGCGGAAGGTGATAAAAACCGAGCTACTCGTAAAGCTACCTCAACCGTGAGTCGTATTTTCAGCATGATATATGCGCATGGCAAAGCACTGTCTGCGGGCGCTCGGACTCTTAGGTGTTTTAGGATGAGTTCAATGCTTGCGAAAGCCTTACCTGATAAGGTCATTGAGCTGATCAATCTGTTGCTTGTTGTAGTGCGTCAGCGCGTCCTGCTTTCCGTTTTGGCCTTCGATGAAAGTAGCTTCAACCTAAAGGAAGAGTGTTCGATGGCACAAAAACGCGCAACATCTCACAACATGTAAAATTTGTTACACGTACGACCACAAGAAGAGCAGTTGAAGCACAAAATGGACTTGCCAATTAACCCAATCCACGTGTGGGTCCTGTTACAGACAAAACTACCTCACCTCCGAGACGTAGTTGATGGCCAGTGTTAGCAATATGATTTGCGCCGGATCGCTTGGCCTCCCTGCAGAAGACAGACAGAACAACGCAATGAGCCTCTAGCTTGATTCGTGGAACGCGTGATAGCGTTGCCAACAGCATGCTTGGAGGCCTCAACACGTTCGAATTTGACGAGTACCAGGTAAATAAGATTAATATTCATGCCTCAGCGTCGAGGGATAGGCAGCCGAGCTACATAGACGAAACCCATCCAGTTATTACTAGGCAGCCGAGTTGCCTCAAGCTTGCAAAAGAGAGGCCGGGCTGATAACAAAAGTCTGAGAGTCAACGGTAACGCACGCCGAACAAGTTTAAGCTTCACCTGATGTCGGATTCTTGTGCATGAGCCATTCTGGTCGAGTCATTTCCATGTAGCGACTAAGGGAGCGCTTCAGGTTTTTGTAAAGCGACTTTTTCGTGACGTCCAGGACATCCTGCAGATGATAAAGACGAAATTTTGGTCCGATTAAAAGAGATGTTTTCGTAACGTTTAGGATGTCCTTCAAATGACAAACGCGATGTTTTGGTCAGATCAAAGGCGGTCGCGGAGCTTGCAAGCACGCCGACGCCGAGGCATGTTGTTATCATTGCGTTCCTTGACTACATTCAACGATTTATATTTTTACAATTTAGAGGTTGCACCAGGCAGGTACAGCTATAATACGAGTAGTCGCTGAAGAAATGGAGAGTCCGGCAAAGAGACACCTCGAGCATGAATATTGTCGCGCCACAGCGAGCAACGCTCAAACTCAACACCGAGAGTTAACAGCGGCGATGGTCACCTGCATGTATATCTCCACTTTCCCTTCGAGCGGAATCGCAGGCTCGAAGTCCACCTCCTCGCTACCGACCCCTGACACCAGCCGAACAGCCTTCGGTCTGCAGTGACCGGACCAACATCAACGGACGAAACGCAACGGTCACCAGAAAAAAGTATTCCACCTACTACTGCACGTACCAGACGTGGACCTAAAATTATATTCTGCGCAGACCATAGACCGAGTGCAGGTTTGGCATATCCTATCCTAGTGGTGAATTGCAGTGACAGTGACGGTGCGGAGGTCACATATCACCCGCTGTTCGATCGTAGCCACATACTGTATGTACCTTTGGACATCTGGCAAGATGACCAGCAGGGCAAGCGAAGTATCATATCGAGCCCTGCACGTACCTGCCGGATGGCATAAGCTCGTCTCCCAGGATCAAGGTTTTGCAGCAGAGGTACACCTGGGGTGCGGGGCACCAGAATGACGTGAAAGGGTCAACATAGCATTCGAGCAAATTCATGATCAGCGACATAAGCGTCTGCGTATCGTGATAGTTTTGCCGTAACTACCGTATCACACGGATTATACTACTACGTACATAGTACTATTAGTATACTATTATTAGTATTAATAGTAAGATAACACACCGCCTCGGACTATATGAACGGCTTAAGTTTCAAGTTTAAGCTGATGTTCTCGACAACGGGGAGGGAGAGTGTAAACATTACATTACAGTGTAAACGTTATAACGCTAATAACAAAGCTAATAATAATGCTACTAATACTGATAATGCTTAGATAGCGATGCGTCTACGGAAAAAACCCGATAACATAGTGCCAAAGCCGCCATTTCTTTGCATGCGCCCCTCTAAGGCATGTTTTGGAGAAAAGCGGCTATAATATGATAATTCGATGATATTGTAGTATGATGATATGCCAGTATGATGATATGATGAAATTATAATATGATACTATGATAATATGATAATATGATACTATGATAATATGATAATATGATAATATGATAATATGATAATGTGATAATATGATGATATGACGATATGATAATATGATACTATTATAATATGGAATATCAGATTCATCCCAGGGCGTGTGATGTGTTGCGTGTAATAAGGTACTGCGCGAGTGATCACCTTCGGAGTATGGACCAGAATTTTGTTAGGGTCAGAACCATTGGAAAGGATATCCAGCAAATCCGCCTCCGATACGAAGTAGTAGCGCGGAAATTGCCGCCGTCGCCCGTCCAAGAAATCGGCGAGACTTTTTTTGCAGAGGTCCAGCTGCTCCTGGATGGACTCTAACTTGGTGAGGTAACCGTCTGTGTTGCACCCGTCACGTACGTTCTTCTTTTCCCACATCTGATGGATGCGACGCGAATCATGCAGAGGCTCGTCGTCAGGAAAACATGTAAGAATAGATGCCACCTCAACATGTCGACAACCTGGCAAAAACGATTGTTTTCTGACGCTACGCACGACCAACTACTATCTGTAATTTACCAGGAATTGATTGCTACCAACAATTCATAGGATGCCTTTTCAGCAACATCGTATTAGTAATAATGTGTTCATGCGCCGCGCAGGCAGAAAGGTTGGCAGTATAGCTACAGCTACTTACACTTTTGAGGAGGCCTTTGACATCGGTGTCGATAATCTCGAATCGCTTGGCGTCCTCCGGCAGCTCTTTCTTGACTTCTTCTGACCCGAGGAACAAAGGCTCCAGGTACGACCATGTCCGCTGAATTTCTTGAAGTATGGTGAAGACATCACTGCGGAAAATAGCGAACGGCAACGGCTATGAACTACGAGGGCTGGGTATCGGAGAGAACTTTCGACCGAATTAAAATCGATTTCGGCGAAGCCGATTAGTCGATGTAGTAAACTAAAATCGACCGGCTCGCTTGGATTTTGAGTGAAATCGGCGAAGCGAGTCCCAATCACCCGCCCCCCCCCCCGGTTGGCGAGGGGGCCAATATAGCCGGTAAAGGGCGTTATCAATCAGTTTTCATACAACCGTCTCCATTTTGCGATCCCGATGTCGATTGAATCGTGCGATTGAATCGGATTAATCGGCTACGTTTCACAGCCCTATTACTAGTAGTTCGCCCTACAAGTAGAACATGGGTGTAGAAGGTTACGTGAGGACCCACTGCACCTGTATTACACCAGTGTGACGACGATGTCTTACCTAACCATGCTGAGTTGCGTCTGCCAGCTGCTGACCACCTCCTCGAACTGGGCGAGATACCTAGACGCCATCATTCCCTGTACAATCAGCTGGTCCGCCTGGGGAGTATGGTACAGATTAAACAAAGCACTATCAGACGCGGTCGCGAGGACAACGCACGAGCGAATAGTTACGTAGAACGCTCACCATTTATTTGTGCTCAAGGGCGCCGCCGTGTGGCTATTGCTACTCATTTTTGACAACGTCTTTTACCGTGCAAGATCCGCTCCACAATCTGCACAATCTGCACAATCTGCATGTGATTTCGTGATTTCCAGGTCTGCGATACCCTTCGCGGTAATTCCGATTTTCCGTTTTCCTATGATTACACTCACTGCTTTGCTCGTAGAACGATACCGGTAGATTCCAAGACGTGTGTGCAATGGACAACAAACGTGTCTACAGTAGTATACCAGGTAGTGTATATCGTGTACCATGCACCATGGAGAATGAGGCATACCTCGAGCGCCTCGAAGTCCTCTTCGGCTATCTTGAGCAAAGGGACATCACCCCCCTTGTACGGATCCATGCCCCAGACCACGTTGCCCCATCGCTCTTTGAGCTGCCCCAAAGTGACCTCCATTTTCTCTTCTTTGATCGCCTGCGCACGTGTACCAGAGTAAATTGTATCGTGAGGATCTGTTCTTGCATTGGCAAACCGGAGCGAAACAAGTCTCGTCGGCTTCGTGTGCCTTTAGAGGTGCGGTGCGGTGCTACACAGGCTAGCTATATGGCGTGGGGAGAAAGTCAAGGCTGACATTTCTTCCTGGGTGCGGACAAAGGCGCAACGCTGGCAGTGCAGTGCAGTGCAGTAGTGGCGAAGAAATAAAACCAAGAATGAGATAGATGCACATAGTACCTGGTCAGCAATCTCCTCCACATCCGAACTAAACTCGTGCAGATTGAGGGCAAGGAGACCTCCCAGCTTCAGTTCGGGATCTTCATACGGAGGAACGAAATCCTTGCCTGCGCCCACAAATACAATCGCGATAGCATTTGTTTAGGGGAGCATATATATTGCCATTATGTTGAGGGGAATATATTGCTCAGGCTTTTCTGCCACGATCGGAGTGAATCTCAGCGCTGACCGTTGTCAAGCTTCAACTGTAGAGCCCAACCGAAAAAGTGCAAGACACGCACTACAGAACAATCGAGCTGCCGTGCTGTTGAGTGGGCATTCGCATCGCTTGTAACGAACTTTGAGCAAGACTTACCAGTCGCTTTCATGAGCATGATCCAGTGCCGGGGTCTCATGGCCTTGTTCCCAAGGAGAGATATAAGTGGGATGGTATTGAGGAAGTCCTTGCACAACTTGTCTTCTGCCTGAAAACCACGCATTTGTGGAGAACAAGCGAGAGAAAGCGAGAGGGTGATCAGCGCCAAATACTACCAAGTACTGTGGAAATCCGAGCTACGCTACTGTAGAGTTCACGATCGCGACCACATGATCCCGATGCCAAGATTGATTAACAGCTTAGATTTAATATGCCAATATTGATTGGTGGTTAACGTTTCACCGAAAAACATCAGGCACCCGTATAAAGGAACCAGGTATATCCTACTCCCACATGATGTTCCCACCAGACGTATCAAACTCAACCAAGTCAAGTACACAGAAGTATTAATCACGACGTGGGTCGCATAGGAACGGCCACGTTACAATTGAAACCTCCTCTTGTTGCACCGACCTTGTATGCTCCACACCAGCGGATGTCCTTGTGTCCCGCCGCTTTGACATTTTTCATCTGAGCTTTGGCGTCGTCCTCAAGTGATTCTGGGTTCACCTATTATCGGGGTAGAAGTCAAGGATACAGCGAATTTGCGACCCCCTTCGTGAATTGGTTCACAGAACCCACTTAACTCGCATTGTTGTCTCGTGTTCGTAAGGGATAATATCGCTCGGCAGAGTTTCCCGTTGCTGCTTTGGACAGCTGAAACAGATCTGTAGGAATCGGAATACAATTCGTGGGATACAGTAGAAAAATACCAGCACACGGGATTCCACAGCTAAACAATTTTTAACATGCCTCTTACCTCTGACCACAAGACCTCCTTGCTGTCCTGAATGAACGTTTGCAGTTCTTCGCACACGTCCCACACCTGTACGGATTACGAGTTAACAGTGCATCGGAGGCGGAGCACAAAACAAGTCGGCTGCGGTGCTCACGTGGGCGAATTAAAGTGTTGGAAAAAGCGGGTTCTCACTGCTGTATGCCACAAAGATCATCACATTCCACCGCAACATTCACGTACTACAATACCGGTATATGTTTTAAACACGAGTCACACTACGGCAGAGTTTTCATATGGTATCGGGTTCTGATAATAACATTCCTTGCCATCCTCGAAGAATGTCAAAGCAAACCAGCAGTACACCAGTACACCAGTATAATTGGCACAATACACACGAGCGAGTCGTGGCTAACACGCATAACACCATACCTTGTACATGAGCTTGCAGTTGGACTCCATGTCTGCGATCATCCGTTGGCTTTCCTTAATGAGTTCTGGGAACTCGAAGAGCGTGCACAAGTGAGTGGCAGCGTCTAGTTTTTTTCTTTCTTTGCCCAGCGCCTCCTCCGCTTCAGCCAAGGTCGTTCTGCCCGCCTCAGCCCCACACTCGAACTCCCAAAAAGGGCGCACCTTGAATTCTTTCAACTGGCTCATCCATCCATCCATCCATCCATCCATTCATCCATTAATCCATTAATCCATTCATCCATGCGCAGAGTTAGTAGGTAGGGACAATGAGCGAATCCGAGAGGACGCGCGATAGGCGGAATGAGCGTGCGACGTTCGCCGCGATTATTACCATTGGTTTCCCACGCCAAGAGCGTGAAGACTATGTTGCCCACCCGGGTGCGTCAAACAAAGCGAGGGGCGGGTACGGCGCAGCTACGTAGTCGGCGCGAGGTACGTATGTATGGTCGTGCGGTGTCTCTGCAAGCTGGCGGGGAGCAACAGTTTCGAACCCAGTTTGCAGTTAACGCCCCCTCCCCCCCTTTCGCCTTGCACCGGGCGTTTCGACCAACAAATTGCTTTCGAGGTATACTGACAAATGGTGCGACATTCAGTTGCAACTTTGTAGTAGTCGTGTGAAACTTCAACGAACCGAGATAAGCGTGGATTCACCTCACGTGCTCGTGCCCGTGTTTGTGCGGAACCCACGATCGTAAAAAACTACCACTACGTACGATAAGTGCATGACGAAACGTACCTGATTGCTAACAACGGACTGATATGCCTCTATCTCTTCTTCCGTTTTCTGTGACCAGAGCTTGGTCAGCGGGACGAGGTTTTGCTGCGTGATTGGCGCCTGAGATTTGACGTCCGTCCACACGGAAGCAGCGTTGTCCAGAGTGTCCAAAAGCCTTGCCAGAAAAAAGACGGACGGCGACAACGACCGTTCAGAATTGACGGCAAAAAAAAACAGCACCCTCCAAATGTTTTTTTAAGCTTAAAACCGGTGTCGATAAACGTGCCCCACAACCTGTTACCTCACATCTCGTACCATGTTAATCTCAACGTGAGGTTAAATGCCGTGATTATCGCGCGGTTCACGCTCGACAAGCAAATCTGTAGTAATCAGATATTGTTGTTCACATTTTCAACACAAATCACATGGAGAAGTCTGGCACACCTTTCAACGTTTCGCTCGCCATTCTTCCTTAGCACGAACAGCGCTGCGCGATTAGCATCAATCCGTAGATCAAGCTCTTCCCGCCTTGCCTCCGACTCCTTGAGGTACTCTTTGCACTTGATCAATTCGTGGCGATCGTCTTTGGGGATGTTCTGCAAGATCGAGATCAAGCGTGCAAAGGGAACAGCATATCCTGAAGTAAACCACGACATGACACGCGATTTTCTTGAAAAAACCACGACGTGTATACTCGTACGTAGGGTATTTTGTCTCCCACACGGCTAAGTTTCTGAACCCTATCTGCGATCCGATACGCTCGAAAAACAAAATGTTGTCAGAGCGGCTGCACTCAGCGTATAAAAATAGCGAGCCACGCATGACACTGTTGGTGGATGGATAACACACCACGGTTATTCTCACCTTTTTCAAGCCTTTAAGGGTCTTGGTGGAGTAGTCCTTAAGTTCCCTGGTGGTTTCTTTGATGCTTGTCATCATCAAGGGCCCATTCAAGGTATTGTTCTCCGGGTCTGCATCTTCCTCACACATAGACGTGAAGGGCGACCCGCGAATAGGCCCAGCAATACCCTGTCGTGGCCATCCATGGACGTAACGTGCGAGTCGATGAAAAGATTAGTCGACGTTGTGAAACTCGATTTCGAAATATTCGAAATCTGTTTCTAGCTATCTTAAACGTCCCGAGGAACTCGACGGACAAGGCGTCGATTTCCTGATCCAGCTGGGTTTCTGACGTAATTGCGGGGGCGGTAGGGGGGCCGATTGAACCTTGAGAAAACTAGCTGGGTTTCTGACGTAGTTGTAGTTGCGATGGCGGCGGCCGGGGGAGGGGGGTGAATAGATAAAGTGAACTTCGAGATCGGCGCGGAATGAAGGGGGTTACCTGAAACGTTCCGAGGAACTCGACGGACACACGGTATTCGCCGGCACAGGCAGGGGTGTAGGTGACCGCGTAGGTTCCGTTCATATTGTCCTGACGACAAAGGGCGACCGGGCGACGAGGTCAGAGGCGGCACGGTACGTGCGTGAGGGCTAAAACAAGTCGTGGTTCAGCACAACAGAGCGATTATTAAGACACCATTTTGATCCCTTGCACTACTCAAGCCATGCAATATTTCTATTCGAGCCCTTTCAGAATTAATCTCACACACACTACTCACACTTTTTGGGGACAAACGACTTGGAATAAGAGAGGATAATTATTTGCATCAGTGCACGATTACTTCGTCTAGGGTTCCTGGGAACTCGTAATATGGTGATGGGCTAGAAAAACATCTATAGAGTAATTTCACCTGTATATGGCAGGGGATGCCCGGGTGAGCCTCTGCTTCTTTCTCGTCGCCTTCTTTGTCTTTGTCTTTCGATTTAGCTGCCTCCTTAGCTGCCTCCTTCAAACGTTCCGCCTCCTCCGCAATGTTCACCACTTCTACACGAAACTCATCCATACCGCAAACGCGGTCGGTTCCAATCTGCTCCGGACGAGTACGAAAACAATATATATGTGTAAGAATTATTTGATCGTATTGACGAGGCGCATGTACAGTAGATGGAGTGGGCCCTATTTTGTTCGACAGCTATATAGTTGCCAAAGCATTGCTACATGCCGGGCAGAGGACGTCCGACATCTGAAGGCCTGGGAAGTCAAAGGGGGCGGGAGGATTCTCAGTTCACTTGTTTTCGCGAAACGTTAGCCCTGATCGGCAATCTGCGAGCGCGTAACACAGGCATGGCAAGCTATACGTATAAATTACCTTGTCTCGAGCCTGTATTATGAACACTACGGGCACGCCGGGGGCCGTGCCGTGCAGAAGCCCTGGCCCGAACGCTACCGTTTTGGTAGCGTCTCCCACGCTGAAGTATTGGAAGTTAACCTTGGTGTTGGTGAGGCCCTTTGACCCGATCGATAGGCGGCACTCCACCTGTGAGGATAGGTCGAACAGCGGAAGCAAGCTCTGTACATGTGGGGGCTGCTGGCGGGGCCTTGTATATAGGCTATCCTACGCGGTGAAAAAGGAAACTTTAGAGGAAACGACTCTGCTTTTCTGTTGCGAGCGAATTTTACGAGTTTTCTAATTTACAACGGCCCCTTCAGACCTGGCTGAAGTCGAACCTACGACCGACCGCCGACCGACATCTCCGAAAATGAATATACCAGGACCGGGCGATTTGTTTGTTCGAACAAAACCTCCGTGGAGCCATCAATCAGTACAATACGCGGATTGATACTCGCCACTCAAGCCGGGCGCACCCAGCGTCGCGCACGACTACGGCAGGCCGAACACGCACACACAAGTTGACGGAATTTAAGAATATCCTGCTGCACGAGTTCCCAGCGACAGCTACGTATACGAGCTTACTTCTTACGAGAGCATACGTATTTGCAGTAGCATGTGTGACACATCCCAGCTGTGTGGGACATTGCCGCATTGTATCCGTGTCCTGTTGAAGCCTCCCCATAAGTCCGGCATTTGAGTACGAAGCCAATAACATAAAACCGGGCAGGCAGGCGCAAGCCGGCACTCGATCAAACACACGAACCTTCCACCGTCACACTAAACCCAGTTCCGTGGGGTTTACAAAGCCAGATAATATCCTTATACAACGGTCGCACCTGCATTGGACCGAATTTCTCGAAGTTGGGTGTAAGGAAGGACACCTCAGTGTCGCTGACTACTTGTCCTTCCGCCTCCACGAAGCCCTTGGGGCAGGCGAACCTGACGGTCACGCCTCCTGAAACCGAAGAGAAACCCATACCCGTGATCTGCACAACAAGGGGACCCACACACAAACGGGCAGCACGGAAACTAGTGTGTGTCACAATGACAATCGGCCTCACTCCTCCTTTGAGACCTTTGTATTCCTTTTATTTCCTTGGTTCAACGTTCATGTTTTACCTTATTCAGAGCTGCTGCACACTGCACGTACCACACTTTGGGTATAAAACAGTTGGAATTAGTGTTGGACACCGATTGCAGCGGTGAAAAGAACTGCACGCACACACGTTTTGTGAACAAGGCGCTAGATATCAGATCAGACTTAGATACTATTTGCAGTAGTAAAACGGTGCCACAGCTAACTTTCGAAGTACAACACCTATTAAAATAACTGCTACAAGTAGTAGAAACTGCTGTGTCGCGAGTGATGCCGGTTTTAGGCGAAAGAGGCCGATCGTACCGTGGATTCAGTTGCGCCTGTGATGGCCCCTGAGCCAGGGGCTGCGGACTCCAAGGAGTACGGTGGACCGACAACCTCCCCCACTGAACAGACGTGAAGATCTCCCCACCTGGGTACAGAACAAGCAAAGGAGCACGAAGGACCACCTTCCTCAGCTCCGATTACTGTGGGCAGTCAACGTTTTCGAGCTCAACTCGCTGAATATTAGCATTATCGTACAGGTCTACGAGTATGAAACTGAGAGCGGGCCCGCCAAAAATCAGGGTTTCCCATGTTGTTGCTGTTTTTGTCCCGAAAAGAAAAACAAAGGAGACGAAAAGCACTTACCATCTGTTCGACCAGCCCCCGAACAGCAGTAGCCGAGAGTTGTGGCTGTCGTAGATCATCTGATCGCGTGTACCGCACCAGTGCATGTTTACGGCCAGAGGGGGTTCAAGAAAGCGCCGCGCAACAACAAGCCCGAACGCGCAAAAAGGTAGAATCGTGTGAGCGAAGCGAAACAATCAGCTGTTGCGTAGGAGTATCGATCGCATCGGTAGACCTTACGGCAGTTGCCGCTGTTTATTTTTCACGTCAGAGAGTTGCAGAGGAGTTCTGAGCAGTGACTACAACAATTGAGATGAACGCAATCTCCTTTGTTCCGTAACCTACAGCCGTTAGAATTCGACTCCCAAGAGAGGACTGCCGCAACTACTGCTGTACGTATTCATCTGGCACAAATTGAGAGCAAGCCAACCCTCACCTGAGTGTCAGATCTTGGTTCCGGTAGTTCCCCCACGACCGAGGTCGCTGTCCAAATGTTGCTTCCCGTGTTCAGCACACAGAGGTCGTTCAGGTAATCTCCCTGCAAGTACCACGCCAGCGTTAGACCGAAAGTGGCAATCTAGCGAAACGTCGACACGTTCAAGCGTGTGTCGCTACGAACCATACTATACCGTAGCGAAATATTGAAAAACCTCTCCGCAAAATAGGGTATTTGGTTTGGGTGACGACTAGAGCGTTCGTCAAAAGTTGTGGCCGAAAGCTACCTCAAAGGGAAGCTTACGCTGTGGGCGATGCCACTTGTACAGTACTGTACCTGCGGGTTTCCCCCTTCGGCGAGATTGCCGCTGTTGCCTCCAAACACAAAAACCTTCCAGTCAGGGACGGCAAACACCCCCACAGCTGAATGGTTCCATCTGTGATAGGTCAGCAGGTTGTACGAGGGTTGCACGACAACCAAAAGAGAGGATGATGGTTACGGCGAACAGCGCGTGTGGACTTTCAGCGCATCAGCTAAACATTAATATTCCCTGCATCTGCTCAGGTTACACAACGATTCGGGGATGTTCGAGGTAGAGGTTCATCACCACCATGGCAAGTATCCGGGACACTCGTTCTTGGGCTGTCACCTGGGTGGTCCCCACGCGTCTCCACTCCCGCAGTCGGCCTTACTCCAAACCCAGGTCGTAGTGTCGAGGATGAAAAGGTCGTCGAATTGCTGCACTGAGTTCCACCCACCGCACACGTACAGAGAGTCCTTTACAACCACCGTCTGCGCAAGCAGTGCAAGGAGTGCAGCAAGAAAATCCACTATCATCATTGTTAAGCAAGGAATGTGCTCATACCATTAAACACGTGAACAAAACATCGTTGTGTTAACTTTCCCTTGTGCGTCACGCTACATATCGTGAATCACTACGAGTACTCGTAGGTGATACTGCTCCCATAGAAACACGTGAAGCTAGCAACGCCATTCAGTTTGATGAAGACCGCAATAAGAAGCAAACGGCACACGGAAACTGCACTGCACGTTGGAAAAAATGCGTCCCGAGCATGCATTCAATTCCGCATGTTGCGAAAACATGTCCGCAACGTGCGTCGGCGAAAACGAACAAGCACCAGCGATCTCACGGTTTACGTTATTTTAGCGTAGTCGCGCACCTGGTGTCCTGATCGGGGCTCTGGTAGTTCTCCAGTGGGTTCGATTCCCACCCACTCCCACGTGCTCATGTCCAACATCTGCGGGATGTACGTAAAATATGGTCGAGAATGAGCGAAAACATCTAAACGAGGGTTGGAACATTGACTAAAGGCCAAACGTACAGGCATTTCAACGATTCGCAAAGTGCTACGTACGATATTCTGAGCCTAAGGATATTATATTTGTCTCTGGTTTGCGAGGCTCTTGCTTTCGCTCGTGGGTGTGTCCTGGTTGAATTCCGGGGATACCTGCTGTAGGGTACCAAGTATTAATTGTGCTCCAGGTGGAGAGATTCGAATACATTGCACCGGTACTCACATACACGTCATTGAAATCTCTGCGGCTGAAGCCTGGCCCTCCGTACCCCCCGAAGACAAGGAGAGAGTTTCCGATGACGCTCCCTGAGTGAGATCCCCTCGGGTCTGGGCACCCCTTCCAAGGTTTGCTGTAGACCACCGTTCCTGCGAACGATGTTGGCGCACGCGTGATAAAATACAAACAAGAAGTATGTACGTGTGAAAGGGCTGAGTAACCTCGTTCTGAAAAATATGTTCGAAAGAACCGAAGAAAGAAATACCACATATGTACATGGTAATTACCAAAGCGACCGATAAGAAGACCAACATTCGAATTGTAAATCCTCGCGGGCAGACGTGACAAGACTACGTACACTTTGCACGATTATATCAGCTGTTAGGTATGATATGATAGGTAACTCGCTCTTACCGTCATCTGCCTCCTCGGTGATGCCAGATTGCGGCTGTGACCACTTGTCGGTTTTGGTGTCCAGCAACCACAGGTCGTTGAAACGGATGCTGGAAGAGCGGAATCCGCCGAATAGTACGAGGGTGCTAGGAGCGAGCACAGCGACCGTATGGTGCCAGCGGGGCGAAGGAGACCTGCCTGAAATCTTCACTTTCTGCCAGTAAAACTCGCCGGCTAAGGACGCCGACACGAACAAAACGAGGCGCCATGCAAAACATTTGGTGTTTATAGATTCGATTACCCGGTAGAGTAGCTTCCCCGAGAAAAGCGCATCAAGATGTTTTACGGTTAAGAAGCATTCCGATTGTGGTAGGAACGGTAGACTCGTGCTTCGAGCTTCATCGTCGTGCGCGGAAGTCAGGTTTGTTGATGTGCCGGGAATCCCTTCAGATTACACAAGCTTTCTCGAAAAATCATATCAACCTTAAACTTTACCGATAGGATTCAGATTATCTGCAGTACGCTATTTACGTTTGTTTTTTTACGACTGTCTTCTTGAAGTTGGCTGACGTGGGGTGGCACACTTGGTACTCTTAATTGGCTCTCCAACCCTGTCCCATCTGCCCTTGCATGTGTTGACCGATCACGCACGCGCTAATGGCGTAGAGCTACGAATATACTGCAGTATGATTGGAATTATTTCACCTGTATATACAAGTAAATGTACAAGTACTCTGAACCGAAGTTGGGAGGACAGCCGACTGTGTGCACTTACGGTTGCTCATGTCCAGCTTGAAGATTTCATTTGTTGGTCCTGGAGGCCGGGCTTGCGGTACGCCCCCAATTAAGTATCCGGTTGTTCCAACGATGGTAAAGGAGTGCCCTGAGCGCTTCGTAGGCACCTGCGTGTAGATGTGCACAGCATTATATCCGTAGGTATGCACGGTAGGTGTACAGGACAGGAGAACGGGAAATAACGACATGTTGGGACTTATACGCGTATTGATACCAGCTCGACCTGGAGTACATCCTGACCGAGAGGTAACAGGCACGTGGGCAGGACGGGAGAATGGGAGGGAACGTCATCCTACCAGGTAGACATTTATCCACACCAGCTTGGGGGTACATCCTGATCGAGAGAGGTAAGAGCGGAATGCACGGGGACTTCCTCGGACCTAGGTATTAGAATGCGGCGTGCGCGAACCCACGGCGCAGCTGCTGATGACGCATTGTCGAATCGCTACGTCTCACGCTATACCACGGTGTTTGGATCACTCACCTCTCCCATGCACTTGGGCTTGTCCCATCGCATCATCGGCTGGGCTTGCTGTGTTGCCGAAACGGGGGAGCAGATGCGCGAGTTAGAATCGTCCTGCGCAATGCCCTGGTGAAGTACGACTACTGCTCTATGTATCATATGTATCACATTAATCATATGTATCATAGCACCGACATCGACATTAGAGGGAGTTTTCGGAGAACTTTGACTGACGAAAACGTACCTTCTCGGCTCGCCTTTCACACAGGGTGGGTGTCCCTTCTGATACCGAGCTACAGTACCTACTGCTGTAAATCTTCAAGAGTGCGCATGGCATCGCATATCAATGCGCGGAGGATTTCGCTGTCGTAACATTATGTACTGGGTTGCAGGTTCACCGAGAATTAGTTGGTCGTACAGTCAGTTTATTTCGTATGTACTTGTACGTCGTATCATACATATCATATGATACGAGTTCGTACTCGTAATACCGCTGTGCGATTCTGCCGGCATCAAGATATTTAGTTTTGAGTGGCATGCAGCAGCGCGGCCCATTGTGGCTTTCGCAAGAGCTTAGACGGCACACAGTACACCCAACGTGCACACAGTGCTTCCGGGTGTAGTGTGTCGAGGCCGATGCTACCAACTCCGGACGCCCTGCTTCAAAGATGTGTCTCAGTCCTCGCGAAAGACACTGACGAGTACGTACTCATGCCGCCTACGTGTTTGCCTACAGGGCTCACCATGATTGCGCACGGTGAAAGCCGTGGCCAGCTCTTGAGACCACTGCAACTCCTACCCTCGATGAATCAAGAAGGCCGAGCACAGAAAGGTCAGCAGTTGCTGGTGACCACGTGCGATGCACGGGCACGGGCAATGGCACGAGCGCAAGGTTGTAAGATGCAAGGTGCCAAAGGCGAAAGGTTGTCCGAGATGCGGCGGGATTAATGACGGTTTCACGTTACAGGTATTCGACCGCATGATCGCGTATGAAAAACTCACAGCTGACGTACTAAGAATTGCGCAAAGAGTACACTCTTGCGCTCTTGGTCTTGGGTACTTTCGACGCGTGGCCGACGGTGGAGTCTGGCTGGCGCACGGCAAGCGCGTTGCACACTTATACTGGAGTCACGTGGAACGTTAAGCCAAGAGATTAAGCTTGAAGCTGAGAGAGGAAACACCCCGCAATGTCGGGGATTCTGCTCAGGTGCGGCGCAATCAGTATCTTACGTTGTGTACCATATTGCCGTACGCACATACCTGGTAGATTGTTTACTTGCGAACTAAAACACACCAATACGCAAACATCCGCGTCGCCACACCGCCCCACGCATCTTATAGTACCTACGACACCATGGGGGTTTGTTTTCGCTCAGTCGCCCTCTGCTTTGGCACTTAGGCACCTGCTGTAGCGTCTTCCGATATTATCGCATTCTCGAATGATGAGCTGTTATGCGGATAGATCGGTCATGCAAATAAAAGTGCTTCACCCTACGAGTACGTATCATGCATCGACACCGAACAAATGTGGCAAGTAAAATAAGGATATTGTTGTACCAACCGTCTATTTTGCATCGTACTCGTACTAATACGAATACGAATACGAGTACGAATATTGATATGTACGAGTAGTGTTATGTAGCCGTTCAAGTACTACAGGTAGCAGTAGTAGTGGCGCGCGTGTCGTATACCTGGTATGTACGTACTGCTAGCTCATTGGGGAGCTACCAGGTATGGGCGACGTGTCCTACAACAGCAGTATGTACCCTAATTCGTAATAAGCTACTGCTATTATTTTTAATAGTGTATTAAAGGCTTGTTCGTGTGACCGACGCGGTATCATACTGATGTACGTACGCTGTCGGTACTGCTGTAGTCGTCTTTTGTTTTCGTATTGTTTACCCTTTCAAGTATCTAAAAGGTCAACTTCTGTAGTATACTGGCTGTATTGAGTATTGACGGCATGTTATGTATCGTCAAGAGCGAAGATTAAGTACTATTAATACAAGGTAGGTCTCCCTATCAACCACGGGTTCGACGAAAATGCTAGAATACCCGATACGTTACAACAGCAGCCATATATATTTATGTCTCTTTCGCCGACCGACCGACCGACCGACCGACCGACCGACCGACCGACCGACGAAAAGGTGGCTGAACGAAGATCTTCGTCTCAAGCAAAGGGTGCTAAACTTGGATCATGACTTCAGCAACGGGTACCTGCTTGGCGAGGTCCTGCACGTCCACAACCACCAGCACGATTTTCACCTTTTCCAGGTATAATTATCTTATTGTACCTTATTTTGCACTTTGTGTCCTGGTTCAGAGAATGGGTGTTCCTCGCCGCGGTGCGCTTTGTAGATCATATGTGTCGGTCCAAATACCCAACCCTTTTTACCAGATTAACACTGTACACGTAAACACCGACCGGTTGGGGTTCGCCTTGGACGTCTTTAAAAACCCTTAATCCGGCTGTTGCTTGCTGTTACACTACTCACATTAATTCATGATAATGATAATAATAACGTACTGGTGTTGATATTATAAATGCAATACACAGGATTCTTCAACTGCCGAAGCCAGGGCGACGAACTTCATCCTGCTCGAGCCCCCACTGCGACTGCTTGATGTTCGGTTCGACGTACAAGTGGCGTACAATATCATGAATGGAAAGCCAGGAATGGCCGGCAAATTGCTGTACCAGGTGCGACGTGAAACTTGAAGCATGATGTAAAGGTAACGGTAATAAGTGTAAAGGTATAGGGCGCGAATGAACGCGGACCCTACTGGCGCAGGCAGCATGGATGCCGTGCTGTGGTCACAGGACGTGGACGCTACTGGCGCAGCATATATATGGGTGCTGTGCTTACAGGACCCCTGCCGGGTTTTTTTTAAATTGTGATTTACAGACATTATATCGAGTACAAGCACGATTCCCCGCCACCCATTACTCGGTCTACACACAACCCATAATGCTAGGATATCGCCCCGCAGCGGCGGCGTGCTGAGCTTCTCTGCAAGTAGAGTAGTGTTGGTAAGCAATTGGAAAAAGGGGTTGCTTTGATTGTTGCTCATTGGGGTTTTTTGTTTCTTGGTTAGTCTAAGCATACTTATTTGTTTTTTAAGCAAGTTCGTGACTAAATAACCTTTTTCAAAGGGTGCTTGGTTAGGCAAGTTTGTTGCTTATTTGTAGAGAAATATAAGGCGTGTGCATGCCGGGAGTGGTTTAGAGCCCACGATTCGCTACCCACCAAACCTTAAGCAGTAGCCTAGCACGCAGCCCACAGAACACAAACCATACAGCAGCGACTATACCGCAGTATAGCACCTTCGTCGTCCGGGTTTCTTCGTTGTAGATGGTGCCGGGGGTGGCAATGCAGTGGTGCCGAGCACCCCACTCGAGTCCGGAGTTCGTTGTAGGGGATTACCTTCCTAGTGTGAATTGTATTTGCGAGCAAATATGCCAGGAGACGTATCGATGTCTAGCTGTCTGTCTGGTTTAGGCAAATTCGTATGTGTAGACATGTCATGTTTCCCTACCCCCTGGTTGAAAAATCTTCATGTATGTGTGGAAACCCCTATTTATTTAATTATATTTTTGTGGTGCTGGTTGCTGGTTTACTCGGTTATGTGAATTATTTTCCGATCATCTTGATGCGTACGCTGATGGTATATAACGTACTGCCGTGTTGCACGTAGCGTAATTAAGATAGATATTGAATGCTGCAGATATATGAACGCTTCTTTTTAATGCAAAAAATTACGCAAAATACAGTATAAACAGGACATTTTCAAAAACATATCTGGTCAGGCGTTTTTCGAAAACCGGGGATTTTCCGTTCGTGTCTCCGGTTTTTTGCTGTTTAGACTACAGTATCTGTCTCAAGCAACTTTGCTAGACGCTGTCTGTTTGTAGTAGGTGCTGGCGTGTTCTCTCCTGACATCTTGGCTTTGCGAGCGAGAAGATATACTTGCTCCTGCTCTTCTAATGTCATCCACCGCACAGCGTCTTCTTCCTGCTTCTGTGCAAATGCCATGCTCCACACCCCGTTTTCTTGCTGCTCCTGCGCATTTGCATGTCACCATCACACCCCGTCTCCTCTCCACACTCGTCTCCTCCCTATTAATAGTAGGCATACCCGTACTGCGTGTGCTTCAATCTCCCGCTTTTCCCTATAATATTATTTGAAAATGAGTGTGTTCCACCCTAACTTCAGTATTATACTGTAACCCTGCTCCAGATTTTTGTTAATCCTGGAAAATTACATACCAGAGGTATGACTTTATTGCGGGGCTCTTTATCATGAAAGGGACGGTACTGCATAACCCCAGACTCCAGAAGTTTAACCTACGACGACTCCAGAAAGAAAACGACAAAATACGGTGCCAAAATCTAAGACAACTACTCGATCGAAGCCGCAATAAAACAATACACCTCGAAGTAAACCGCCTCCCTTGCCGTTTTCGCCACCTCAAAACCTCCAGCAAATCAAAATCAACAAAAAAAGGCATTGTGGAGAAATACGTGTCAACGTTTTTATCCCACACTAATTCTAAGTTGTCTGTTGCCACACTATTTCTAAGTTGTCTGTTCCAAACAAAAATGGCCTAATTCTAAGTCCGACTCCAACCAAAAAGAACATAATCAGCAGCAGCAAGCAGCACTCTACGTCGAAATCAGTTTAACATACTGAGCATCAGTGATTCCGTCAGTAGCGTGCCCGAAGTCGTCGAAAACCACTCGTAAACCACCGATCAAGTTGAGAGTACTCGGCCACGTTGCCCTCCCCCAACGCTTGGTTAAAAAGGCCCCCAAAGGTGAGTTGTTCAAGGGGTGCACGTGCAGGCCATTGATCTCCGTCAAGATCCCCTGGTCGAAGTAGTCGCCGAACTCCAGTCATACCACTGAGTCCGGCCACACGCCACCGCCTGCACCCTGTCGTCGAAGCTCTCTCTCTGAACACCATGTCTCCGACGCCGGCAAGAGCGGTTGACAACACATAACGAGTCACAACGACGGTTGACAACACAGGTCCCACTTGACGCTGAGCACTCGGATCCGTTGCACGCGCGTTCCATGAGCCAATCCGTTATTGTCGGGAAGTGGTTCAGTGCACCTACAGTACCGCCACCGGCACTCACTTAACAGTAGGGGGGGGTGTTGTCCAAAACGAATAATTTTGCGCAAGGCAAGCTTTGCACAGCCACACAGACTTGCAGGGACGTTTCCTGGAGCTGTTTTGTCCATGTGTACCACCTCTCACCTCTCGTCATCCATCATCCATCATCCATGTCATTGATCGCGACGAGAAGGGTGGCCTCCGCTGTTCCTACTGACTGCTGACGGAGTAGTCATGACGAAGATATACAACAGTGATAAGCATAAAGCAAAACAGTACAGAAAAAGGCAAATAAGCATGAAAAAAATACCAAATTTAAGTTGCTCGGATAAGCATGCCTATTTTGAAAAAATCAAATAAGCACGGCTTTGTTGCTTTGATTTTGCTCATAAAAACTCATGCTTAACAAGCAACAATTTTTTTTTTTAAATGTCGTGTACCAGCACTAAAGTAGAGCCCTCTGCTCGTTCAAACTTATGGAGAGCTGCACTAACGAGGGTGGTCGCACCCCTCTACACTAATACACTGATGCACTAATACACTAATACACTGATACACTGATACACTGATACACTGATACACTGCCACGAAGTTACACTTTTCCTCGTTCATGTCCGCCAGGTGAAAATGGTTTTGGATCGATTGACCAAGTTCTCTGTACCCGTCTCCATGCGGCCGACGATTACTCCGGCGGGGGTAAAGCCACTCCCGAACCTGCCGCAGAGGACCGCGAAGCCGCAGTACGATCGGGCAACGCATGCCATATTTGCGGCTGCCGTACGCGACATGGTTCAAGGCAAAAGGGGATCCACTCTAGAGAGGTGAAGCATCCAGCCTGAACACCACATCACACAGACATTGCGAGAGCACGTCTAGGGGTAGATGTCCCCGTATTGTTTGGCCTTCATATATCAGTGTATTGCTGTATTGCATTAGGTACCTCTTTTTTTTTCCAGTAGTCACCGCTCTATTTCCAGGCGAGTAGTAGACAGCAGCTACCAAGGACGTATAGAAGTCAGTGAGTCACTTCAGCAAGAAAAAGACAGAGGGTGCTCGTCGAAAAGGGCCAGAGAAACATGAAATCACTACCAGGGTATGTTATTACCGCAACGAGCACTCCTCATACATCATGCAGTCCAACGAGTTACGAAGCCAACGCATCAAAACCCGGCCAACTTGACGTTCAGATCGCTGCAACGCTTTGAGGCGGAAGGCGCACGGCAGAAGCGTCTCGTACAGATCGAAAAAGAGAGGTGGGTCAACTACGGTACCGTGACGAAATATATTGATTGTATAACCTGAGTACGCGATGCGCCTCTTGAAGCTCTTCCCTCTTCCTACAGTAGTCTGAGGCCAACTGGCATGCTTCCAGGGAGAAGTTTGCCTTCGCCTCCACAATGCCCTCAATGTAACATTATTTGCTCTGCCGTCACAAGTCAAACAACCTCCGCACACACCTGACACCTAATATGTTGCTGTACTCCGGTAACTTTCCGTCGGCGCATTAATTCGTATATAGTTTGTGATCAATGAGGCCTCTCTGCTGCGATCATCCTGAGACTCTCACCCAGGGCTACTACCCCCGGGTTGATTCGCCTGAAATCAACGCGGCACCTCGTCGCAGAGAGTAAATACCCTGGAAAAATAAACACTACACAAATGTAGTAATAGCTGTAAACTGTCCAGTCACACTTTTCTTTGTCCAGATCGGTGCTAGCGGAGGAACTACACACGGAGGCAATTCGAGTTCAAGGGATCCACAAACTAGCTCAGGTGATACTATCGTTCGTTGATCAAATTGTAGTGTCGTCACAGATATTCTCCAAAAAGCGAAAGGAAACAATTGGTTGGACAGCAGTAAATGCTGAGCTTGGAGTGAGCATGGGTGATTTCCGATGTATTGTTGCAGTCACGTTTGAGTTTAAATCCTTTAGGATCGCCATCACTTTGACGGGACTGGCCTTTAACCACAGCAGGTGAAGTGGTGTTTACCAGCCGAAACCACTGCATTCAAGCTCACGCATTAGTGGACAATAATTCAACGGTTTGCGTGTATCGCGCGTTTGCCACTTCGATCTTGCTTTCCCGTCGCGGTTGCAGAGGAAGGCTCTGTGCAACTCATGGGAGGCGACTAACGTAGACAGCTGGCTGATGAACATGGGCCTCAAACGGAACCGGTACGTCTATGGTAGCGGCTGCGCGCGTCGTTGAGATTTCGCTTGACATTGACATTGACATTGACATTGCCGAGTGGCGGGAAAGTCGAAGCATGCTGTGATAATTCATGCACAATATGCTAATGAGTACCAGGCTACGTTGGATATAAGACTTAACTGGCACACTATAGGGCAAGGAATAGGGAATAACCTAACAAGAAAGTAAAGTCCGCTTTGTGGGGGACGACATTAAATTCGGCGGCAATAATTACTACTAAATCCTAATCAATAATACCCTATACAATAGCCTATACAATTTGAAGTGAAGGTTGGCCAAGGATGGTGTCACAATAAGGTTTCAAGGCTTTCGTAGGTTTGCTCAGATTATTAGCTGTTTCTTATTGGCGGGATAAGACGAACTGTAGCCTTCGAGGTTGAAGGTGCATCACTCCAGCGTTGATCGGTTTGAGCAATGTACTGTCTTTGTTGGTATACACGAATCTGTGCACTCATTCACATGGTACTTTTCGGCAGAAAGACCATAATGTGCCTTGACAGGGACGCTCATCACCAGCCTGAGGTTTAGATATCGATGTAGCGATGTAGCACGGTGGCCTTACCATGAGCAACACCCGCCCCTTCCTTACGAACTCGTACTTCTGCATTCCTCTTGCTGGGGTTGTTTGTACATGGCGGCTATCTCTATCTACCCGTCACGTTTTGCACAGGGAGCTGCGGAATCACCTCTTCCGGCAAACAGTGGTGAAATCTCGCCTGGCGCGTGTTGAAAAGTCCCGCATGCTGGCCAGAACGGCCGTCCAGGTTGACATACCCGACTTCGAAGCGCGGTCGAAAGAGGGGGCTCGGGCAGGTGACTACTCAATACGCGCAGGACGTGGTGAAATGCATGTCGAAAGCGTGGCTTTGCAGCCATCGGCGAACGTTGAACCATGCAAGATAAATTGATGGGTGGGTGGGTGCACGCAAGGATGTTGGGAAGGTCTAATAAGGACTGGCGGCGCAATGCTTTTGAGCTCCGAATATGGCTGTGTGCGCGTCACACGTATTTACACGATTTAGGCTTTTGGGCGCTTCATGGTGATTGGTGTGTGTGTCTTCGCGGAACCCTAATCCTTTGGTCGCCCGAACCCCCCCCCCAACACGCCAACAAAAGTAAGTGGCAACCAAGAAGAACATGAAGCCACCCCCTGGGCCTTCACGGCATTGACCCAGGGCTTCCTGGAGGCAAGGGCTTTGGAATCAGGCTATGAATGGCAGATGGAAAAGTTCCACGCGAAGAGATCCGGAGAACGCACCGAAGCGAAAAAGAAGCGGCGGTGAGGGAGGGGTGCTTCATACCCGTGGCATTGCACATTTAATGTAACATTACTTGTGTTGTTACATTTATTTCTTACGCCCCTTGGCTGCTTCCGTTCTGAATCGGTGAAATATTGCCAGTTCATCACAAATATCCCATAAGTACACAAACCCATGCACGAAACATGTCGGTCATTGTCCGTACATTCGGCTTTCCAGGCGGAGGTATACGACAGAACGAGAAGAGTCTCTGTCTAACGACCATCTGAAGGAGGGAATGGACGTCCTGAAACAAAAGCTGATGAAGAGGTGTCAAGCGGAGGAGCTAGTAGACCGTCAGCTGGAATCTGTTTTTAGGTGCACATGACACCTTGCGGGCGAATTTTCATGAAATGTCGTCTTGTGATTACCAACATATCACCAAGCTACTAGCAGCTATCATACGTAGTTAGCGTGCGATTACTCGATCAATGCATTTGTTGCACCGCCCATATCCATACCGTTACAGTGACAGTGACAGTGCAGTCGCAGTCATTCGCCACGTATACAGCACCAGACATATAAAATACTGATCGTACAATGAAGTTGGCGAAAATTGCGCGTGCCATTCGAAAGCGAATAGTCATGCCTCGACGTTTGCTGTGCTCCACCTGTATTATTTGTTCGCGGAACCACGCCGCGTTTGGTGCCACTCCGTGATGGTCATGGTACACGTAAAAAGAGATCGTACGATGAAGTTGGCGAAACCTACACATGCATGCTATTCGACAGCGAACACTATTAATAGTACGTGTCGACGTTTTCTTCTAGTTCAGCTGTCTACGTAATAAGTGGTCTAAGTTGTCTATGTTGTCTAAGTTGTAGTACCCGGAGCGACGGCGTGTCTGACGTGGTTCTGTCATGGTCATGGTGCAGGTACAAAGCGATCGTATGATAAAGTTAGCGAAGCCTGCACATGCCATTCCGATAGCGAGTGACTATCCTATGATATGACATATCTCGATGTTTGCGATTCTACACCTGCCTAAAGTGCGTAAATTGCATCCATTGATATGGCCCGGAACGACGCCGCGTGTGATGCCACTCCGTGATGGTGATGGTGATGGTGCAGGTATAAAGCGATCATGACCGAGAACCGGAAGTACCGCAAGCAGCAGTATACTATGCGGGCAGACGTGGACGCAGAAGGACTGCTGAAGGTGCCCAATTAATATACAGGATGATGGACACATTGTACGAGTAGTACATGGTCGACTAACACGACTTTGATTGAGTTTACTGTATGGTGTCAAGTTTATCCTTTATTCGGTTAATGTGTATGGTTCTGATCATAATACTGAACGATCCTAGCAGAAAGACCGGGCATTTAGATACAAAGGAAGGCCGAGGAAGGGGGGGGGGAGGGTGGTCCATAAGCGGGAAGCCGCTCTTGTCTGGTTTGTTGGTGGGGAAACTTACGATATTACAGTAGATCATCTTGTCTTGATTTTCCCATTGTCAAGTGGGAGTTCCACTCCCTTTTTACATATTCACATTTGCTCAATTTTTGCAGCGTGATCAAGCCAGTCTCGATTCAGATCGTCGCGACTACGAACTGTCGGTGAGATCGCAAGCGGAGAGGTGCGACACAGCTAGAGCAACAAGGGTGGTGTCTGCCGCTACGAGGTCAGCCCTGTCAAACGGTGGATATCGTGTTTGTATGGCATGTTGCAGGGGGACAGAAGCCCGGAGCAAAAATTGCCATTCCCAACTGTACGCATACAATATTTGATAACAGTACGATTTACCCACGAGCTTCTCACACAGTGAGTGTTTGAGCACAGTACTTCACCAACTTCGAGTGGACGAATAATGTGGCTGCCACAAAGAAAAGCCGTGTGTCCGATCGCAGGGACGGGACTGCATCTAATAATAATATGTGCGTTGGGGAGCGCGGAGGCCAGAGCACTGTGAATAGGGAATAAAGCAGGGGGTGAAAAAATGATGTATTGACTGAAATGTTTCGTTTATTAAGGAGACGATAAACATTTACATAAAGTATCATACCTGTTGGTAACATACTTCGAAGTACATACTCGTAATCGTTTTTTTACAGCAAGGGCGATATACTGCGAACGTCCCGTGCTTCCTCTCTGGTTGTCAATATGACTTGCACGCCCACGCAGAGTGGAACAAATGTGCCGCGAAACCCTGGAAGGCGTTCTGGCTCTGTCGATGGAGGTGGTCAGTTACAGAGTGTACAGCGAGCATCGCCGAGAGCCTGATGCGACGGCGCCGCAACAAGATCCCATGCCTATCCTCCAGTGGACCGACATGAAATGGAGCTTTGTTAGGTGAGAGCCCTACAAGACAGATACGGGACGATAAAACAGTCAATCTTACTTGCGGTTTTCTGTACAGTACGGTCAGCAAGCAACAACCGTACGTAGCCGGTTTCCTTTTCCTCGACCTCGACAGCAAAGAAAGGTTACACACAGCAAGGTCGCCCTGCAAGCAAATCTTAAAGATCTTAACGGCCGTGACTTATTTTTTTAGTTGCTCACATGCATGAAGGAGGGAGCTCAATATCTCACTTCGAAAACAAATGTTCGCGCAACATTCAACAACACTTCAACACTTCAACATTTGTATACGCTACAAGTACTACAGCTAGTAGTAGTTCTAAAACAAGTATTTCAGAGTACACTTATACTATTCCAGTAACACTATCCTTCTAACCGGTAGTAGTTGGTCACTTGAGGAGTATACTATTAGTCAGTGATAGTGATAGTTACTAGTAATAGTACAGCCTCAGAAGGCAAACACTAGCTGCAACCCCTATACACATATACCTACCGTAGGATGAGTGACTATAGAGGGCAAGCAGATTTTAACAGCGGCGCTCCTTAATAACCGTTTGACCTTTACGATTTTTCAGGGGTGGTCCGCTCCTACGCATGGACAACTCAGCCACGGTGGCGACAAGGGACTGGGGATGCACTCCACTGGTGCCGATAGCCGTGGACGAAGGCGGTAACAACACGTTCTGGGCCTCGCACGCTGACGACGAGACGGCAGAGAAAGTGAGTCGCCCAACCGACCAGCTTGGCAAAAATTACAAATATTGGACAGATCTGGATCATCTGGATCATCTGGATCATCTGGATCATCCGGATCCTCTGGACCATCTGGATCCTAATATGCCGTTATGATATGCTGTAAAGGAGCGGTGTACTCCAGATTCAACCCAGGAAACATGTACTACAGTACGTAGATCATTCAGATTTTATAGCTTCCACCAGGCAACATGAACTAGACCATACAGATCAGGAATCTGTCTTCCCTGAAATATTCAAGTACTAAACTCGTAGTGGGCATCGGCGATCTGTGAATCTAGCTTCTCTGAAATGTTCAATTTATACGAAGTATACTCACAGTGGGCATCGGCGATCTGTCCGATCTGTAAAAAACAATACCTCGTATACGAGTATACGTACCAAAAAAGAAGGTGGCTATGAAGGAGGGTCCAGAAGGGGTTCGTTGACAATTGTTTTGATGTTAATATATACAACGACGGCAATTTCAGCCTATACGCGATATAGACTAGAC
Organism: Saccharina japonica; assembly: GCA_008828725.1. NCBI lineage: Eukaryota > Phaeophyceae > Laminariales > Laminariaceae > Saccharina > Saccharina japonica. The sequence continues at coordinate 388,764 of MEHQ01000644.1, read as the reverse complement.
TGGCAGTCATCACGCGATTACGATTCAGAGCACATTCCTTCCCACTACAACACACGCTCGACGACATCCTCTCCGTTGACCCCTGCTTAGTATCAATCGAATACAACCCTGAAGTACAGAGTAGGTGGTATTGAAATCGCTCGATTATCGCACCCGTCACTCCAGGTGGCGAGTTTCCTCGATGCTTGTGAGTTTGAAGACTACATCAACGAGGCCGGCTGGTGGGCCACACAACGAGAACCCCTGCTAATAGTCAGCAAGACGGCCGACGGTGTGACAAGCGTTGCCGACGCCGCTCAAGCTGATCCTGTGGCGCACGAAGGCCACATCGAGGTAAATAAAGCAAGCACAGCAGTGTTCGAAATGACTCTTCAACAAAGAAAGGCTGTACCGCTCTGGACATATTATACAACGTACATATCAGGACCACTTGATATTTGTATTGATACCGCAACCGTCCTTAATTTGCACCCAGAGGTATGTAACATGACGAGGATTCTCACTCTCCGCCTTTCTCGAACTGCATGCGCTTGCGCCTGCGCCTGCGCCTCGCGTCTTGACACCCGCTGTTATTACGTTGACCAACCAACCAACCAACCAACCAACCCGTACGACGCTCCGCCCTTGCTTTTCGGCCATGCAGATCACAGACGAAGACGAAGCAGGTGCAACCAATCTTTTAGCGCAGTCCGATTCTACTGAGCTTGTGGGGACCGTGGGCGACGACAATGTTCTCAGCACAGCAAACCCACTGCACGCCTTGGGAGAATGCGTGATCGAGACATCGCTGGCGGCCAACTCGCTGCGGGCGCCCGAACCCCCCCCTGCAATACCGAAGTTTAGCATGCGCCTGTGCATGTGCGGGAAAACTCTTACCGGGAAGAGCGAACAGGCCATCCGCCTGGCCGACAGATACTGCCTCAAGGTACGAGTAGCACGAGTAGCAAGTATGTTGTCTCAAAGTAACCAGTACTGCCTCGAGGAAGCCAGCATACTGTCTCCAGGTAGCCCTCTAGTCTCACTGCAACAGCAGTGTCCTGCAACACTACAGCACGTACACTCTCGTTATGCGTAGTTATGGAAACACATGATTATGTCGAGCATGGTAAAACAATGAATTCCTTACGACAACGTAAAGGTACTATCTGCGGAAGAGCTAGCTCAGCGGGCGTTGGACAACGCGGCGAATGCGATGGCGGCCGGGCGTAAGACTCTCTCTAGGGAGGAGGCGCTGGGGCAAGAAGCAAGCTCGGCGTTGCTGCAAGGCGGCACTATTTCTGACAAGGTAACGCAGAGGGGATAGTTAGGGTTGTGGGTTGGCTGACTGTGAGTCACTCACTATACTAGTTATAAGTTCATTGGCTATTAGTATGTACTAAGAGTTGAAAGGGGCCTCTCGGCCCCAATGGCGGATATACGATACTGGGGACTACAGTAGTAGCAGTTCATCCGAACGAGCAACGGAACTTAAGAGAAAAAATCAATCTATACGAACCGTCAACACTGTATCCTAGGAAAAACCCTATGAGAAATAGGCCCATATCCTCCAAGCTAAAATAGATTAGTACGATTACAGCAGTTAGTTGCGTGCAGTAAATTGCAGAGTTCTGCGTCTTGTGGCACGCTTTTGGCTCGGAATGTGTAATTTGTCGTTAGTATCTACAACCTTATAAATAGGAGATATGCGGGGAGGAGGCAGCCCACGTCTTGTAACGTTGCTCCTACCCGAGAATCCCCGAATCAACGGGAAAGGGGTACTTAGATTAGCTACTCGTACCGTAGACAATAACACTTTTGAAGGTTCGGATAATGGCTTGAGGTTAAACAAGGAGATTTTTATAACAAACTGGGCGCCTAAAAAATATATCTAATAAGCGATTCAGATAAACAAACACGTTTTTGTTTTTACGCTTTGGGCGCCTACAAATTTCTCTAAGAACAGCTTCAAGTCAAACACAGCGATTTATTTGAACAACTTGGGCGCCTATTATTAATAGTATAAGTATATATAAGAATGGCTGCAGGTTAAACAAGGAGATTTATTTATACGGGTTGGGCGCCCATAATAAAATGTATATACTCGTATATATATATATCTATATGAGCAGCAGCAGCAGCAGCAGCAGCAGCAGCAGCAGCAGCAGCAGCAGCAGCAGCAGCAGCAGCAGCAGCAGCAGCAGCAGCCACGCTTTAAGTCTTGCCGTGGTGGTGACAGGCTCTAAGGACTAAGGACGGCTTCAGTTAACCGAAGCGATTTCTTTGAAAACATTAGGCGCTTATCTCATCTCGTGTGCGCTGACTTCGTGCCCGGTATTTTGATACTCGTCGTAACTCGTATCCCTTACGCGGTGGAACGAACGAGCTGCTGCAGGTGTACGCCGCGCTACTGGTGGAAGCGATAAAGGACATCGAGGAGGATAACCGATCTTCGAGGGCTGAGCTGAGAAGCATCAGGGGCGGCCAACGTCAAGGGTCGTCACCCGACGATGACCGCACAGAATACATGGGTTGGGTCATAGACGACTTTCCGGGCAACGCTGAACAGGTGAATATGATGATGCGAGCAAAGGCCACCACTTCTTAACGTCTGTGAATTATCCGGGAAAACGTGGCATACCTGGTATATCGACAAGACGTGTGGGCTCACGAATACGACACGGATAACCACACAACTTGGGCGTCACAAGCGTTCTTCTTTTTAGCCACCCCTTGCCCTTTCAGCCGCACACTATTGTAGTGAAACCGTGGAAGGTGGCCTTACGTCCGACCGAGGAACCCCGCAGAGACTCTCCGTCGGTACCAGGTCAATAACATCGTATACCGTCTCCTGAAAACCTTTTTTTGGTTCGGTTTTTGTTTTTGCTTGCATGATTGCTTGCATGATTGCTTGCATGATTGCATGCATGATTGCATGCATTCCTTCTTCTGTCGGGGAATGGTTACCAGGTACCTGGTACGTTTTTAAAGTCATTAACGTTGAAGCTCTTTCGTGCTGCCTGCACGCTGTCGGCTGGCAAACACAATAATAACAATGATCAAATGTTGGTTCGACCCCCTCTCGAGTGAGTCAACAATCTTCTCCTAAAAAACACAACTAATTAGCTATGTCTGCATAAACTGACTGGTTTATCACGAACGACCGTCAGCGCGAAGAGGCTCTTGTTGCGTTTCCACCTTTTTTTCAGGCAGCGGTCCTGGAGAAGCACTTGTCGGGCTATGACGAACGTGCCCACGTACCGTCAAGAAAAGACGCCGCATCTAAACTCGCGCCAATATCTCCTGTACCGCTGGAACGCAAGGTGATGCCTCTATCGCCAGATTATGGTTTCCGCCCACGCTCCCACCGCCACACTATTATTGCTACTACTACTACTACCACTACTACTGCTACTTGTAATTGACTCTATTAGACCTGAGAGGGAAATATTGACGAACATAATGACAAATACAGCATTGAACAGCCTAGCATACACGAAGGAGCACCGAATAGCCTTCTGGGATAAGGGGCGATAATGCTGCAGTAGTAGTGCAGTAGTGCAGTAGTGCAGTAGTGCAGTAGTGTAGCAGTGTAGCATTGTAGTAAGGAGTTGCACGGCATATACGGCACCACACGGTACCACACGGTACCACACTTACATACATGCTGTTGTGTGCGTACCCTACCAAAACACTTCCACTACGTATAGTGATAATACCGAACTTATCATTAGCTTGGTGGCCATTTTTTTATCAAGTAAAAAGCGATCCTACTGTACGTAGTAAGTGATTTCCTTCTTAACGTTTCATGACAGCGCTCGCTGTACGACGTAGCCACAGGCGGTTGTTTTCTGCGGTAGACGGCGAGCGCGATTTGTGCCTGGCGATCGGTCACTATAACTGTCGATACAGTTCCAGATGTGTTGGTGTACCAACAATGACACCAAACATGTACTGGTACTTGTTTGTTTTTGCTCGCATGCAGGAGAAAATCCCTTCGGGCATCGACATGGTAATATACATCGAAGCTCCACGGGAAACCGTCCTCCAGCGTAGCCTGGGCAGGTTGTTTGACCCATACACCGGCGAAAAGTGAGTGCTTGCCGCTCTCGTTAATTGTCCCGTAATGACACTACTGTCGATCTGCCGATCTGACTACCTGTCGGTCTATCGATCTGTCGATCTGTCGATCTGTCGATACCCTGGTTCACGACACATCCTTACACACGCCGGGCAGATCGTATAACATAAATCATATCCCCATTTGAGGATATTCTTCAGTAAGTCTTTTGGGGCAAACGTACTGCTGATTTATATCTTATGGTCTGCAAGATTTACTGAAAAATATCAAGTTTGCCAGGCGGTATATATCTGTATGTATGACACGGCTCTTCAGCCTTGCGCGTATGTTCATTGGCTGGGATCTGTATGGTCGGTGTGATGCGGCTCTTGCACACCATACGTACATACAACTATCGCAACGGCGCATATTAGATCTACATACATACGTACGAGTTTTTTTATCGAGATCGAGCCCTGTCCGGTGTGTGCAAGAGCTCTATCAATAGCTACAGTAGCTGCTCGTCCTCTGAAAGGATTCTTGCCGCAATGGTTGCCGTAATCGCGGCGATAGAGCTCGAAGTACCACTATGACCACTATGAATAGCACCACTATTTAAATATCTCAGATTTTATTTGTCACGCTCGCGATATTCATTGCAGCGGCGGAACGAGCGAGTGAGTGTCCTACGCGAGGAACTCGCTCTACGACAAAACAGTGGCATGCAGTAACGGCTCCATTCAGCATGCGGGAACACGGCTGTACTATACTTACTACTGTCAGTCACGACGGTTAAAAAGTGGCCAACACCGCCATGGATGATGCATGCGGTGAACTGTAAGCGGCGGTGCTACGAATCACTACTGTCTGAGGTGTAAGATTTGCTTCAGTTATTGTGTTTGCAATTTTTGTTCATATTTTCCTGAGGTATTTCTTATTCTTCGACTCCAGAGTTATTGGAGTCTGTCTTGTGACCACGCACTCGACTTTGAAATGTGATACCAACCATAACAACAATAACAACAATGACTAACACCGCGGTGGACGGCGGAGCTGAATGATCACGAATCACCCCCCACTCACGGCCTCGAGCAGTTACCACTTCGAGGGCTCGTTGCCGCAGTATGACGTCGTGTGCAAGGAGAGGCTAGTCCGCCCCGAAGACCCGGCCAATCCGTGTTCTCAGCTTTCCCTGCAGGTTGCTGCAGAGGTGAGTCCCGCAAGGAATAATGCCTTCTCTCGCCCTTGAGCAAACGCGAGCTTCTGCGCATGAAGTATGGAACACTTGTTGCATACTGCTATATAAGGCGCTCAACACATTTTTTTCGTGGAGCACCATTCCACGAATAATCTCTACCTACTACTACTACTACTACTACTACTACTACTACTACTACTACTACCTACAACAGTAGGAGTATTCATAGTGCTCCGTGCATGGCGCTGGCAGCGACGAGTAGAAACTTGTGGCAAGGTGGTGGTGGTGGTGGTGGTTCCTATAGAAGAAGGAGGACGCGTGAGCTTGCCGTTTCTTTGTGCGGAGACGGTGTAACTATAAACTATAAATAGGGATTGGCACTACAGTAGAAATGGAGCCTGTTCGCCCCAACGATGGAGCGGCCATAATTTGATAATTTGGATTAGTAGTTCGTCGGAGCTACGTGAACTACGAAACGTATGAGAAACATACGTACGTATATACGAACCGTCAACACTATACCCCAGGTAAAACCCTAAAAACAACGGTCGACTTTTTTAGCTATAAACACATTAGCATGATTGCAGCGTTAATATATCATGTTTGTCGCTGTTAAACCAAAGATGGTGCTTGCGCCGCCATCACGTCGACCTCGATCCTTGGCAGGAGCAATCGTCTGAGGAGCTGAAAGCTTTCCTCCATAGATTTGGTACGCTGAGAACGGTGGAAAGCGGCGCAGGCACTCCTGATGCCCTATTCGGAAAACTGAACAGCGTAGTGTTGGCGATGATTCAAGAGGTGAGTGGTTCTTATTCTTACCTCTCCTCACCTCTCGACATATAGAAGGCCCAAACATGGTCATGCGGAGTTATATATGCTAGTATGTACTTAACGCTAACGCCATATACATATGGCCCATGTATGATAGCATACGGAAATGTATACACTCAACGCTATCAATAGCACATCTCTACATACTGGCATATATGGCCCACAAACGGTAGTGCGGAGTTATGTGCACTTAGCAAGAACAAGGTCCAACCAGTGTCGATACATGATTGATCTTGCCTTAGTTCAGGGTAAACGTTTCCGGGGTGTACAAGTCAACAACTGGTCCTCGTGGACCCCAGTGGTTCGCGTTTTAAGCGCCCTTTACCTCGCGACTGGGCGGCTGCATCGCATCGCATCGTCAAATGTGACAGGCGCAAGAGGTTGATGATACCAGCACCACAAACCGTGCAGTGCTCAACAATGCTGGCGCTGCACAGGAAATCGGCGAGCAAACGGATGGCGGGGACAACTTAGAAGGGGGCGCTGACCCCAACAGCCCCAGTAACGTTGATCCATCCGCGACACTTGGGCTGGCCGGTGACGAGCCCGGGCCCTTGGAGAGGCAACAGGCTGAAGGGGGGGACGAAGCTTGCAGCGCGCCCGTTGAGGCTAGTTCGAGCAGCGCACGTCCAAGCGCGACTGTCACTGGATGCGAGCACCAGGAAGAGACAACGAGGCACGAGCTACTGACAGGCGGGTTGGTGGTTGCGGTGTCGGGGCACTGGAGAGCGGCAGAGCAACAGTTCGAGGGAACGGCCCGACGAGTGAGAAACCAAAATTTGAGCACAGTTGTGGTGCATTCTGCGGTGCGGTAGGGCTGGGTGCACCATGTTACCATGTTGCAGATTGTTCTGAGCGTGGTCACTTGAGGAGCTCTCTCCCTCACACATTATCACACAACATCACACAACATCACACAACATCACCCAAGAACTGGCCTTGAGAAAATATGAAAGTGCAGAGAGATAAACAGACTAACAGTATCATGGCCTTGACCAAAACTAAACGAACAAAACGAACAGTTTTGCAAAGCATGAATGGTATCCCAACGATGTTGCGTATGATGCTTCCTCAGAGGAGGAGCCCGTCAGTCACAAATATGTTGACCATAGATAGGTTGCACGCTACAATACCCCTACCGTAGCACGCGTCTTTGACTAGTATTATGCTCATCATTAGTGGGTGATTACCCTCATCAATAGCGAAGTGTTTCTGAGTTTTCGTTTGCATGTTAGCATGTTAGCATGTTACCGCTGTATATAGGCATTCTCGCGAGGGTGAAGTACCTACTGGTATTGCACTTTCACTCTGCTCTGAAACGCATCAGAGGCACTCGTGTCCCGCCCTGAAACACCGGCCCTTCCCATTTCAGTTTAACAGCAGTATTTTCAACAACGCTTTTATTTTTCTCCCAGCCCCCCCCCCTCGCCATGCCATGAGCGCACCACTCCCCGCCCCACCGCAAACCGCCACCAATAATGGTATCCGTTGACCCCCCCCCCCCCCGGTCCCCCCCTTTCGCTAACCCAACCCCCCTCCCCCGGCCCCCCCCCCCCCTCGCCATGCCATGAGCGCACCACTCCCCGCCCCAGCGCCAACCTCCACCAATAATGGTATCCGTTGACCCCCCTCCCCCGCTTCGCCATTACTGGTGCATACTGACCCTCCCCGCATCCATTCCCCTCCTCCCTTTCCCCCCCTCCTTCCTCCTCCCCCCCTCCCCTATCCTCCGGCCATTATTATGCAGGTATTCAGGGAGCTCCGTAACCAGCGTTTGCTAATCGGGTCTCACGTACGATTTTTGCGCGATTCATTCTCTGACTTCCTTCACCGAGCGGACGACAAGCAGACCACTCTCTCAGACTTCTGCGCGTCGTTCAACTCAATAGAACAGGTAATAGTTATAATATTATCGAGCTCCAATCACTCCAATCCTCGATCGGCTGGTGGGGGGGTTAGCATGGCCAATAAGATACGTTATGCAGACACCGTACAAATATCGCAGCCATGATAGTACACATTCCGCTGTCGTTTGAAAAATCGAACAATTTAGTAGAGTGAATCGGCTGCGATCCACGGCCCGACCAAAAGCCTTACGACCAGTACAACAGTAAGGACGAATTTTCATTGGCACATCCTGACACAGCACGGGCTGAGCGCGTGACACAACTTTTCGACACCGGGCGATTGCAGGCATGGCATGACATGGCATGGCTTGGTTGCTATTTCAGCTTGGACGCATATCGTACAGGCATCGCTCGTGCTTGTGGTTCGGGGAATAAGGTATCACAGATAGAAGCTGAGGACCTGTTGCCGACATGTTATCTTCGCTGTACACCGCTGTACAGCGCTGTATAGCGCTGTATAGTGCTGTATAATGCGAACGAGAAATAGACACGTCCGGTAAATATTCGGTGCTTATGCTGGCGCTTATGCTGGTGCTTATGCTGGTGCTTATGCTTACTTTTGAGGAGGCGATGGGGATGGGGGTGCTTACTTTTCAACGAGCTTGTTCCCTTTGTTCCCTATAATGAGATCACCCCGTTCCGTGTTAAGCATGTATGTGTCCGTGTCATCTTTCGTGGCTCACAAGACCTGTTGCCAATGTTTTATCTTGGTGTAGTGCAAAAGAGGGGGCAGTCTAGGAGGCGATGGGGAAGGGAGTGCTTACCCTAAACCCTGACCATGTTTCCTACCGTACATACTTCTGTGCATACATGAGTCACGAAATCGCCTCGTTTCATGTTGAACATTGAGCATGTTTGTATATCTCTGTGTTACGTTTTAACGGCTGACAGGACCTACGGTTTGACGACCGAGCCCGCAAAGAGCTTTTGTTGCGAACTGAAGAGTGTCGCTCGAGCCTTTGGTTCGACGTTGAGGAACGGGAAGCCTGCGCGGCGGGAATGCTGAGGTCCCTCAAGGAAGACGGTCAGTAAATATGATGCCACCCGATTCTGGCTAGTATGTATCTTTTACCATGAATGAGTTCGTTGACATTCAATACGTGACGACGTTTTGTATTTGCAACACGTTTTTAATTTTCAACACGCATGCGCAAATGTATGGCACTTATAGGGATAAAACTAGTGTAGTGTAAATATGTGGTGCCGCACCTTGATCGTCCAATCGCTTCGTGTTCGACGCATGCTCTCGTGACAGGGTGGTTGGAGCGGCAGAAGGGCATGATCTCGAATCACATTATCGTGCTGATGCAGGCAGAGGTTGAACGTTTCCACGCCGGCACGACGCTACTGCACGATTACCACAACATAAAAACGCAAGAGGTTGCATGCGAGGACACGGTCGTGTTGGTGAGCGGTTTCTTCCCTCCCCCCTCCATAATGCATTCAGTGGCTCCCGCTGCGTAGGCTGTGTGTTGTTTATTATTTATCTCTGGATCTTTTATTTCGATCGAGAAAGTGGCTTATGTATCGTCAGTCCGCGCTTTGCGTGCGATTGCTGCCTATCGTAATAATATGTTTGTGTTATATATACGTATGCACCGGAAATATGTTGGACGTTTTTCGCCGTTTCCTGGCCATGAGGCTATGCATATACAGCGTTCGTTTGGGAAAAAATGTCGTCAATAAATCGGCGCTCAGTCTTCTGTACGAAAGAGATTGAGAGTGATTCCAGACCGAGAATCTGTCGTCCGAGCAAAGGCCACCAGAAACGCACGATTAGCGAAGCACCTTTTCCCTCCACAATCCTCTGTTCCCATTGTCCAAGTAAATGCCGCCGAAAATGCGCGAACAGGCTACTGAGAATGTTAATGACATACCAGTCCGACCGTAAATATAAGCAACTTCCTGACATAGCAAATAATATAGTAGGTAATACTGTGAATCTGATGACCGGAGTTCGATTCCCAGCATCGTCACTATCTTCCTTTTTTTTGGCACTATTTTGTTTTTCATTTTTTTTTTTTGCTTTGTGTATGTCGACCCAACGAAGTAGCACTCGGACCTGATTATCTGTTTCTGCCGGTTGAGAGCAATGCTGTATGACAATACTTGCAACGAGCAGTTCTTTACATGGCCAGAAGTACGAAAAATACGATAGTAAAAACCAATGTAAAAAAAGTCGATTTTCGGCTTGGGGAGAGCTCAGTAATTTCAGAAAAAATCCTTACTGGAAAATTGCGCGAAATCCCAGGTATGGGGGGGGGGGGTGATATCTAACCATCCCCGTCAACTAATGAAAATTTGGAACCCTCTAGACTACTACATGATGATACGAATGTTAACGAGTCTGAGGTTCACCATTACAGTACCCCATGGCCTCTATTTAGGATGTTGCTTATATTTACGGTTTTCCTAAAGTTGCTTATATTTACGGTCGGACTGGTACCATTTTTATATATTCTAGCTAGGATTTGACCGATTATTTAAAGGGTAAATATATAGGATAGGGTGTGGAATAACACACATCATGCGAGAGAGATGTAGAGCACTGCGGCGAGCATTCGGGTCTTTAACTACTATGTAGACGTCGATCATCTCATACACTGCTGCTAAATCTAAATTATGGCCGATCCGCCATTCGGGCGTAGATGGGTATTCTAATCCCTAGTATACTCTATGCGGTAGCATGATACAGGATCGATGTTCTACGTACAGCAGCGCTATGGCCAGTCGTACCGTATACCCTGGTATGTCACATGGTGTGGCGAGTATGCAGTGTGCGTATCTTCTTAATCGACTAGCTCTATAAGTAACGATTCGACGAAGCAATTGATAACCACGTTGGGGTTCGACGAATTAGCGGTTGTGTCGCTGTGATCCAACTTTCCAAGTAAGGCACAATGTACAAAGCAGTTCGCTCCTCCACACTTCTGCACCCAAGAAAAATCTGCCCAAAAATACGCGCAAACACCACCTAAAAAATGAGACAGACAGCCAGCCAGACAGACAGACAGACAGCCAGCCAGACAGACAGACAGACAGACAGACAGACAGCCACCATCAACGCGTGCTACGGTAGGGGCAGCGTCCACTTTTTTGGAGCTCGTTTACTTAAAGAGCTCTTTACCCCCCCCCCCCAGCAACCGATTTTGAGGCAAAGTGTAAGGTCAGCCGGGTGAACCATCTCGTGGGCTGGGGATATGTCGACTACAGTAGCACAATCAAAGAATCGCATCGATCGATCGATCGAACTCCAGCGATATTGGGTACTTTGAGAGTTGCAGTGGTTGCAGTGGTTGCAGTGGTTGCAGTGGTTGCAGTGGTTGCAGTGGTTGCAGTGGTTGCAGTGGTTGCAGTGGTTGCAGTGGTTGCAATGGTTGCAATGGTTGCAATGATCGAGGAGGCCCGTCAGCGAGAATTGTTTTGGGCTGAAAGGTGTTATGGTACCCCGACCGTAGCACGGGTGAGGCTGAATGGGCGAACCCCTCCTCCCGTACAAACCCCACTCTGTTTTCGCAGGTGCCGCTCCTGCCTCCAGACACGGAAGGAACCGCACCGAAGGACGCACCGCCTCCCAAGGCAGGCGGAAAGAAAGACAAAGATGGGAAGGGGGGGGGGAAGAAGGACCAAGAGGGTAAGGGGGCTAAACGACGGAAGTCTACCGCAACTGGGGGGCCAGGTCCACTTGGCGTTCGCACCGCTCTGCCCCCTTGTCTCACTTTGCCCTCCCTGGTGGAAGTCATCGTTGCCGGCGGCAGTCTACAGGTATAATATTACAGATATAGTGGCTGTTATCCATAGTTTTGCCTACTGCTGTGCCTGCTATCCATATATATCGTCGGTATTGTGCCTGGTATTGCTATCCATAATGTTTTCCAGAGTATCATATCGACAATGTGCCTGTTACCCAGAGCCATCGAACAAGCGAAAGGGCAGGTAGGGCGCGACTCGAGCAGTCAGCCCTAATGCGGCCGCTACGATTTCCATGAAGCTTAGCATTTTGTGTGTTGTCCAAGAGACATTGAACAAAGCTACTGCTGTACCTGTTACTTCTTGTTGCCGTTAATGTGTCGAGTGCTTCAGTGCTTCTTGTATATATCGTGTGTATTGCCGGTACATTCGAACGTGGATCTGTAGATAAAATGTTAAAGCACAATGTCTGACATGCATGCGCTTTGCCTTCCCTGGCGCTAAGGGAGGACCTGTACAAAGGTTCAGCGATCGTACTTGATGCGTGCAACGGTATCAGTACGTAGCACTTTAGAGAGTATTGTTCATTCGGGTTGCGCGTACAGTTTCCCTCAGAGTCGGTTTGTAAGTGGTATATAAAGTTCCTCACGTGAGTATAACATGAGAAAGACGTATCACGCGTGACGAACATCACGTTATGAGCACGGCTCTATTGTTCGCCGAGATTCATCTCGAATTAAAAAAAAACTATTTCGTTTGCTGTCGCTCACAGCTCGCGTCGGAGGCAGAAGAAAGCGGTGCACCTGTCGGACAAGGCAAGGGAAAGGCGGACAAGAACAAGAAGGCGCCAAAGAGGCCTACGGGGGGCAAAGCTGACGCGCCGGAGGTGCGGAGTGTAGGATGGACAGTCAGTCATGCTCGAACACATTAATACGCGGGGTACTTGAGTCGTTCGCTTATCGTTTGGCAAGTAAATCATTCACTGTATCATCTACTGTAGGCGCCAAGGAAGCCGATCGGCAAAACTGACGTGCTGAAGGTGTGCAGTGTGGCATGGATAGTCATACCCTACTCGTAAAATAAAATAGTATGCGTGGCACCCGAATCGTCCAGATAGCATTTTTTTGCCATGACATTTATTTCGACTGGAAGGAGGCACACCCTTGGTATGAAACCCGTCCCACGCATTGTGTGAGTATGCATAGTCCAAACGTTATCTTTAACGTGGTCAACGGCATTTTTAGGCCTTTCCAGTCACTCCCACCCTCAACGGTACAGTAATTATGGCTTCATGGTCTGCACCTGTATAGCCAAATGAGACTGAACCCTAGCAATAGCAAGGCTTTGGCTGGCACGTCTTGGTATCAGCTGCACCAATCCCGCCCAATTATATATATGCCCACCACTTTTTGCACCGCATGCTCTTTGCCAGACGGAGGAATCTAAACCACCCCTTGCCTCGGCACTAGCTATGGTCCTCAATTATGCTGACGCGTGGGGACCAGAAGGCTTTCCCGTCCCCGAGGAGACAGAGGAAGAGTTTTCTACGAAGAGTGCAGCCAATGCAGCGAATACCGCCGCCGATGGGGAACCGGTCAGGCCACGCAAGCCGGCGCCTAGCCCTCTGCTACTGCATCGAGCGGTCTGGGCCCAGGCCGATTTGTTGGCGAAGAGATGTCGGGTCCTTTTGAGGGCAGGAGAGGCCCTTTCCTCGGCAATCCAGACAAAGGCCGACTTGGTGAGATCATATCATTATTGTTATGTTTGCGAACGTCGATCACCGATACACATTTTCAGATAGAAGACAAAGATCAAGGAAAACTAAAAAAAGGAAACCTCTTCGTACGACTTACGCTCACTATTTGTCACTCGAAGATATAGGAGGCCGAGGTGGAACGAAGAAACGATCGCTCTTGTAACCAATTATTCTATCCACCCAGATTGGGACTGTGTGGGCCATCGTCTTCGTGTCCCCACTGCGAGTACGTCGCGGCTTGTTCGCTGCGACTGAAAAGAGACTCGAGTAGTGCTGGTATCTGGGTGCGTTAACCGAGTGCAACTAGTTAAACCTAGACTCGGAGCAGTACGAAGCCCTCCACAGCTTTGAGCGGTGAGGTAACCTCTTCGATGTTTCGGAATTCATCACGTTTTTACCGAAAATGCAGGTCATTAAGTAATCGCGACCAACTTCCAATGCTAAAGTACGTTTTTCCTGACGGTATGCTCAGTGGGACCGTGTGAGGGATTGTCAGACATAGCGCAAGCACTCCCGCCCTCGCGAACCCTCCGCAACCTGCTGGTGCCAATCCAGGTTTATGCAGAACTACAAAGCTGTCTAGACGCCCGCGTGCTGGAAGAAACGACGGCGGTGGAGACGACGATGGCGATGGCAAGGGATGGCATCGACCGCCAGTCTCTCATCGAGTACGACTGGCAGCTTCAGGTCAGGCCTAGAGATACGACGCGACAATTGCTCGGTTGCATCTATCATAGTCCAGCATCGTGACTTACGGTATTTTTTGTTGATGGTGATGATGAAGATGAACAGGTGAAGCGTGTGACGCGTTTCTTGTATTATACCTCTTTGTGGTCAGTACATAGTACATACCCGACGATGACCATACAAAAGGAGTACCTTGGGCCCATCTGTTTCTGATTGACTGTTATTAATAGTATGCTCCTCAAGTAAGGGACTACAGTACAGTAAGTACACCACTACTGGTATAGCAGGTATATCCTATTTGTTGTTTTAGTAGGCCAAGGAAGTTATCATCCATCGGGTTGCGAGTTCCATGGTTTCTCAAAAATTGTTTCTGGGTACTGCTGTAGGTATTTTGGTGCTCCCAAAAGTGTTTTTGGGGAGGTCGTAGTGAGGTCCTTCCTTCCTGATGTGAGAAGCCTCCGAAAAGTTAGGCGCACCCGTACCGTAGCACGCGTCAAGATCATATCACTTGTCAAGATGCCACTTGTGAAAACATCACTATCCTTTGCTGTCTATTTACGCAGCAACGGAACAGTAGGGGTGCAATGGTTGTTTGTTGTTTGTTGTAAGTTGTAAGTTGTAAGGGTTTTACACATGGGACAGATCACGGTCGCGATCCAGATCTAATTCCTGAGTTAGATCCAGTCGTTAGGAGATATCGTGCAAGAGCCGTATCATATGAACCAGATGTCGTGCAAGAGCCGTATCATATGAACCCCACCGGACAAACATGTGCACAAGAGCTGTGTCAAACGGGTCATGCAAGTCATGCAGATTAACCCGGGAAACACCATCTGGACTGAGCAAATATTATGAATCAGGAATATATCTGCCCCAAAATATCTAGATCATGAAATGGTGATCTATGTGATGTATGTGATGTATCTGGTATATCCGATGTGTGCAAGGGTTTGACGACGGACGTCCGCGTTCTTGTCTTGCAGGGCGGGTCTTTTGGTGTGGATAAGAGTGTTCGACTGGTGCCGGTGCCCGAGATTCATCCTCCATACAGCGCCGCTACAGAGGTGAGCTGCGTATTTACCGTGTAAAGCCTATCGTACTGCGCGGGTCGCCAAATAAAAAATCAGCTCAGACTCTGCTCAGAGGACGCCAAAAGCATACCGTAGGATACCGTAGGATACTCCAAGTGCGCCGAATCAGTAGACACGTGTTGGTGAAAAAGTTTAACCCACGACACGGACATCGGTAGCCAACACCACTGTTCAAAGGTTCTTCGCTCAGGAGTTGGATAGGACCCACGCCTACCGTACGCGTTGGTCAGTGCAGTCGGCCTGATCGTTGCCGATATCGAAACCATGCGTCTTCAAGATTCGGGGCGAAAATCGTTTTGGTTCGAACGACAAAGTCCCCCTCCCCCTAATTTGCAGGGTTGTGGTCAGACCCTATATTATTACTCCAGTTGTGTCCGTAGAATAGAGTGTTTTATTTCCATTTGAGGTGATGAGGCGCATTGGTGCCACTCATTGGGTTGAGAACCTTAATCCGCTTTGCTTGTTTGGTACTCGTTGGAATTATTTATGCGGGCGAACTATGAATAGGGCGATCGTTCAGCGAAGGTCGGCTTCAGTCCAGTTATCAAGGCATGCGTGCACGCCTCACGGGGATGCAACACGGACAATAACCAATATCTGATAGTGCAAATTATTTGACCTCGCACAGAACGAGCTAGTGTTGGCAGTATCTCATGATATATCCAAGAGTTTCGTGCGTTTGTTGCGTGCCACAGTTTCTTCGATGTACGCCCATCTCATTACTCTGTTTGTCGTATATATGACATTGTGCAGCATGAGCTTCGACGTTAATCACTCAGAATCATTCCCAGAAAAAAGAACGACACCTATATATGTGCGAGGTCCAACTCCCCTCTGTACCTGCGTTCGGCTTAACATCGATTAACTTCACTTGATTGATGTCATTGCTCCACCCTTCATTGCGATCTTCTCATATTGTAGGAGAGCACGGGGGTGTTGAGCAAATCACAAGTGCTCCGCTTACAAGAAGCTCTATACTCCATCCGGCATACGGGTAGAAGGGGCGATGAGCCAGCGGTTGTCGCACCTGAAGACGTCGTGGATGCCTTGCTCAGGTACAGTACATACTCGCTTTCATCGATTTCACGTTGCTACTCCCTGCTCAGGGGTGTACTATAGGATAGCCTCCTTGGGTCGCGGCACCAGCTGGCCGCGCTTGTTCGCTTGTCCCCTGTGTGACCACAAATAAGTACGAGTATAAGTATAAGTACAAGTATAAGTATAACTAGTGTAGTTTAGCGTAGTGGCATTCCCGCCATTTAACTCCTCACGTGAGGACCCTCATATCATAATATAGTATATCGTATTATGTTATATTATATTATATTTTATTACCTGGTATATAATATAATATAATTAATAGGGCAGCGGCCAAAAAAAGGTATACCTCGTCCATTTGCGGCCAAAATCAGGTACATACTTAAAATCAAGTAAAAAACGCACTCCACGTGCGCTGCCATTGGTCCAAAACTCGTTGTACCGGTTTTTGCCTCTTCAAAACCCAGGTATACCTGATTTTGTCTACTCTGCTTGACTTTCACCTTTTTTTTGTCGTTTTTAAGCCAATCAGAGGCTCTTCATAGTTCCACCCTATGCCCCCTATACAAATGCCGATGTACGCAGAGACCCCCTTCTCCCTTCGCACCTCGCACTACACGCCACTCGAGCGACACACACACACATATCTGCCTGCACACCTCCGCCGAAATAATACGAGATAGAAGGACCCCCTTCGGGATTGTGGTTGACTTGGAATACCAGGGGTGTCGCAAAAGTTGAGAAGGGAGAATACAGCAGCAGGCGTTCGTTCCTCGTACTATTAATATTAATAGCAGTTACTCGTACGTAGCCACCGGGCGAGCACGAAGAGCATGAAAAAACTCTACTTTGCATTGCAAGGAACGGCAGGTTCGTGGGGTGCGTTTTAAACTTGATTTTAGTATGTACCTGTTTTTGGCCCCGAACGGACCAGGTGTACCTGTTTTTGGCCGCTGCCCTTATATACCATTCTACAAAAAAAAACAAAAAACGACATCCTTTTAGAGAGGGTGGAAATGGACTACTACTACTACTACTACTACTACTACTACTACTACTGCTGCTGCTGCTGCTACATCAAAGCACCCACTCTAGGCTGCACTTCTCAGCGTTCTGATTATTGTACGTACGTACTTACGCACGCACGTGTAACTATGATGTATATGCTGTATACGATGGCAGATTGTCTGAGGAAGAAGGAGCACTCCCAGACTGCTGGTCGTGTGCGTCCAAGGAGGACTTGATGCAGGTGAAGCGGAGCGGGTGTCCGCCTGTATTGCTTTACGTATTTGAATCACACTGGGTAGCGCCTCGTTATGGCGCAGTCGGGAGATATCCGCAAATCACAGCTGCGTTAGCGCTTTGCAGTACGTATACATGCTATATTTCCATTTGTTGTCAGGAAAATGACGTTCATGTCTCGTCTCCAACCCTAAGCAGAGTATTGCACCCCATCTGTCGTGTCAAGAGCAACGTTTTAAGTGCAAAAATGTACAACAAACACATATTTTTTGGCAAATAGTCTACTGGCTGTGTACACGCTAAAACACATATGTGCGCGGTACCTAAGAGCCACCCCTTTGCATACTTCGTCGGGTCCAAGCCACCGCTTGTTGTCAAGCGAGGTCTCAAGCGACATTTCTAGAGCTGTAGGCCAGCATTGTTGAATGCCCTGCCATGAACAGGCGCATCTGATGACCAGCTCATCCCTTTTTTTCTTCGCGCTCTACGACGCTCCTTGCTTTCGGCCCCTGCTTTTGTTATTTTGAAGTTCGCAACAGGGGTTTTAGATCCCGAAGATATCGGCCAGGTGGAGGTGGAGAAGGTGGTTTCGTCCATCGCATCTAAGAGCATCTAAGAGCATCTAAGAGCACCTAAGAATCCCGAGGAAATGATCCCTTCCTGAGTATACGTATGCGTTCTGTGCGCACAGCAACGCAAATCTGTTCTCAGCAAGACCGTACCTGTGGAGCATATGCAGGACGTCGATGGCGCACGTTTGTTGACGGAATCGTTGTTGTTTACCGTGCGGTGCACTACAGTTTCTCGGAAAGCAACGTGGACGGAATATTCGACTGTAAATAGTATAAATAGTAAACTTGAAGTACTTGAGTACTTGAGTAGTATAACAGTCTACTGACGTGAATGGAGACTGCAGGTACAACACGTACTTCACACACGCGCCTACGCGCATCTATTTCACGAGCGAACCCTGAACCATGTTCGCCCAGCCCTGTAATGCATGATGAGATAATGAACAGAAACTGTGAGGGAAGGCTCCGGTATGAAACCATTTCCAAGATGCCGAAGTCATGTCAGATCTGGACGGCATTCAGGGCCAACATTTGTTCATGAACACAATGATACATACCTGGTACAGGTAACACACAATAATGCTGTACCCGGCACGTACGTCGTATTGCAAGGGCACGTGCGACAACAATCAGCGGGTACGTAGCTCAAAAAGATCGATATCGAAGGTAGAGATACCCCTTCGTATCATACCTACGAATATATCAGCTCGACAAGGGTGCCAGATACCGGTAATCAACAGTGTAGCAGCAGGAAATCCCCAGCGGAAAATAGGGGAGACGCAATTCCCAATGTTATGATGTCAGCATCATACGTAGCGAGTTTTTTTCTTGGCGTTCGATCGCGCCAAAAACAATTAAGTTTCTTAGTTGTGTGGGGGGGTACTCATAGCCCACTTTCCTGTGGCCAGCATGCCGGGAATACACAACCACCTACCTCGTGCTGTTCAATGGGATTTTCAAGTACTTCCCTTCCTTTCCAACTATTGCTGTTACTCCGAATTTTTTTTTCTCTTTACCCTTCTCTCTCGGATGTTTTTGTTGTACAGATTTACTCACAGTAGTTGAAGGTGTGAAGCATCCTGTCAGGTAGGATTTTGAAGAAACTTCGAAAAGGATTAAAAACATATTTTTGACGCACCCTTTGAGCCACCAATTCCCTCTCTACCAACCCTCGCGGATGCTTCGTTCGTTCTCTCACCCTCACCGCGCCCCCACCCACAGCACGCCCCGACACCACAGCATCACATCGACCCAACTCTCAGCTCCTGGCATATGCGCTATGGCCTTCAAACCAAAAATGATCTCCATGTGTGTGCCTACTGTAGAACCCAGTCGTTCGTCCCGTCGATGCGTGTTTCAAGTCGCACAGACTTCGCCAGTCTGACACACACACAGGTGGCCAAGAACCCCCCCTATGGCCATACGACTACGGCCGTGCGCGACATGAGTACGCCCCCCTCCCTGCACAATGTGGCCGTAACAAAATGGTTGTGGAGACATGGGAACAACGCATCACTATAGCAAACCCCACAAGATGTGGACAGCTTATCAATTCGGTACGCCTAATGGTGTGCTTCATACATTGTTCAATGTCTCCACAATGACTTTTTTACGCCCACATTGTGCAGGGGGGGGGAGGGGGACCTGTGTAGTTGGGACCTCCTGTTCGTGGAGCTACCAATAAAGTACTCGATTGGGTAGGTATCGCATGTAGCTCCCGCCGAGACGGGAACGGGATTTTGGCACACCCATACCACCCATCATCTGCCTAATGCCTGCTCGCATTTTATAAAGATATGAAGGCATCTTCGCGAGGGGAAACCGTGAAAGGGGGTGCGTGTATGCCACAGGAAGTCTCATTACAATTGGTGTCTTTGGTCATTACCGCTAGTCGCACGCGTTCTTTTATTGTCTTTCATCCTGCCGCCCCCTCTCCGCTCATCGCCGGAGGTGGTTCCGGTAGCAATGCGGGCGCTCATCTTACAGCTTTTGGTTCTGTGATATTTTTACGATAATGCCCCCCCCCCCCCCCCCTGCTGGAAACGTACTGTAGTTGTAGGCTGTGCTCTTCCGTTTAGAATGCACCCCCCTCCCCCCCCCTCTCGCTGTGTATGACATCATATGGATATAGCTGATATTAGTTCGTTTTCAAGGATGAGTTTTCGCCCCCCCCCCCCCCCCCCCCCTCCCTCGCCGCCATGGGGATGTGGCGGTAGCTTTGGTGTCCGTCGTGTTTTCGGGCCCCTTACGGCTTGCGGGTAGACTTCTTCCCTTTTCTCCTTTTGAAGTCCCTTCAGGCGGCTTCGTAGCCTCCCGCATGGTAGAGGTGTCGAGTGGTTTTCGAGGAACCGCATCTTCGAAAAATGTTTTAATATTATTTTACTGTGTTTGCCACCCGACAACGTGCAGGCAGCATGACGAGCTTCAACGTTGTAGTATAAGTATATGTCTGAACGGACAAAAAGTGTTGCAGGGGAAGCTTGTTATTGTCATGGTATCCCCGTTTCCCCTCTATTGTTGTGGAGGCGTTACTATATATTTATTGTTCCTCTGAGAAGAGATCAGGAATGATTTTGCCCTCTCGTTCAGAAGCTCTGGACAGGCAAGAAACCGCCAAAGAACAATATGAACCCAAAACGTACGAGCTAAGATCAAGAGTACAACCAGGGTGAACCTTCACAGTAGTCGGGCTTGTCCCATCCTGCCTAATCTGATAATGCTGATACCATATAGCAGTAAGGCCTCGCGTCTCACATTATGTCGATGTATTGAAAATATGAATACTTCAGTATACTCACATAGGCGTATGAATCAGGGCGTAAAATAGGTGGTGAAATGTTGCGCTGCCGCACCTTTTTCTCGCCAAACCCGTTTATTTCACCACGTAACAGCCGATTTTCCTAATTGAGAATTGCCTTTCCGATGAGAACGAAAATCGATTTTAGTACTTTGTTATTGTTTAAGAGTTGTATTTCGCTCACGATCAAAATTTGACCTAGAAAATATGTTCCTCGATGGTAGGTATCGATCCACGAAAACAAATTGAAATCGGCCTTGACAGGCTCGAAAAATCAAGGATTTATGGGTATTTGCATTTATGAGCGAGGTCCCTCGCCCATAAATACAGCTATTCTGGGATCCTCGATATCTTGAGACTGCCGATGCCGATTTTTTTTTTTTTTTTTGTCGTCGACGGGTGTCACAACTGACAATAGTTTACAGTAAAAAAAATGACTGTAAGGGAAGTACATCTCTTACAATTCAAAAACCAATATTTTCGATTTTCATTCTCATCGGAAAGGCAATTCTCAATTATTAGGAAAATCGGCTGTTACGTGCCGAAGGCATGGTGCGGCTTGCCGCACCACGCTTTTCTTGTGCTGCACCTTTTTTCGCCGGAGGCGAAAAAAAATGTGCGGGTCCTTTTTCGCCGTAGACGAAAAATTGTTTTCGGGTCTGTTTCGCCGCAGGCGAAAAACAATTTGGGCTTTTTTGTCTTGATTTCGTCTCAGATGCTGTGTTTGGGTCTTGTTTCCTCTTTTGGCATAGAGTACTTTACTTCTTTTGATAATTCGATTGAAACTGTTGCCGTGTTCCTATGCCTGAGGACGTTCCAGGCAAACCAGGCCAGGGACCCTGTGGTATGTGGCGCCTATCAAAGCACCTCACTTTTGCTGACGATATGTCTGATGCTTTTTAACCGTAATTGTGTCCTTGTTTCTTCGCAAAATGCAGAACATTCTATCTAAAAGACAGCCGGCACCACGTATACAAGAGGATAAACCGAGCGGGTTAGACGCACATTTTGAGTATATTGACGCATATATGGTAAAAAAAACGGCCTCCGGGGGCCCCTGCGGGGAGCCGCACATCGCCTTCGGCGATGTGGTGCGGGCCCGCACCACGGCCTCCACCTCGTGGTGCGGTGAATTCACCACGAGCCGGACGCCTATTTTACGCCCTGGTATGAATACAATACAACACAGGCAGTACCAGTATATTATGCGATGAAGTCATATATATATCGTACAGCAGTAGTACTGTAGTATATCGTACAGAGTACAGGAGCCTAATACGAGTTGGAAACAGGAAACCTGGTCACGTACTCGTAGCCTGGATTTCTTATGTGAGAGAGGGTGCTTTATCTATACGAACTTCAAGATATAATATAACGACTCCCGAATTTATTATTTTCCTCTAAAATCTTAGCCTGGCTTTCTTATCAGCCTGTAGTAGACTTTTCAGCTGTACTCGTACACCTCCTCACGTTTACCCTCGTTTTTGGGAACCAACCAAATGGAATTACGCACGTAGTGCAGGGAAGAAATGTAGTACCTGGTACGTACGCGTAGCAAAAAAGAGTGGGGCCTGGGAACACCCTCGAACGGTATACTTCGCCGACGGATACGTATGATTCGACGAAGTCGTGACGTTTTTCGTCGCCATTTTGTTTTGGATTCGAAACCATTTTTTTTATCAGAACCCAAACGCCACAAAAAAGAAAAGAAACCCGAATTCAATCTGAGAGGAGAGAGGAGCTGAGGGTGATCAGGACCACCTTCGTTCTGGGGCTCAAACCTGACCCACCGCCCAAGCCGCGTTAACAACAACTGAATTTTACTTTTGGCGCCATTGGGGTGATTTGTCATGGCCTCCTACAACATGCCTGGCATTGGCAATGGGGCTGGACCGGGGACTGGAAGTAGTGACCTTCCTCCGATTGCCAAGAGGAAAAACTTGACTATCCCAGAGCGGCGAGCTGTGATATCCGAGCTCCTCACAGGCAGCAACAAGGGCACCTTAGCTAGGGGCGACCTCACAAGAGTGGCCCAGATGTTCGACACGAACAGGTACACCATCGCGAAACTGTGGAAGGAGTACGGAAAGCAGAAGAGCAATGGCGTGGTTGATCCGGACCTGTCAAGCCGGCGCAAGGGGAATTCGGGCCATAAGGGAATTGACCTGGAGCACTTTCGAGAGGCCCTGGCACAGATCCCCATGAAGAACCGCACCTCGCAGCGCTCGCTTGCGGCGGCCCTGGGTATGCCGAGATCGACCCTCTTCAACAACCTCGATAAGCTCGGCCTAAAGTTTCCGTCGCGGCGTCGCAAGGGTTCGAAGTCGCCTGCAACGGGACCGGCGGCATCGAGTCCAGCAGCGGCAGCACCTCATCACGGCCACGGCGGCGGAGTTAGTTGCGTTCCCAGCAATCTGAGCGTACAGCAGGGCATAGCGTACGTACCAGGCCCGCACGCGCAGGGCCATCTTTGAACGCTTGGCCCCACGATAAGCAAAGGCCAACGTTTGTGAGGGCGATACCTTCTCTGATCTGGTTGAGTGACAGGTGGGCTGGGATGGTGGTGTACAGTACAGCAGTGGGTCATACGGTGCGTCGCGTCAGGCAGGCGTGCATATGATACTCGTTGCCCACTCTCGTTTGACCCCCAGATGTGCAACCACCACTGCTGTTTTTATGGGGACAAACTACTTGGAATTAGAGTAGTTTTTTTTTTTTTGGCGTATCAGGTACCAGGTACCTTGGGAAGTTCTTACCAGGCGTGTACCAGGTACCAGGTACCTGGTACCTGGTAGTTCGTACCAGGTACCTGGTACCTGGTTCGTGGTACCTGTTTCCTGGTAGGTCGTGCCGGGTACCTGACACCTGGGCCGTACGTACGTAGTTTACGTCTGAATCTATGATACATGGTACCTGGTATATACCCTCATCGAGATTGGGTCTATTTACTCGTACGTAGCGGAACCGAACGTCGAATATTAATGGTAATAATAATATACGCACGTAGCGGAAAGATGCGTGGTTGGTTGAGCTTTCCTCGCGCGTTGGTGTTTGTTTTCAAGATCATTTCGTACGCACTAAACCTTTAGTGCCTACGTACGGGAGTAGGTGCGCATTGGCTGTGAAGAAGTCTTTGCCTGTTTTTTATTGTCGAGTGTAGCCGGCTGCTGGAGATCATTTGGAGATCATTTGAAAGCAGCAAAAGCAGCGGCGACTTCGTAGGCAGATGAAAAACGGGTTCTTGACAATTTTGGCAGTCACTGATGTTTGGTCGGTTGTCCACCTGCCTTCGAAAACAAAGTTTTCGTCACTTGTCGGCTTGTCGGGGTTGCCGCACATCATTCTCTGGACGGAAATGTAAGGACTGTTGGGATATTAATGTGAATAACCAAACGGTTCTTAAATTTTGGTCCAGAGTTGTATTTTGGTTTGCGACCGTCGGGTTTTGGTGGCACATCGTAGTGCGACCGACCGTAAGGTAGTTTTTTTCGGTATGGTTTTATGACCACCTGACGTGCCGAGAGCGAATCTTGTGGGTAAGCGACGGCGGATTTACAGTAGAGGATACAGGATGGATGTGCTTCGCGAAGAAGTATCTGGGAAGGTGGAGGTGCTCGTGCGTCCGGAACGCTTGGTTTTGTATTCGCCGCCGGTTTTCTCATGCTCTTGTTTCCTGGTGTTTTTTCCACAGCGTCGGATTAAGTGGGCTCGTACCCTAATAGCACGTCAGACCGCTAGCAATGCCCACTCGTCGTTCCATGGCCTCTTTTTTGCTTGTTTTCGTGGCTACAGACAGCACTTGAGGCGGCGTAGCTGTAGCTGAAGGCGGTTCCGGTGTTGGTGAACTTGATGCAGCGTAACTGTGGGCGTTTCCGGCGTTGGTGGCAGCAATGGAACTGAGTGCAGACAACAGTAAAACCGTTGCGGCTCTTTATAGAGTTGTTGGCGATCGGTAAAACTGTTGCGGCTCTGTATGGAGTACTTGTTGATCCGGAGAAATCGAAATATTTCGTCTCGTTGTCTGATTGTGGCTAAGACAGCTTCAGTCTCATTGTCCGATTGTAGCTTGATCATGTCTCTTGTGTAGGGGGGTGTTTTTGTTTGGGTGGTCTCCGCTTGCAGACTGTCGTCTGTATGTATGTAGACTACTGCTGTTTTCTGGTCTGTCTGCTTTCTTCGGACCACGGATCCTCCGTAAATAGTAAATATGATACTTTCAAAATCCCATTGGACTTTGGTTGCCACTTCACTACTTCAACCATGGTACATGTGCATGACATTGATGTGACTGGATTGACTGCTGTGAAGAACACGTGCCTAGCAGTGTAGATCAAGGCTCCAGGGGCGGCCCTATTGAAGGGCTTGCCAATACCGATCGCCCTGCCTGGTGTCGCTCTGGTGGTCTAATGATGGGCCTCACGATCGCGATCATTGAGCGATTGGCGATACAGTATATCGGTGTAAGGGATACCTGTGTTAGGTAGGTCAATATGTTTCCTTGTCCTCAAAGACTCCGAGAGCTCCTTCGCCCTTTCTGCTCTTCGGGCATAAGTAGCATCATAAGTAGCATACGTGCAATGATCAAAAGGCCTCCAGCGCGTACCCCAACCCGGGAGCAAAGTATAGGCATCCTGTTCCCCGACCTACCCCCGCCCCCCCCCACGTTCGTGCCTGGTACCCAGTCGAGCTTTGGGGTGGGCATTCCTAGCCATGGTGGACTTGCTTGCATCCAATTGTGCCTACTGATGCTACATCTGACGACTCTTTTTCTTAATTGTCGGTTCCCGCGATGTTTGCAAACTCCCTTTTAACGAGAATCGACCTCACGACAAAAACATTAAACACTACGATCGTATTGAGGTCCCGTGGCTCTGTACGTCGATAGCTGGGGCGACCGGCTGGTAGAAAATGAATGGTTGAGTGTATCCCTTGTACATTAGATTGCCTTTCTATCTCTGGAAGACTGGATGCGCCAAAGGGCGCCCAAAACTATGTCGCAACGCCACGTGAAAGTTGCTTAACCCTCGAATTGCTGGGTTACGTGTACCCAACTCTATTTCCAAGTAATTTATCCCCAAAGCATTGTTTGATGCGCGGAGGGCATGATGGATCTAACGAACGCGACATGATTATTCAGGGCAGCTGCAGTACCTGCGCTAGGCTGGGGGGCATGATCATACTCCCACCATCCACGACTGACACGTCTGGTCAAACCGACCGTTAGCCTTTGTCAGACCCGTTAAATCCTCGCACCTGTCATTGCATTGCCGCCGCTGGAACGACTTGGACAGCAACCGACCATGGTTTTCGTTGCCCCGGTCACCTGTTACCACGCCCCCAGCCTTGGGGCGTACCCAACCAGGCGTCGCCCACCCACCGCTGGCTAAACACCTTCTCTACGGCTGGCACGACAGGGTGTTTTTTCGTTGTCCCTTTGAATTCCCGCGCGGTCTGGTCTCTATTGCCACCACTGCCACAGGAACAATTGAACAATTGTTCCATCCCTCCTAGGTTTTCTCCGTTGACACGGGAACGGCTTCGACGATTCTGCATACCCAGCCTCCATTCGTTTAATTTTCCCTTCCAGAACCTGTTTCGAGACTGATATCGACGTTCACTTTAGTTTCTGCGGTGGGCGCTACATACGCACGGATAGAGGGAGGTGGTGTGTTGAGCAACGCAACGACCCCAGTGCTATGCCACCATCTTATGACACTTTTCTCTTGCTCCCCCTTCCTCACGGTGGGAAAACTTACTGGATACAGCCCCTGTGCATTGCCGCCCACAAAGCTCTCCGAAGGTCTTTTCCTCGCCACCTAAGGTCGATTTCACACAAAATTTGCCACAGCACCGTTCTCTTCCGTGAACCGAAGCTCCTTGAATAGGGTGAGGCGTGCGCTGCCACATGCTGGAAAAACTTGAAAAATACCGCAGTTTAGGGGGCTAAAACTCCAACACGAGCTGACCAGGCGAGAAATGTACCAGGTTTTATTTTGATTTGGGGTCAATGTATTGCCCTCTACCCCTATATGTGCAGAACGATATCCGCATGGGAACTCTAACAGGCTGGAGATTGATATATAAGCAGACCGTGCTCGTGAAAAAACCAGCCTGAAGCGTGAGGACAGGGATCTCCCCAGGGCTTCCTGTCCCTGAAAGAAAGGTCCGTTCTCCTTGTTCGACGTCTACACACTTCCGACTTCTTGAACAGGTAACAAATTTCACCACGACAATCCAACACCGTCAGATCAATGTCCTCAAGCATACGTTGAACTCACATGATGCAGATGTTGAATTTACAGCATGCGTGTGACACCCACGTTTCTTACTACCTGGGCATCACTCATACCCTTATGTAGCATTCCCGAACACTCGTGCCTGGCGGTTATTATCATCGATGGGTTTGCTATTGCCTGAAGTGCCCTGCACGTATTTTTTCTGTCCAACCTCCGATCCGCTGGCGGACCTGTCCCCTGCCGATCCCCAACAGCGCAACAACCCTGGTGTTCTCCTCGGTGTCGACAACTTTCGATCTCCGTAGACAACCCCAAACATGGCAACAGGTACATTGTATGTGGACATCCTTCTTTTCGACGGCCGTTTCAATCGCCCCACAGACATGACTGACGCCGCGAACAACGCGAGCTATGCCACCACTGGCACGACGGACGTCTTTATCGAACGACACATAAACCCCACAGTCTGTAACATGGTTTGTTTATCTCTATGCTGAATATCTAGGACGGACACTGTGTGTGCTGAAGATGCCATTGGGTAGAAAACACGGTTTATTGTGAAGACAACGCGCATCCCCGCCTATTAATAGGACTACCCAGCGTTGTCTTTTCCGGCAAGGGATTGCAACAACTCTGCTCCAACTTTCCAAGGCAACATTCCAGCACCTACTGTAGACAGGATCCAAGACTACCGCCAGCTCCTACCACCCCAACCCCAACGATATCATCGAGGGTATCAACCACATGATGGTCCAGATGTTCGTGATGGTGGTCAACTAGCTATTGGCAGCAACATACGGATTGAAATGTACAACATCTACGCCAGGTGAACTTTCAACTATTCCGTCAACGCCGCTACAAGACTGCCCCCGACGAAGGTACCCATGAGCTGCATTCACCGTTCCCCGCGCCGTTTTTTCGCGAAGCGCATACAAAGCCTGATACTGGCCGCTGCCCATTGCAGCGGTACCCACGTGATCGGGACGCACGACACGCACAGCCAGCACACACAAACTCAGTAGGTCGGTGTGGTTTCATACACCCTCCGCGTACGTCCCCCAACTAACAACTTAGCTGCTGATGGTAGCTACTACTCTAGCTCGGTGATTGGTTTCTGGGGGGTATATGTGCTTATCGTGATGATGGAAAGCCACTGCTGTATGTAGTATTTCAGTGTATGCTACAGCAGTTGGTTTTTTCTGTGTATTCGTACTCATCATAGGGATGTACATCAACTCTTTTTCGGGGTTGATTTGATTGTTGATTAATTTGTCCAAATCGTGTTGATTTAATCATGATTAGTTGATTAATATCAACACAATCAACTACACGATGATGTGATTAATAATCATGATTATCGGTTGATTGTTGATGGTTTTCACGGTTACACCACAAAACGCCTCTTTTTGATGAAAAAATATTCAACTAATCATGATTAATTTCAATAATCAACTAGTCATTGATTAGTTAATTTGTGGCAATGTGCGCCGGGAAGAACATTTTTTACGGTTACATCACAAAACGCCCCTTTTTAATTCAAAAATAGTCAACTAATCATGATTATGTTCAATAATCAACTATTCATCACTAGTTGATTTATAATCAACAATCAACAAGAATTAATCACATCACGTGATTAAAATGAATTACCAAAAATAATCATAATCAACACGTGATTATGAGTTGATGTACATCCCTAACTCACCAGCCTTCAGGGAGATATATGTTAATATTGACCAATCAGCATCAATCAGCATCGTCTACGGCCAGAATGAATGTTTTTGCTTCTTCTAGAAGAAAGTGATGCAGCCGTGGATGACGTCACATGTCGACCAGGGGTTTTCGGCCAATCAGAAATATTCTTTCAATAAAATTGGCCAATCAGAAAACTGCGGGCACCATAGTAGGTCGCGACCATCTGGCTCCGTACGGTAGTAGTGATGAGTCACTGCTGATCGGCAACAAAGCGCTCTTACCGCATCATCCACTACACTCACACCTACAAAACTTCCCGTTTGAAACGTCGTAATTCACTCATTATGGGCGCCCTGCCCAAATCTCCCCCTTTGGTTGCGCGCGGGTCTGACATGTACTTACTATTATTATTTAGTATCTATTATTTAATTTTTCTTCCGACAATGTGCAGGGCATATTCATTCATTCAGAATGAAAAAGCTGACACCATTGTGGTGCCAGAAGAGGTGCTGATGAGCGATGCTCGAGACAAGGCGAAATCTACCCTAAATGTGACTACTAATAGTCACATTAGGGTCTCACCGCAGGCTCAGGTGTGGCATTTGGCACCCTTCATGGTCGCCCTCGTCGGGAATCAAGCAAGCTTCGTTACCTTGGCGTGCGCCTTCCTTTCGACACCATGCCTTAAACAAACATCCCCATCGCCACTTCACTTCATCTACGGACCCACCCAACCTCGCGAAAGACTGCCGTGCACCGCCTACCACGCCCTTTGGACGGGTTTTCTCTTTTCGATACCCCCCGAACGCCTCGAAGTCGAAAATATGACGGGCCAAGAACTGTTTCGCGAGCGCGGGGGTATAATCGCCGCCACGTACGAGACCCACAGGGTCGAAATGCTGGTCCTTTTCATTGAAACGCGAATTCCACCAATTGCAGCACATAGCATAACACTTCCGGCAACGTCCTACAGTATATTATCCGTTGTTACTGGTCCTCTGGGGTGGCAGCAAATCTCATTCGAGAATATACTCGCGACTGTTTTTTTTTCGCTTTTCGGCGTCTCGCATTATGGGGTTGGCAAAAAAGACCGAATCGAATCGAAACGAATTTCGCAGCCCATCGCAAAAAGGAGCCTAGGGGCCCACGGGTCGACAGACGAGCAAACCCCCCCTATTGGCCAAAACCAATGCTGATGGTTGACCTACATTACACAACACCACGAGGTCAGCCGCATCTATACGAATGTGTATAATGTCAGCCCCAACACAAAGTAACGCGATCGAAAGCCGAATCATTCTTCCGCCTGATGCATTATCTGACGAACCCTACACCGGCACTTTTCACGACGATTACAACCCGTTCAAGATTGACCTTCGACCCCACATGCTGTACACCACCCCGTGGAACACCAGCAACTATTCACACGCAGTTGCGGTTCGTCGGTGCCACCACATTTTCCGTCTTTAGCGTGGGCGTAGATGAAGCTTCCACGGAAGTTGTTTCGTTCTGTGCCGAGCCTTCCCCCCTCTTCGTCGTGCGCCTCTCGACATTGGGTTTTGGGTTTAGTTATGTCCCGGTAATAATAACCGACCGCGGTTAAGTTACAGCACCAGCAGCATCGTAGACACATTAACCCCCCCCCCCCCTCCTGATATATGGAAACAACGTAATGAGCGCCCAAGTGTTGGAGGTGTCTCTATTAGGAGTAGGAACGGTGCTCCGTCTCGAAAGGGATGCGTGGTCAATGGTCAAATGACTAAGGCAAGCAATAAATGAGTACGCTCCCCCCCCTTTGCCTGGTTGGTGAAAACACAACGTGCTCCGTCCCGGCATTGTAGGGATGCGAGGGTCTATGGTCGTATGACTACGGCCGTGCACGACATGAGTACAACCCCCCCCCCCTCCTGGGTTAGCTCTTTTAGGGCCTAGGTGTATGGACCGAAACTAAAACTATATTACCAGTATGCAAGGTGCGGCCTTGTAATATTAACGGTGGGAATGATACTGTATAGTGTCGTGCTGCGCGCGTGTCGGAGATGGTGTTGCTTTTGAGTGCAAGGGTACACCCCTTATATACACCCCTCAGCAGCCCGGGCTGTTTTGTGTGACCTATCGATGCTCTACCCGTACTGCAGAGTACAGTACGGACTCACCAACAAGAGACATATAATCTGAGCTAAATCCTTATAGAACCATATTGTGATGCCAATCTTGAACAAAATCTTGAGCATACAGAACTCCTGGTATTATTGTTTCATTTGCCTTCCGACAAAGTGCAGGTATACTCTGTACTCTAATATTATGTACCGATGCCAGGTAGGGTTTAGTGCAGTGGTTTGCTCGAGAGTCGCTGAGCTCGATTTCTGCATCCGTTTTTCTTAGGAGCGTCCCCCCAAAAGTGTGAGCCTTGTGTTCCTATTATCTTATTATTAAGAGGTTCGTTCTTAATCGTGGGTCTATACGGTATGGGCACGCCAACCAGAAATAGCTAATAATCTGAGCAAGCATTAAAACGTTATTGTGACACCACGTCCTTAACAACCTTGAGCATATAATAGGCTATTGCATATTTGTAGGAATTAGTGTAGCGTTCGCCCCTGATGAGCACGCTTTCCAGATCCAAATTTCTTAGCACTGTTCTCAATGGGTTCGCCCTTATTCGTGGGGCTATGCTGTACAGTCATAATCGTCAGTTTCTTTCGACATTGCTTCTCCCTTTTTTTACTACGAGTACGAGTAGTGTACACAGCTGTGTGTAACCGTTATTTCTATATTCTTCTCCCTCTTTCGTGAAATTAATTAAGTATGTAGTGGAATGTACCAGGTATAGTAGATGCACACCATATATATTGTACTTATATATATGTATATCTGGTTGATCAATCTCAATATTCTATCTCGAAGAGGCGCATTTGCGAACAGAACCACTATTCACTATTCACGCACTTGTGTGATATACCCGTCGACATTCAGCACACCCAGTGTCCGTGCCGATTCTTCGTCTAGACTTGGAGAGATACAAGCTCTCTGTGGCCCCAAAACCACAACACAGAGATACTACATTGTTCTAATGTGCCGTAAGCAAGCAGAGTAGACAATGCAATGCCATGATGCCATCGTACTGAATACGACAGGCACGACATACACATGCTAGCAATCCAGATGCGTTGAAAGAGAGAAAAACGAAAGAAAAAAAAACAAAAACAACAACAACAAAAACGTACGACAGAAACCTAAATATCTGAATATGAGATACTCTGGTTCCAAGTTCCAAGTGTGTTGTCCCCACAACCAATTTTTTTCCGTGCACCCAGTTGGGTGGAAATTTTGGAGACACCCAGTTTCTGTTATATACCTGGTAGGTTTTACTGTGTACTCGTAGTGTACCAAGAACCCGGATCCCACGACCGACACTTGGGATGACGGTTCGACGGTTCGCGCTTCGCGCTCTCGATTCACGGTTCGCGCTTCGCGCTCACGGCCTCCGGCGGCTCCTGCGGAGGGCTGATTATATTTCTGCACCTTGTGGGTGGGAGCAGGGTGCCAAATGGGATCCGATCCGGGTGGGATCAGGTCCGGGTGGGAGCAGGGTGCGAAGGGGGAGCAGGGTGTTACCACCGTGCTCCCACCCGGACCTGATCCCACCCGGATCTGATCCCATTTGGCACCTTGCTCCCACCCACAAGGTGCAGAAATATAATCAGCCCTCCGCAGGAGTCGCCGGAGGCCGTGAGCGCGAAGCGCAAACCGTGAATCGAGAGCGCGAAGCGCGAACCGTCCTCCCACGTATCGGTCGTGGATCAGGGTTCTTGATGCACTACGAGCTACGAGTTCACAGTAAAACCTATACCTGGTATAGCAGAAACTGGGTGTGCAATAAATTTCCACCCAGCTGGGTGCACGGAAAAATTTCGCCCCACAACGGGAGTTGAGTGCACAGCAGTAGTCCTAAAGATAGATGCCCACGAATATAAGGGGAAGCACACCATCAGGGAGGGGCGTTGGCGCGTTGAAGTTCGTCGCCTCGTGGTTCCTTGTCAGTTTTGAAGAGCCGCAACTTCGATCCACTTACTTCACGCGTTACGTTTTTTTTTACCGCCAAAAAACAAAGTCATAACCGAATTTATCGATCGAGTGGTTCGTGAGGATGAGCTTCAGGCTCCAGGTGCATTCACTGCTTGTAAGCACCCGTGCACACTGGCTGGGAGTGTATGAGCAGTAGTAGTAGTGAATATTGCCCACATATACTGCGAGTACTGGGAATATGAGCAGTTACAGAACCTCGCATACCGCAAGCATACCGGTATATAAAAAACTTGGCATACTCTCGGCAGCATCATCACCTATTATACTACTCGTAGTCTTATTCTCCCAGCAGAGCAGTTATCTGTTCCTCTTGGGCACGTGTGCTTTTCGTCTAGGGGCGCTTCTGGCGCTTCTGTCTCCCTGCGTCATTTGTATTCTGTTTCATTTCAGAACTTGTTTTATTTTGTCTTTTTTGTTCTTATTTTTTGGTTCGGCTCGTGTCGCTGTGTTCTCGTACCCGATACGTTACGCATCTCACTTGCTTTATTACCCATTAATTTGCGTTTATTTTGTTTTGGTTTTTCTCTGTTTCACAGTCTGTGACCACAGAATTTGTATCTCTCTAGGATTGGGAATCAGGACAGGCACTGGGTGTACTGATGTGGTTGAGTAGAAAGAACGGGTTTAAAATTAATGTGAAGACAACAACAACAACAAGCGTCGAGCAAATCGGACCCATCCAAGACCATGGGCTATGACCCTCCAAAAAAAGGGTCGTATCATACTGTAGCCATAGCCCAGAGATCCAAGCTACCTGCGGCATTTGAATCGTATGAAGAGAGTGAAAAACGAAAGATGTGATTTCGTGATCTCCGGTCTCCGATCACCACCAGTCTCCGATGGGTCTCCGGTTGGTGATCGGTATTACGAGAGTTCAGTCGGATGGAGGCCGTGTCGATCAGGGCCCCCTAAAATTTCACCTCGTGTACAGCCAAGCTCGTGACATCGTCAGCTTACACCTGGCGATACACAGTGACTGGGGCGGTTGAACAGCAATCATGGCAGATGTGAGTGTATACTAAACTGCGAGAGTGATGGTTTTGCCTAGTTTTCTGTTGTTGGGGGCCTCACCATAAACTTATTGCAAGTGTTCTGCCCCCTCTTGATACTCGCTTTTCGGTTTGTATTGACGTGATAGATACCCACGCTGCTACGAGTACTACTGCTGACCCAAACCGCAGCTGCCGTGCGAGGCAATTGCCCGAGTCTTGACAGACACAAGTAGTACCCTGTACAGGAGTATCCTGGGAGTTTCGTGCAGTTCCTGATAAAGGTTGGAGGTCGGTGGAAATCGAATCAAATTCTACAACAATGCTACACGTCTGCCACCGACCACCTCCATCGCACTCTCGTGCTGCTGCTGCTATGCTGCTGTATTGCGCATGCACATTGTATTGCTGCGTTGTTCAGATGGTGACCCCTGTGTTCGGGTCAGCGGGCTCTATGCTATCTAAAGGCATTGATCTGGACGAGGTCTTCTCAGGTGAGAGCTCCACACTTGTCACGAGACAAGAGGGCTTGCTGTGCTACCTTGCTGCTAGTATGTACGAAGTTTTACGTTACGATACGCTTTCCGGCTCTTTTCGACGAACGGCCCGTGCTGACGTTTGATGTTTGGGTCCGTATTTACATGCATGCATGATATTGTGCAAGTATGATAGCAAGTACTGAAGTCTACGAGTACGGTCTACGACGGGTGTCTGTTGTCTTCACATTGAACCCGTTCTTCCTAACCAACTACCCTCGGGTACATCAGTGTCCGTCCTGATTCCTAATCCTAGAGAGATACAAATTCTGTGGTCACAGACTGGGTGTACCAACATTTATCAAAGGTGCGCTGTCTGTGCAACCTGTTGCCTTTGGTACTGCTACGTACGTAGATGCCATTCGTAAGACTACCTGCAGTTATCTCTTCTACATCTTATATATGCCTTGGTACGTACCAGGTGTATGATGGCATGATGGCATGATGGCATCTGATCATGGTATTGTACATTCAAGGGCTCCGCTCCGCGGGCGGCTGACGCCGCCCGCTACGCTCGCGCAAGGAAAGGGGCAGAAGAGGCTCATGATGTAGTGTAAGCACCGACTTGAAAATGCCAAGAGGTTCATGGTGCAGCAAAGAAACGGCAGACTTGACATGCATGCGAAACATGCTCGGGATGCACACACTATAAGCTCCATGCTCCAGGACAACAAAGCTTTATGTTCGAAAGAGAAAGCACACAGCAACACGGCTCGGTCACCGCATGCGCTGCGCTGCCTGCCGTGGGTGCGTGTGATTCGTGCCTTTGTCGTAATCATGTGTGGTAGTACAGCAACAACAACAGTAGTACTTTCTACTTTGAATGTACATACTTGTAATATGAAAGAGAAAGCACATCACAGCACGGTCTTGGCACGGTCGTCAAGTTGTGAAGTACGAAAAACAATAAAACTGATAGAAAGACGTACATGTACGTACGGGTATACGTACTCGTACTCGTCGTACGAGTACTCGTACTCGAACAAAGATCAAAGCGTCAAGAGACAGGAGCGAGAAACAAAAACGAAACAAAAAGGTCGGAACAAAAAAAAAACATGGACATCTCGAATCACACACGGAGCACGTGATTGCGCCGCTCATGTATATACATCTCCAAATGACATATATCGTGATTACGCCGCTCAAAAAACAAAAAAGTTAAAACGTGTCACGTTCTGTCACCCTCGACGCTACCCGCTCCCCCGCGATCACCTCGCCATCGATTCGGTCCGGGTCGAGCTCTACTGCCTCTCTGCCCCGGTGAGCCCCGTGGCCCGCCTCGCGTGAAGCCCGGTGCTCACCGTGGCCCTCGTTCGCCCGCTCGAGCATTATGGTGTTCAAACCACCTGGCTGTCTCTCCAGGTCTCTCTGTGAAAACTTTTTGGTTGAGAAATAAGCACCGCTTGAATATTATTTTACACGAAGAAACGCTCCTTATAATGTCGGACATAATGGATTTTGCACCACCGGCAGCAACGCAGACAAAGCCCTTTTATGCTTCCCTCGTGCCTCGATGGACACACCATGCCTAGCCACGCAAAAGGCGACCGCGCCCCTTCCACCCCCCCCTCTACTGGCCAGCGCCCTCCCCTACCAGCGATGGTGCCGGGCTCGCCCGCGCTGCCGTGCTCTCACGAACCTAAAACCGAGAAATAAAAAGGCTCTTGCGAACAAAAAATGATTGGAAACAAAGACAGGGAGGCAAGTTCCGGCAATTAATCAAGTATGGAAAGGAGGCGGTGTTCAAAGTGGGAGCTCTGAGAGGCCAGGGATGAGCAATCCCTGGGCGAGATATTAGTAAGTAAGTCTATGTACAGCAGGACTTATCATAGTACCAGGTACGACGTACGTGGTATATATGTGTAATACACTGCTGTGTACCTGGTACCCGATATGATGCGTATGCTATGTATGATACTCGGTACTCGTACTCGGTACATATTTATGCCCTTGTGATATTACTTGGTGGAAGGAAGAGTGACCAAAGCAAATCACGAGCACCACATAGATCACACAAAAACACCCGGGCGGTAAAGCTGGCTTATGGCTTGGACAGAAACATACATGCCACGTACGTACCTGGTAGTCTTACGAACACCGATACTGCTGTCTCGTATATACATGAGGGAATAGTGTGCCAGCATCGATACGGTGCTTACACCAGTCTCGCCCTCGTGTTGTACTGGTTCATCCAGTCAACAGGACGATTGCGTAGGATACTGCTTAGGCTTTGTATGTAACAACGCAGCAGTACCGCCCGGGTGATAGTGTTTTAAGTGTTACACTGCTATCGCATGATAGTGTACCGACGTCACAGCAGTACCTATCTGAACGTCAGTCGCGCGCGCGTTGTACGTACTTACATGCATCCAGGGTTAGCAGCAACAGCAACAGCAGTAGTGGACAACCGAAGCATTAATCTCGTATATACAACGCAGTACAGCAAGCAAAAAATACACATTTCGAACTGGTGATTTCGCGGTTTCGGTATCATTCATACCTGGTACACCTTGGATTGACGCTGTTGTCCGATCAGCGTAACCAAGGTGTAAGATTGAACGTACAGCAGTCGTTTTGAGGGCGTGAAGTCGGTTAATAATTGAGCTGTGAGCTGTGTCTCAGTCGTCTCTATGATTAATAATAGTATCTTAACCCCTTAAGAACTGGTCCCACACTTTTGGGGACAAAATACTCGGAATTAGTCTGGGATATTTTTTTCAGTTCTGAATGGGTTAACCTCCGGTGCGTACCATACTGCTGCGTCGTATTCATATTATACACATATATACATATCAGCCTCGGTACCTAATGTATCTCCGATATAGCCTACAAGCTACAAGACATAATGTCGAATCGAAATGCGTGCTGTTTACTGCTGTATATCAATACATACCTTGATCTTCTTTGGTTCGGAAGCTTTCCTCGGCATATGTTGGTACCTCACAGCCACTCTCAGCCTCTAATTGCCGAAGCAGAAGTTACTTGCTTTCCGGAGGTTCTCGGGTTTCCTAGGTTTCTGTGTTGTTATTTCTAAAATTGCAATTTCAACTTTTTTACACAACATTTTTTGATACGACGTACTTGATTTCCGGTTTTGGGTTCGTGCGTGTACCCAGTGAGCACGACAGCGCGTGCGAGCCCGGCACCACCGCGGGTATATGGGAGGGCGCTGGCCAGTAGAGGGGGTCAGAAGGAGCGCGGTCGTTTTTTTCGTGGCTAGGCGTGGCGTGTCCATCGAGACACGAGGGGAGCATGAAGGTCCTCGCTGTTGCTGCTGCTGCAATTAATCCAGTATGTATGTCCGAAATTATAAGGATTTTTTTGTCTGTAATAAAAGAACATTCAAGCCAAGTTCAAGCGGTGCGTTATTTGTCGAAAACTATTATTTACAGAGGCATGCTCATCCTCGAGCGGGTGTGAACGAGGGCCACGGGTGAGCACCGGGCTTCACGCGAGGTGGGCCCCGCGGGGCTCACTGGGGCAGAGAGGCAGTAGGGCTCGACCCGGACCGAATCGATGGCGAGGTGATCGCGGGTGGGCGGGGAGTGTTTTGTTCGAGTACGAGTACGAGTAGCATACGTATGTAGTCATTCTCAGTTTTGTTGGATTTGTGTACCATTTGATCGACGACCGTACTACTACTACTGCTGTGCTGTGTTTTCTCTTTCATACTCGTTCTATATATACAAAGATCGAAGGTACTACCGTAGTACTGCTGCTGCTGCTGTTGTTGTACTACCACACTTAGTGGTCGCGAAAAAGGCACACATCACACCCCCAGCAGGCAGCGCAGCGCCGTGCTGCGAGCCGGGTTGCTGTGCTTTTTCTTTCCCCCGAACATACAGCTCTGTTGTCCTGGAGCATGGAGCTCTATATCTATCTACTACGAGTACTGCTGTATGCATTTGCAAGTCGCCTGTACGTTTGTTTGTGCATTGGTTTGTGTGTGTTTCTTTTTGTGTCGTACTGCTGTCGTCGTACACAGGTATGATAGTTTATTTGCCACAGAATATATGCCACATACCAGTATTCCTGCATCACAATACAGCGGTAGACGGGTACTGTACGTTCAGTTGGGTACAGCAGTAAGTATTTCGCTGCATTGCACCATGAATCTCTTTGGCCTTTTCAAGTCGGTCTTTACACATCGTGGACCTCTTCTGTCCCTTTTCTTAAGTTGCGCGAGCGTAGAGGGCGGCTGTCCCTCGGAGAGAAGCTTTG
Source organism: Saccharina japonica (assembly GCA_008828725.1). Taxonomy (NCBI): domain Eukaryota; class Phaeophyceae; order Laminariales; family Laminariaceae; genus Saccharina; species Saccharina japonica. The sequence goes on along the minus strand of MEHQ01000644.1, from coordinate 350,153 downwards.
CTTTCTTCGCGATGTTTTTTCGTGTCGGAAGATAAAAAATGACCAGTATTGTTTATGTCCTGTATTTGCCGTCATACGTATGAAGCTCTTGGCATTATCAAGTCGCCAGTTGCAAAAACATTACATGTTCCTCTTTTACGCTTTTCACATTTTGTTCTATTCTTCCTTCCGCGAGCGTAGCGGGCGGCGTTAGCCGCCCGCGCAGCGGAGCCCTTGTTGACTTACTTATGTCACCGCATGGCAACGTCTTTTTCCGAAAAGGGGCACGGCACAACGGGGGACGTGTTTATTGATCATTGTCCATTATTACAATGTGTCCTAAAGAGCCTACGGGCCTGACTTTACAGCGGTAGTTGTACTGGTACATATGATATGATACCGGGTATGTGTAGTAACGGTATTACTAAGTAAATTAACCAATCTATAGCGATTATGGCAGCACCAACGCCGTGACTTACGGATACTGAAAGCATCTATTAATATCACAGTAATTTGCTGATTTGCCGTATAATATGGGTCTTGGCATTATCAGTCGGCAGTTGCAAAAATTAATGTCCCTCTTTTTACGCTTTTACATTTTGTTCTATTCTTCCTCGCGAGCGGTAGGCGGGCGGCGTTAGCCGCGCGCAGCGAGCCCTTGTATGATATACCATGTCACCCATGGCAGGTCTTTTTCCAAAAGGGGCACACGGCACACACGATACGTGTTTATTGATTCATTGTCATATATACAAGTGCCTAAAGAGCCTACGGGCCTGACTTTACAGCGGTAGTTGTACTGGTACATATGATTTGATACCGGGTATGTGTAGTAACGGTATATACTAACGTATTAACCAATCTATAGGATTATGGCAAGCACCAAAGCCGTGACTACAGAACTGAAACACTATTAAGACACAGGTCCCAACTACAGCGACAGCAGCAGCGGTATTACGAAGCAGCAGTACATGCATCTATTAATAATGAACACCTTGCGACAGGAACAGCAGTAAACGCAGCCGCGATTGCTTGTGTGGTAGTAGATAGCAGTCAGAACTATATAATTTACAATCCCTGGGTCCATATTACATATGATGCTCTTTTTCTAACTCCTGACCTCGACTTCAACCCGCGACATCGCTGCCTGTGCCACTGCTGTCACGTGCAAAACACCACCCCGCCGCGGTGCCTATCAAAACTGATGCGAAACCAATCGGCACTATGACCGCTGCGAAAAAAAAGACTGCTACTTCGCGTTCGGTGGGGCGGAAGACATGCCGTCGCAAACTGCCATGGCGGGGCCCGGAGAATCTTCTAACGAAAGCGCAGGCGAGACCCTTGACGTTGAGGGCTTCGGCGGTGCAAGCACCACCTTTGGTGCCGGCCTCGGCGCAGGCCTAGGACTAGGGGCCATGGCAGGAGGAGTGCAGCCGTCAGCAGGAGGAGCAGGTGCGAGTGTCTCTGGAGCGGCGAGCGCTCGGGGGAGTCGTGGGATTGGGATTGGTCTTGGCGTGGCGGCTGGCGCGGCTACCGCCCACCGCGGGATGAAGCGGGAACTGAGCGACTCCAATATTGCAGGCGCTGGTGGGGGCGCGGGGAGCGGCCCGAGCTGGGGGGGGGTGGGCGGGGACTTGTCTCGCAGGTCGATGTCGGAGCAGCAGAAGCTGGAGAGACGGGTGAGTGTGGGTGGGTCCGGTGTAGCGGCGGGGGTTTCGGCGTACGTCGGGGGGAGGGTTGCGTTGAAAATGATGGGCTAGGGGTTATGTTTAGTGTTTGTGTTCTGTCATGCCTCGCAGGTCAACGGTGAAGAAGCAGAAGGCGGAGAGGTGGATGCGTTTGGGCGGGTGCGGTGTAGCGGCGTTATTTTGTGCTGTTCGGGTTCTGGGGGGGGGGGGGGGGGGGTACCCATGTGCTCATGTCATGCATGGCCGTAGTGGTATGGGCATGAAAAGCCAAGGAGCTCGGGGTTTTAAGTTCATTTTCAGTGTTTGTCTTGTGGTTTTTATTGCACTGTTGGAAACGAAAAGGCTCTCATGCCATTACCGATTTCCGCAGTGAAAGTTCGGTAGATGTGCGTACAGCAAAACAAAACCCCGGCCATTTTGCCCAGCCCACCACGTCGAGCGATACGATAACAGGGGAGGTACATAGGAGGTATACGTAGAGAATGAGAAAAACGTGTGACGAACTTCTCACCTGGTCTCGATATTAGGCCGCTGAAGCCGGCCGACTCGGTTGGGGACTGTTTTTTTTTTACTACTCAGGAGGCGTTTCCCTTGGTCAGTTCGGCGACGTTGAAGAGCATCCCTCCTACTAATAGGCACTGAAGATAGGGTAGGGTAGTTCTTGCTAGGAGCTCGAACTGGTGAATAGTTGGAACTGTCGTGAAGAGATCGTGTGCGCTGCTTGAAGGCAATTGCACAAAATGGGAGATGACGCAGATCTCCGACTCTACCCAGCCTATAAGAGGCCCCTAGATTTTGAGGCGGCCGTGTACATTAGTATCATTAGTATCTCGCTTCACTCGTAACCGTTAAACCCGGACGCTTAAAATGTGGGCGGCACCTTCAACGTTTTGCTCCGCAATGCGGTACGGCGTAGCTTATACTCTGATATCGCAGCGTCGGAGGCAGTGCAGACTGTATGTACATACGAAGTATAGTCATATAGTATGCACAGCATCGGTTGTTATACTGGTAGATATAGCCCAATCAAGACTGGTTGTGCCTAGTGTAGGTAGGATGCTGCCACTCTTGCTAGAAACGCCACATGTGGCATGTCACGGGTGCTTCCCATGCCCGAAGCATATGCACTACGTACGCACCCCCTGCTGCAAGTGACACATCGCTACTATTAGTAATAGTAATAGTGAAGTGAGCCGTACCGTGCAAGAACGAAAACAATAGACTACTCGCATGTACATATACAGGTGCTTGAAGTCTATGTTTGTCTATGTTTGTCAAACGTATTTTCCGACGTGGACGACGATTGAGGATGTCAAGGTCTGCAGTACCTTACAATACCAATACATAGTGTACCAGGTATCTGCCATTCTGTGGTTGACACATACTCAATCAGCACCCCCGGTGGTCTACGTAGTGCCTTATTCTCGAAACTACTAAGTTCGATTTCGTGAGTTTGAGCCCCCCGAGAGAGTTTTTTTCTTGTACAAAAATTAAGTGCCGAAAACCCCTAATAGCGCGTGTACGACAACCGACGCGGATCGACGAGGGAAGAAAATGCGTAACTGTTCTGGCAATAATAAATAAATAAAGTTGCGCACCGTAGTCTGGAGAAGGGGGAAAACATGTGACCCTACTAGTAGGTTCATATATCTGAGTTCGAGTTACGAAAGGGAGGGAGACGGAGAAGTAGGAGTAGGAGTAGGAAAAATGTAATAGATCGTAGGGGAAATAAGAAGAAAAAGAGAAGGAAATATTGATGTCTTTCACGGAGTTCGGATGGCCTTGCTGCAGGCGAGCGCTGCAACAAGCGTCCGAAGCTACAGCAACCGCTCCATAAGATGATCGTACTATTAATATGAACATCAAAAGGCACCACGCACATATTAGCTGTCCTTTCCTACTATTAATATAGATTAATATGGACTAACAGGGACTGAAAGGGACCCCTTTCGAGCTGGCTGAAGAGGGGTTATAAAACCGCGATTCTACGACCGACCGCTGGCCGAGATCTACGATTCTCCAAGTTCTACAACCAACGCTCACAAGTTGGCGACAATTGCGCGAGTTCCTAGCGGCAGCTATATGCTTGCACGTACTCTGTGTAAAAAAAACGGAAAGTACTCGTACGAGTAGTATTTTTTATTTTGAAAGTACTGCTATTGAGCATACCGACAGCTGCGGACGTAATGTGAACTAAGTGAAGGTTTTTGAGGTTATGGCCAGCACTGAAAACGCCACGAGATTTTCGCTGGGGATACAAAGACAAAGACAAATAAATCGTGTGTGCACGTCGGCAATTTTGGACACGAGATACCCCGGTTGTGTTATGACATTGACTCGTTGCCACAAGCAAGTCCGTGGTCACAGGTCCAGTAAGTCTGGACATTTTTTTTTTTTTTTTTTTTCATCCCATTCATTATCTTCGCACTTCCGTCTTTCTCCCTCCCTCGTCGTAACTCAGATCCGGGGTCACAAAGTAGGCTCCTCTCCCTCCTCCCCCACTGCGGTTCTTACCTTGCATTTTTATCGCGAGAAGTGTTCAGCACTTTCTTCCCTCGTCAACTCTCGTCGAATTTTGCTTACCCACGCTATAATATGCGCTCTCGTCAGTCGGTGTCATTTGAGAATAAAAACCTCCATGGGGAAAATTGAACCCTCGACATCCGGCCCTACAGGCTTCGTGGCTACCAGTTAGACCACCGGGGCCACCGGCGACTCTGGAGTGTAAGAATACCTCAGAAAAAAAAGCCAAAATGATGCACATATCTAAGACTAACTATAAATATTAACAATAGCTGAATTAAATCGTACATCTCAGTATATTGGTGTGACCCCCCTTCCTTTCTTGAACGATACCATTTGCCCGTATTTGTCTCTGCTGACTCACACGGTTGATGTTCGTTACGAGCTGGTTCAGGCATATCACGGCAAATTTCGTCAGTCATGAATGCCGCATGCAATAGCACAACTCCAATGTCACATATTAGGTATCATACTGACCGCCATGAACAGTGGAAGAGGGTGACGTCGCCAGTTTTTTGTTCAAGGACCTAGAACTGGCGCTACCGCCGAAAATGTGGCCCGGCCAATCACAGGCCTTCAAAGTGGTCAACAATAGTCAGGCGTTTCCGTAGGAAAACATGTTTTCCCCCCATTTTTTTTTATGAACGAGCCGCTTCCAGGTGGTCCAAGGCATGTTTGTACAAAGTTTCACGCAATTATTCGAAGATCTGACTGCGTATGATCAGATTGAGTCATATTTAACGCCCAAAGTCGATTCTATACTGAAACTAAGTAACTACGAGGCAACGCCTATTTTTGCCCTTTTACCGCACAAAAGTCCAAATGTCCACGCCGTTTTTTGGAGATAGACCCTGAAATTTGGTACACGAGTTTTATGCGCCCTACTCGAGCCTTTTGCGAATGTTTTTTTTTTTTTTTTTTCGCCGGAAAGTTTGGATCTCTTCAGACCTAAATTGACCCAAATTTCCCAAAAAGTTACAAAACAAACAATACCTGACGAAAAAAAACAAAACAAAACAAATTCGTTAAAGTCTCGGGTAGGGCGCATAAAACACGTGTGCCAAATTTCAGGGTCTATCTCCAAAAAACGGCGTGGACATTGGCCACTGAGTGAATTTCCCGCGGTATACTTGAACCAACGTGTAGACATAAGCATGGAATCTTGAGTCAACAACAGTACGTACGTAGTGAAGACTATTCATAGGGCCGTAGTGTATTGTAGTGTGTAGTGTAGTGTTGACTGAAGTAGCCCAACAGGTACGTAGGGCTGTAAGGCATACCTTGTTGGCTGGGCTTGACGACTATTACCTTGCTATTACGCACTATCAATAGTATTCATAGTTATCAGTTGGGGTGTGGCGAAGTATGTCAACCTACTGTAATTGCTTTTTGTTTTTTCGTAAGGGCAGCGGCCAAAACCAGGTACACCTGGTCCGTTCGGAGCCAAAAACAGGTACATACTAAAATCAAGTTTAAAACGCACCCCACGAACCTGCCGTTCCTTGCAGCAAAATAGAGTTTTTTCATGTTCTTCGTGCTCGCCCGGTGGCTACGTACGAGGAACGAACGCCTGCTGCTGTATTCTCCCTTCTCAGCTTGCGACACCCCTGTGGTATTCCAAGTCAACCACAATCCCGAAGGGGAGCCTTCTATCTCGTATTATTTCGGCGGAGGTGTGCAGGCAGATATGTGTGTCGCTCGAGTGGCGTGTGGTGCGAGGTGCGAAGGGAGGAGGGGGTCTCCGCGTACGTCGGCATTTGTATAGGGGGCATAGGGTGGAACTATGAAGGGCCTCTGATTGGCTTAAAAACGACAAAAAAAGGTGAAAGTCAAGCAGAGTAGACAAAATCAGGTATACCTGGGTTTTAAAGAGGCAGAAACAGGTACACCGAGTTTTGGACCAATGGCAGGGCACGCGGAGTGCGTTTTTGACTTGATTTTAAGTATGTACCTGTTTTTGGCCGCAAACGGACCAGGTATACCTGTTTTTGGCCGCTGCCCTTTTCGTAATTACGTACAACAAAAGTAAACAATCCGAGCCACAAACGCGCCTGCGAGGCACGAAGACGCAGAATTCCGCAAATTCCCGCACGCAACTAACTACAACACCTACGCGTACAGAAGTAGTCTCAACTATTAGTAGTATCTACAGCAGTTGCCGACTTCTAGTCAGGCAACTTACAGCCGTACTGTACCTACGAACTGTTACAGGTACTCGTACCTGGTAGTTTCTTGTTTCGTCTGACGAACAAAATATATACCTTGGAGCTGGAAGCATCCGCTCTTGTCATGCCATGTTGTCAGCATGTTGTCATGTCATGTTGTCATGTCATGTTGTCATCATGTTGTCAGCATGTTGTCATGTCATGTTGTTATCTATTGTTGTCAGCATGTTGTCAGCATGTTGTCATGTCATGTTGTCTTGTCGGCAATCCCCGGGGCGAACCCCTGGCCACGTACTCTCAATACTACAGCAGTATCATCTATTAATAGGAGCACATAATAACCATTATTTAGCTGACAAGGACCGAACTATAGTATAAGGGCGGTAAAGCGTTCCCGACGAGATTCGGTTTCGCGAACAATTTTGTATCCATATATCCATATGGCCATATCTGGACTCGTGCTATTTATATCATAGGGTGCCGACACGGTACCCTGCTGCCCGCGTTCCTGGCGGCGGCTGTACTATACTTTCAAAAATTGTGTTTACTAGATGTTGCCCCTGCTGACTGGTGGCTGATGCCGTTCGACTGACCGTCGCCCGAGATCTAGGATTCTTGGGATTATCCAGCCAACACACACAAGTTGACGACAGCAGTTACACATATATTATATTGTGCTGTGCGAGTTGATTCCTAGCGACCGCTAACTTTTTTTGTTACTTGCGGCTATGTGGTCACTGCTGCGCCGTTCGACCGACCGCCGATCGAGATCCACGATTCTCCAAACCAACCAACGTCACACAAGTTGACGACAGTTACGAATGTCTTGCTGCGCGAGTTCCTAGCGACAGCTGCACTGGCTTTTATTTCTGCCCGTGTTGTATCTGCTGACTGGTATGGTACCGTTGGTGTGTCATGACCCCCTTGTCTGTATGTACGCTTGCTTGGACCGACACTGCAGGAGCGCAACAGAGAGCACGCGAAGCGATCACGAATTCGCAAGAAGTTCATGTTGGAATGTCTACAGGAGCAGCTCCTCGCCATGCGGAAGCAGAATATGGCTCTGAGACAGGTAAACCGACGCAAGCGAGAAAGCTAGCGGTATTGGCGGTAGTAGCGCTATCACTCCATAACTATCAGTCGTGGTCAAAGCGCAAACTTCGAATGCCCCCGTATATTAATGTGGCCCCAACGAACAACTGCCTTTTATTCCGAGCCCCACGAGTTTTGTGACGACATTGTTGGATGCCGCTACTTTTCTGCCACAGACTGCGTACGCACGAGTACCATATTAATCCTACCGAATATCAGGTTAACGGTATACACGAAGTTAAATAGTACCAGCAGTAACACCGAATAGCATGGTGGGCCAAGACGTACCAGCTTGTCGCGGGCGTTTTTCTTTAGGGTGTTCGCGAAGGGCTTGGTTGGGTTGGGTTTCGCACATAATTGCAATCCCAACCCACGGAAAATTAATTGCTGTGGGAAAAAGTGTCCAAAACGGCGTTTGTAACCTGATGATTCTTGGGTTGGGGAACTCTGTGGATTGGTTAGCAAACGGAGCAACTTATGATTGACCAGCGCCTTCGGTTTCACCTATTTAACCAATCAGCTCCTCGCGTTCGTCGGTTTCAAATATTTGTAGTACCCTACCAAATTGGCTTATCGCAAACACCCTTTTGTGTTGCTGCTTGGCCGCGAGTACTCCCGCAATCCCACCGCCTCCGAGCGTCTGGTAAGCCAAGGAAAATAAAAGCCGCCGCCGCCGCAGTATCGTGCAAACTCACCTATTCCTCCATACTTGTTTGGAGCCTTGTCTTGTGTGACCGCGGACTGTATTCTGGCGATGAACAGACGCCTGCGATTTTGGGGGGTTGGCTCACGACTTAAACCGTGCTGACTGCTCGCGGCAGTTGGACTGACGTATCGGCGTGTGTTGGAACCACGGGGTGTGGGCGTTTTTGTTTGTGCTGTGTGTGGTGTGTGTGGTTTCGCTATTCCAGGTGGTGAAAGAGCACATGCCCAACGAGGCCGCAACGGTGTTCGAGAAGTGTGTTCATGAGAAGGCCCTTGCGCTCTCTGGCAAGGTGAGGACTATTGAACTATTATTGAACTCGATTGAACACTACTGCATAGTGTTGCATACTATTGAGTGCTATGGGACATGAATTAACACTATTACGGAGGACCATAGTAAATAGGACCAAATATTGGTAGTAAAAATAGGGAAATATGTAGGTTTTTGTGTGTGCCGTAGGTCCTATTTACTATGGCCCCCCGTAATATTAATGGCGAACACTGGTGAACAACATTGGACACTATTGGACCGTTGAGCGCTATTGAACACTACGTATAGAAAACTTTTGTGCACTACCTAATAGTACCGGGTACTATCAGCTATTGAATACTACGTATTGGACACCATTTTTGTAGTGAACCCTATTAATAGCTGACTATTGATATATCTATTGATAGTTGCGGCGTCCCCTTGGTTATAATTGAAGACCAAGACTACTATCATGCCGTATGACTCGCTGCGTTTCTTTGGTTATCACCACCTTGACGGCTGTTGGAGACTAAGCCTACTCCATTAGACTACTGATATATTTGCTACTTTACACGACCGCCTAAAATATAGGGCATGTCTTAATAGGGCTTGGCTTACTTCTCAGCTGGGCGAAGCCGGAGGTCCTATATAATGTTGATGTATGAAGCGGGAGATCCACGCCGTCCGACCGAAAATCTCCGAAAAGACGTCATCTCCGATATATATATTTTCCTGCCTTCCCCCAGCGCAGAGTTGACGACAGTTCCACATACCCTTTAGCACACCAGTGGGAGTTCCTACGTAGCGAGAGCTAACCTGTCTTATACTACGTACCGGCATGATATTGCGTCCCTTCGTTAGCACCCAGTTGGCGACTATTGAAGAGACTTCTCTATAGTGGAGTGGTAGTCATTGCCTCCATATGGTCAACACCCACTTGCTCCTGTAGTGTAATCTGAATGGAGTAGAGTAAAAGAGCAATTGCTCTGCCTGTTCCCGCCGTGGATCAGACTGCTGTACTACCTGTAGTTGTGCTAGTTTCACTGTGCTTGAACTCGTCATCTACGCCTACCAGTACCGGCTATATATGTACCAACTATAAATACATGTTTCGAGGCAAATACTGCACCAGAGTGAATGAGCTAAACCCTCTCGAAAGTACGTAGCCGGGGGCAACCAAATATCCAGCCTCTGGGGGCTCGAACAAGGCTTGGTTCGAGTAGAACACTTGCCTGCGTTTCAACTGTTAAAACCTTTGGCGTTTCTGTTTAAAATCAGGGCACGGGTTCGGCGCAAGCTATCCAATCAGACGACGAGGACGAATCAAAGGAACCGAACTGCCTGTTGCTAGAGCCAGACTTCCAGCTGATGCAGGCCCTCATGGAGAGCCAGCAGAACTTCACGATCTCAGACCCTAGCATGGCGGACAACCCCATCGTCTACGCGAGCCAGGTGGGTTGGTTGCTCGAGCAAGCCAGAGCAAGTCAATAGTGAGGCTGTTCGTGTAGTGGTCGGCAAACATGTTACTGTTGAGCATGTTGGTGTTGATAGCTTGTCCCAAGAATATTGAAATCGTTTTCCGAACCCCATCGGCTACGCGAGCCAGGTGAGTTGCTCGAGCAAGACTAAGCAAGCCAGTAGTTGGGCTATGCGTATTGAGTGTCAATGCTGATGTTGGTAGCTTGTCCCAATACATGTCTACCTGGTTTACCGTTTTATGAACACCATCGTTTAACTTGAGCCAAGTGGGTTGCTCGAGCAAGTCAGAGGGCTGGCCACTACAGCACTAGTTAGGCTATTCGTGTTATTTGTGAGCAAATAGGTTGATGTTGATGTTGGTGTTGATACATGCGTAGCTTGTCCGGATACTTTGAATTGATTTTTGTTTGTTTTTCTCGGTAACGTGCCTGCAGCAGTGAAGTATGTACATGGTAGAAAACAAGCGCAGCGCCGCACACGTGCGCAGACAGGAGTTACTGATTCCTTGAGTCATCTCTTTTTATTTGTAGGGGGTTTGTCACTATGGCCACTATGGCCACTATGGGGGCACTGTCACTGTGCTATGCACTGGCGTTTCCAGTGGTGCTATTTATTATCCTTGCTTTTGCAGCTCTGCAATGCTAATGTGGGTTGCACTTCATCCCATCATCACCGCCATCATCGACACTACCAGGTGTTGTATATCTCCAGCAATATTATTCTAGTTTATTACACTAACTTTTACACTATCGTATTACACTATTACTATTAATAGTAAGCTAGTACAAAACTACTGATGTTTTTCTATTAAACGAGGCACCTGGTATTGGATTAATTGGATTATTAAACTAAATCAGTATTAGGCTATTGCACTATTAAATACGAGGCTGTCGTATATGAGGTATGTACCAACCTGATACCTTTGGAGGGAAGGCTTTTGCTCGACACTTGATCAGCGGCCGCAGCAAGGCGGACAGCTACGCTGCGATGATGATACTATTGGATAGTATAGGGTAGAGTAGGGTATGATAGGGTGGGGTAGGGTATAATAGGGTTGGATAAGAGAGGGTAGGGTAGGATATGAGGAGCTAGGATAGGATAGGATAGGATAGGATATGATAGGCCAGGACATGACATGACAGGATAGGATAGGTTCGAGGGTAGGATATGATAGGCCAGGACATGGCATGCCAGGATAGGATAAGGTGAACTGGGATGGGACAGGGCAGGATATGATAGGATAGGCTGGATAGGACAGGACAGCATAGGACAGGATATGCTATAGTGTGATAGCTTAGGTTAGGATACTAAAGGATGTAATATAATAGGGTAGGGTAGAGGGTAGAGTGGAGTGTTATACGGTAGGATATTAGGGTATGGTAGACAGGATACGATCGAAGATTATACGGGAGCGCCAACACAAGCGAGAGTATGCGTGCACGAGCAATGCCAAACTTGCCGCGTCTCTCTTCGCAGCCTGCCGTTGTTGCCCTTGTTTTTTTCTTCAGCGTTACTGACTATTATTAGTAACAGTAGTTGTTATTATACGACGTATTTATTTTGGCCAGCTTGGTGGCGGTAACGACCGTGTGGTTTGGAGCGAAAAATACCGATGTCACGAGCCTGGCATCATCGCTGGCCCTCTACCGTACTTGGACGTGTCGTTCCTTAATCACCTTCATCACCGTGGTCGCTGGCAACATGACTCTAATCGCGTGTTCGCGGGCCGTTGGCAGCTTGTCCAATAAATAGCCAGTCGATATTCCGTGGTCGTTTTCCGATCGTTTTGACGATTTTTGCCCTTTCTTTTCCTTTCCTTTCCTTTTGTCGTTTGTTGTTCAGGGCTTTTTGACGTTGACGGGCTACACAATCCAGAACGTCATCGGCCGAAACTGCCGCTTCCTGCAGGTGAAACAGGGAAATCGCGTAGCCGTTGCAGTGTCAGTAACTGTTTTGGCAAATAACGGCGGACATATGTATATATATGGTGTGTTAATACGGTTTCAAGGTCGAATGATGGCAGTCTTGCTGTCTTTTTCGTCTGTTACTTCGTGCATTATTTATATTACTAGCAGCCTTTCCGTTTAATGAAAGTTATCACATTCTTACTGTGTTGTGCTGCTGCGCGCTTTTTTTTCTCTTGCACGGATATTTTTTCGGCGTGGTGTTTTCTGGTATACCTGGTACTATGTTTTCTGGTGTAGTGATGAGGGCAGGGACATAGTTGATGGACGGTGTTTATTTTCTCATAGAGCTGCGGCATGTTTTTTCAGGGTGGTGGTATGATGGTTTATGGTGACACGTTCAAAATGGTGGCTCGGAACTGATCGCCCATACATATGAGTAGCAAGTATTTACTTCAATTCACTGACCGATCATTCGTCATTGACAAAATCTCCAACGGGCAATATCGTAGTATTTTGCTGTCGTAATCATGGCCACACCTTGGACAGATCTATCTACAGATATATCAGATAGATCATGTAGTGTTTATCACCTGCCGTTGTGAGAGGTTATGCAGGATCTACACAGTACAGGTCCAACCCAGGAAACATGTGCTAGATGATGCAGGTTTTACGGGTCCCACCCGGCAACATGAGCTAGATCATACAGATCATACAGATCATACAATATCGGAGATATGTCTGCCTTGAAATATCTAGATCAAGAAGCTGCAATAGCAATGATCTGTGAGTGATCTGTCTTAGGTGTTGATTTTTTATTATTATTATTGCGAACGGTCATCAATACGACGTATAACATTTATGATGCGAGTAGCTGACTTCATACGTCGGCGACTGATGTTATACTTCGGTAGTACCTGTATTTTATTGCTGGATGGTCATCCATTACAAATTAATTCCGTTACAATACACACTTCGTCACCTTTGCGTTTGGCTGGCTGGGCCTGTCGTTATTGATTGTTGTTTTGTTGTTGCTGCTGCTATTTTTGCGGCAGGGGCCTGGAACGGACCCGAGGGCGATCGACATCATCCGTCGAGGGGTGGCCGAGGGGCGGTGAGTCTACTCGATCGACAGCAATCTGCCTTGCCTTGCCTTGCCTTGCCTTGCCTTGCCTTGCCTTGCCTTGCCTTGCCTTGCCTTGCCTTGCCTTGCCTTGCCTTGCCTTGCCTTGCCTCGCCTTGCCTTGCCTTGCCTTGCCTTGCCTTGCCTTGCCTTGCCTTGCCTTGCCTTGCCTTGCCTCGCCTTGCCTTTCTTTGACTCGCCCTGTCTTTTGCCCTAACTTTCCCTGCGTGCTTCGAATCGCTGATTGAACCAATCGTCAACCCGCATCCATGTAAATTGCAGAGACACGAGCGTCTGTCTCATGAACTACAAGGCGGACGGCACCCCGTTTTGGAACCAGTTTTTCGTTGCCGCGTTGAGGGACGACACGGGCAAGGTACGGTACAGCAGTATGGTACAGTAGGACGAGGCGGTAAAGTACGGTATGATACGGTACAGTGGTGCGGTATAGCATGATATGGAGCTGTACAACAGTATTAGGGTACTCGTACGGAGGTAAAGTGTTGCACGGTATGGTTGTACGGTGCGGTAAAATACGTTGTAGTACGGAACAGTGCGACGCCACGGTAAAGTATGGTGCAGAAGTACGGTGCGGTAAAGTACGATGCAGTAGTACGGTATGGAAAAGGACGGTGCAGTAGTGCGGTGCGATATTATATTGTATGGTACGGTACAATATACCAGGTAGTGCGTACAGGACGGTAAAGTACAGCTGTGCAGTACCGTGCTTTCCGATCGGCAGCCCGTCATGTATCGTCGTATCATTGCTACTGTCCCCTAATGAGTGGCCTATTGATAGGTACAGTACCGGTAGTTCTTTTTTCTGTTTTTTTTTCACTGCAGTTAGTTGGCCATGAACGGAGCGGGGAGGGTACGTACATATTTAGAGCTGCAACGATTTGAAACAAGGTATTCGTAGCCTGTAAGGCCAACGAAGATAGTTGTCATTCTCCCTTCTCTCCCTTTTCCCTTCTGGCGTGGTTTCGTGGTACAGTCCCCCAACTGGGCATGCATGCCTTGTAGTTCTATGCTGTTGTGCGTGTCCCTTCATCCTTTGTCACCATTCCGGCCGGTGTTGCAGCAATAGTTTTTTTGTCATGTCCGAGGTGTGAACCCTTTCCAGCTGGCTGCATCCGGGTTCTACGACCGTCGACCGAGATTTATACCTCGTACCTACTGTAGTATAATTTAGTACTGGTACGTATTATGTGTATGTACGATTCTCCAAATTCTCCGAAACAAGTAACGCACACAAGTTGACGACGATGACAAATATCGTGCTGCGCGAGTTCCTAGCGACAGCTATGCTATTTATGTGCTGCGCTAGTTCCTATTAATAGCAACAGCTATAGTTTTTATATGCGCGAGTTTCTAGAGACAGCTATACCTGGTACGTAGTATTTGATACCACCACGACCGACGACGATTAATTGCGTGATGCGCGTTTGGCATTTGTGACTGTCAGATCGTGAACTACGTGGGGGTGCAGTGCGAGGTCCAGGAGGAGGCGCAAGATAGAGAATTCTGCGAACGGTTGCGCAAGATTCCTCTGCCCGAGGAGCTTATGCGGGACGACAACGACGACGCGGGGGATGAGATGTGATGGCTGGCCGGCTGATTGGTCGGTTGCCTGGTGCATGAGATGCGATTGGTCGCTTGATTGGTTGCCTGGTACAAGGGCATCAGAGGTAGGAACTGCACCAGTTCCGACTTGCGGAGCCTTACGGCAACGTACATGTAATGGATGTGGCTGAGGAGTTAGTTCGTTGGTTGCTATTGGGATTTTCGGGTTTGATTTTTTGGGCGTGCAGGGGTCTGGTTATGACATGCATATATGTATGTGGCCGAGGGATCCGTTTCTTGGGTACGGTTTAGGTTTTCGTTTTTTTTGGGGGTGTGTGTCGCGATGGAAAAAGTCTACTGTTATAGAGTCATTGAGGCGTGCAGCGATAACCCCTGCTGGAAAACAGGGTTCTTTCTTTGGTTACTGGGTTATTGGTTACTGTTTTGGTTTTCGTATTTTTTCGGGGGCGTGTCGCGATGAAATAAGTCTACTAGAGAAATAGAGGTACAGCGATGACCCCTGCTGGAAACCGAGATGGCCCGGTGTGCTGTGTATTTACACTGGCGGGAGCTATGGTCCTGCTTGTGGAGCTTTACCGGATTTTTTTGTGCAACGTGGTACCTGGGACCCTCGTGGTATCGTACCGGCATGCTTTTGCATTGTCGCCCACCGCTGCTGCTGTGTCCCGGAGCGTTCCCTTCGTTTGTGCAGTGCGTCGAGTCATACCAAGTATTGGGTAGAGGTTTCCATTACATGAAGGCTTTTGGTCGACAGCATTATGTGATTACGATTTGTTTCTAGTCGTAAGATTAAGAGTGTTCAAAGGGGCGCGCGTGTAGATGACGTAACTCACATGAAGGCGCGCATAATATACCACGCGGGTAAGGATAGACTTGGATTGCAGTACGTAAGTGAAAGGCTATTTCCCCATGCGCGCCAAGAAGCGACAGTGCAAGCCCAGCCCCCCTGGAAACCTTGCTGTTTTCGTCCATCGCGGCGTGCTGGTTGCCTGCGTCCGTATTGGGTTGGTTTGGCGTTCTGGCATCTATACGCTGTGCGATATTACAGGCGTGGCACTCTTGATGAGTATAGTTGGTTGCTGGTTGCCCCTGGCGTCGAACGAGGTTTGTGGCGGATCATCATCATAATGATATGATGATGATGATCTGTCTTAACCCCTTGCACGCATTTTTTTGGGACACACTACTTGGAATTAGAGTTTGGTCGTTTTTGCCGGAGTACAAATATTTATAGTGAGTTCGTAGTCGGAAATACCCGGAAGTGCCTGGCGCGCAGTTGTCTTAGTGGTCATTTATAAAAAAAGGAACTTTCTGATTGGTGTAAAGTCCGGTGCCGTCATCTATTAATAGGATCGCCACTTTTTTTTTTCAATTTGGCCGGATGCTGACCGTTGCAGAGTAATATAGTTCGAAACAGAAACAAAAAGTGTTGATTGGCGTTGCACGAACGAGGAAACATGGACACTTAACGTGTTGTCTCCCGGTATGGCACACGATGCGCCGTGCCGTGTTGACGCTCTAGCGACAGTCTCTCAATCGTCTATCTGTTGACGTTTTGTGGTATCTGGCTATCTATCAGGTTGCGTATTGTTTCATAGATTGAGGGGCCCAATGCTTTCGACTGGCATCATAAAAGCGCTCCTACTACTGTGGCGACAGCCTGCGACAGCGCCTTTTCTTTTTTGTGGTTGTCTATTTTCATTTCCAGCTCAAGCTGTGAAATATTTTCAGCGGAATTATGAAGAAGCCGTGGTCACTGGTATTTCAATCGGTCTAAGGGTTGAAACCCTGTCACTCACGTTGGATCCAGTCAGTCCACCGTTGTTATCGTTCTTGTATCGTGGTTCACAAAAAACAGGACCTAAACACCTACCTGGTAGGGACCTATCAACTATTCACCCACCAAGCATAAACGCTAATAAGTACTCTTGTCACTCCAAACGGTCCGTTCGATCTCGGCACATCACCCTCGTCTATTCAACGAGGCATGCCCCCCGACCAGCCTTTATACTCGAGTTGGTCTACTGCATGCCCGACCAGTCGCAGTAGTTGGCGCTCACTTATCCTCCGATTTACGCTAGACTGGGGATTCTGTAAGCAAAAATACGTTTTTGTCCGTCTGACCCCCCCCCACTTACTACTTCAGAAGTCCAGAATGTACGCATTTTATTTTCCAAACGGCCCCTAAAGATCGACGCCCATACCGCGCGCAGCGGAAATTGATAGCTGACAAACAGGCAAGCGGTCTGCGTCAACGCTCAGCTTCTTTGGTGCCCTGTGCCTTGAGAGAGCTCGAACACATCTGGTACAATAATCGGTACGAGCACCGTTCTGAATTTACTCACACGCCATCGACCAAAGCAAACGCGGGCTCTACCGGTGGACGGGTTTGCCTTCCAACGGGTGTATCAACGGTGGTACCCGCTGCTGGCTGTGGACTGCACAGGCTGGAGTCGCCTTCGCTGCTGGGAGCGTAGGGTCACGCAACATCAATGTAAATCACGGAAAGGGGAGAGAGGAAGGGTAGGGGGAGAGGACGGGGGGGGGTGAGAGGGACGTGGGCGGGGAACGAGGAGAGGAAGGGGGGTGTGTGTTCATGTAATGAATGGCGGTAGTCGTATGACCATAGACCCCGGCATCCCTATAGGGGGGAGGGGGAGGGGTACTACATCCAAGATACTCGCCAAACAGCTTGTTGTGTTGAGTGACCCGAGCAGAGCCAGAGACACCCTGCACCCTGTATAGCAGCAGGAGTTGCTCCCTCGGTTCATCGTAATTCAGTTGCATGATTTTCTGTTCTTATCGTAAATGTTTGCTTCATGCTTGGTCCGTGTGGATTTTGCCATGCACCGAGGTTGATTTTTCTATTTCATCGTACGTAGTTAACGATACAACTATTAATAAAATGTTGTGCCCGAAGTATACTGGACACAAAAAAGGAGCTACTGTGCAACAGGAACGGCGACAACAATAATAAGTAATGTGCGGTGACTGCGGCAGAAACGGAAACTCTAAAGTCTAACCGGTATAGTACTGCAGGGGCTCGGGATGTGGCCTATGGTGGCGGGGGGGCGGGAGACACATCGAGGCATGACATGGCACATGAGAGCAATGGGACAGCAAATGATACTTGGCATTAATAGTAGGTGTATGAGACACGAGGCATATTGTGTGAGACACGTGAGGCATGATGACACACATGCACGCGTACATCATACTATACGCATACTATATACGTATATATGATGAGGCAACATTCGTGATGTACAGGTACACGTCAGTAACGAACGTCAACATAATAAAGAAATGGAATTCGCTTGTTGAATACGAGTATGAAGAAATGCCGGTACACGATATACGAGGAACGATGAAACAACAATTGGAGAGCATTATTATCAACTGAATAATAAGGTCTGATCGTGCGCATCATTTATCTGCAACCTGGTACATTACGTATATCTCACTTCACCCTGAGGAAATCAGGGTGGGGAACAACAACAAGCCCACAGCATGCTGCAATACATTAGTTGTTCAAGACCTACTGACTGTAGCAGCATCGCAAGCTATTGCCGCAGCACATCAATATGTATGATGATCATGCCACCTTTCTTTGGTGTTCTTGTCTCCCTCTCTCTCCGCGCCCGTCTCCAACATGGCCGGCGGTCGGTTGACCAGCGGTGATGATGATACATATAGCACAGTCATAATATGCATGCAGACACACACCACTAAAAACGTACCCCCTGTAACTGCAGACTGCACAGCAGACCCATTCAAAATCAAGAAAGGGGATGCTTCGTATCCACTCCCGGGTTTGCACTATTGGTAGCTTGATGTCTTAGAAAAAAAATGAAAGCCCCAAGCCCAGCCCAACCATTCATTCACCACACAGAACTTCCAAGACCGAGACCGCGTTGTTCTTCGCGACATGACAACGCCTACGGGTTCCTTCGTGGGCCCCGGCAACAAGGAGCCCCCACCTGCAACACAGAAAGGTGGGCCACGCGCTGCGCGCCGTTTGTTGTCCGCAGAGGCGCTGCGCCGTTCGTTGTTGTCCGCCGATTTGCTGTTTTACCCTGCTGTCGTTGTTATTGTTGCCAATTTCGAACCTACGGGGAGAGGGAGAGGAGAGGAAAACTGCTTGCGATAGTTGAAAGTGTTGCGCTTGACAAGGGGTCTAAAACCCCCCTGCTCGCACGCACCGGGTTGTTGCGCATTCTGATGTGCGCGCCCCATAAACATGCGGACTCGCACGGAGCCTGTAGGCAGTCCCTTTCCTTCGCTAGTGCACCTCTAATAGGAAGCTGAGCACACACCTCTCGTACGAGTATTTTGCTCGAACAAATCGCGGCCGGCCCAGTGAGCTACTGAGCAGCAAGCATCGCGTGTATTGTACAAAGAAAGTAAAGACAAAACACTTGGGGCAACTCGCGCACACGCGCAAATGGAACACCCAAATTTCAAGACGAACCAACAGCTGAGTTGAGCAAGCCCATGACAAGCTTTGTCCCGCCTCGGCATGAGGCGTATCTTCATCAGCGATCGCGAGGAGGCCTGCGAGCTGTTGGCTCGAGTTGGTCCGCGGCAACGATCCGGTCACTGGCGGTGTGAAATTCCGAAAATCCCCACCTACGAAACTTTTCATGTATTGCCCCTGGTGCGTATTTTCCTGTCAGCAATCCATGTAGCCTCAACTGCAAGGGTTTGAGAGGTCATGTCACGAGGCACGCGACAGGCGCCGGCAGGGTCGACTTGATTGGCCGAGATTTTGTAACGACCAAACTTTAAGTTTAATAAAATTAATGTTGTCGAAACGCTTCTATCGCTCGAAGCCTTTACGTCGTAGTCTACAACAACATGTTACAGCAGCAGGAGCCCCCACCTGCAACACAGAAAGGTGGGCCACGCGCTGCGCGCCGTTTGTTGTCCGCAGAGGCGCTGCGCCGTTCGTTGTTGTCCGCTGATTTGCTGTTTTGCCCTGCTGTCGTTATTATTGTTGCCAATTTCGAACCTACGGGGAGAGGGAGAGGAGAGGAAAACTGCTTGCGATAGTTGAAAGTGTTGCGCTTGACAAGGGGTCTAAAACCCCCCCTGCTCGCACGCACCGGGTTGTTGCGCATTCTGATGTGCGCGCCCCATAAACATGCGGACTCGCACGGAGCCTGTAGGCAGTCCCTTTCCTTCGCTAGTGCACCTCTAATAGGAAGCTGAGCACACACCTCTCGTACGAGTATTTTGCTCGAACAAATCGCGGCCGGCCCAGTGAGCTACTGAGCAGCAAGCACCGCGTGTATCGTACAAAGTAAAGACTAAACACTTGGGGCAACTCGCGCACACGCGCAAATGGAACACCCAAATTTCAAGACGAACCAACAGCTGAGTTGAGCAAGCCCATGACGAGCTTTGTCCCGCCTCGGCATGAGGCGTATCTTCATCAGCGATCGCGAGGAGGCCTGCGAGCTGTTGGCTCGAGTTGGTCCGCGGCAACGATCCGGTCACTGGCGGTGTGAAATTCCGAAAATCCCCACCTACGAAACTTTTCATGTATTGCCCCTGGTGCGTATTTTCCTGTCAGCAATCCATGTAGCCTCAACTGCAAGGGTTTGAGAGGTCATGTCACGAGGCACGCGACAGGCGCCGGCAGGGTCGACTTGATTGGCCGAGATTTTGTACGAGTATGAAGAAATGCCGGTACACGATATACGAGGAACGATGAAACAACAATTGGAGAGCATTATTATCAACTGAATAATAAGGTCTGATCGTGCGCATCATTTATCTGCAACCTGGTACATTACGTATATCTCACTTCACCCTGAGGAAATCAGGGTGGGGAACAACAACAAGCCCACAGCATGCTGCAATACATTAGTTGTTCAAAACCTGCTGACTGTGTAGCAGCATCGCAAGCTATTGCCGCAGCACATCAATATGTATGATGATCATGCCACCTTTCTTTGGTGTTCTTGTCTCCCTCTCTCTCCGCGCCCGTCTCCAACATGGCCGGCGGTCGGTTGACCAGCGGTGATGATGATACATATAGCACAGTCATAATATGCATGCAGACACACACCACTAAAAACGTACCCCCTGTAACTGCAGACTGCACAGCAGACCCATTCAAAATCAAGAAAGGGGATGCTTCGTATCCACTCCCGGGTTTGCACTATTGGTAGCTTGATGTCTTAGAAAAAAAATGAAAGCCCCAAGCCCAGCCCAACCATTCATTCACCACACAGAACTTCCAAGACCGAGACCGCGTTGTTCTTCGCGACATGACAACGCCTACGGGTTCCTTCGTGGGCCCCGGCAACAAGGAGCCCCCACCTGCAACACAGAAAGGTGGGCCACGCGCTGCGCGCCGTTTGTTGTCCGCAGAGGCGCTGCGCCGTTCGTTGTTGTCCGCTGATTTGCTGTTTTGCCCTGCTGTCGTTATTATTGTTGCCAATTTCGAACCTACGGGGAGAGGGAGAGGAGAGGAAAACTGCTTGCGATAGTTGAAAGTGTTGCGCTTGACAAGGGGTCTAAAACCGCCCCTGCTCGCACGCACCGGGTTGTTGCGCATTCTGATGTGCGCGCCCCATAAACATGCGGACTCGCACGGAGCCTGTAGGCAGTCCCTTTCCTTCGCTAGTGCACCTCTAATAGGAAGCTGAGCACACACCTCTCGTACGAGTATTTTGCTCGAACAAATCGCGGCCGGCCCAGTGAGCTACTGAGCAGCAAGCACCGCGTGTATCGTACAAAGTAAAGACTAAACACTTGGGGCAACTCGCGCACACGCGCAAATGGAACACCCAAATTTCAAGACGAACCAACAGCTGAGTTGAGCAAGCCCATGACAAGCTTTGTCCCGCCTCGGCATGAGGCGTATCTTCATCAGCGATCGCGAGGAGGCCTGCGAGCTGTTGGCTCGAGTTGGTCCGCGGCAACGATCCGGTCACTGGCGGTGTGAAATTCCGAAAATCCCCACCTACGAAACTTTTCATGTATTGCCCCTGGTGCGTATTTTCCTGTCAGCAATCCATGTAGCCTCAACTGCAAGGGTTTGAGAGGTCATGTCACGAGGCACGCGACAGGCGCCGGCAGGGTCGACTTGATTGGCCGAGATTTTGTAACGACCAAACTTTAAGTTTATTAATAAAATTAATGTTGTCGAAACGCTTCTATCGCTCGAAGCCTTTACGTCGTAGTCTACAACAACATGTTACAGCAGCAGCAGCAGCATCATCATCATCATCATCATCATCAGTAGTAGTAGTAGTAGCATCGTTTTTTATATTGATAATGGTGATGATGCTGATGCTGGGAGAGAGGCCTCTCTCGTGTGCAGCCCGTCCCCTTGTGTTCGCTCGTGCCGAGGAGCGAGGTGGTGGGAGTAAAGGAGGGCGATAAAGCTCGTAGTATGCTGTGCTCTCTGATTGCCGCTGTTCGTCCCCGCCCTCCTTGCAGTCGTCTGTCTCGTCATCTCCTCTCACCACGCACTACTATTAATACTACTGCTGCTACTCGTAGTATTGAAGATACCGGTACGCTATTAATTCTATAGGGATACGAAGTATACGACAGACGAAGTATATATATATACGTACTGCTTGTCGTTGTGTGTACTGCGTACCGGCGTAACAAACAGGATATATACGCGAGCGTACTCGTATATACTCGTACCTGATACATGTTGCATTACGGTATAGTACTGCTTGCTGTAACTACTCTGTATGCACCACAGGTGCTTCTATATACCAGGTATGTATGTAGTAAAATAACTGACGGAACTTCATAGAAGAAGCAGTCAGTTATAGTTTTTCCTTTTCCCTGCAGCTGTGTCACAATTGTGGTGGTGGATAGTGAGTGGGTTGTGGTGTGGTGGTTGGTGTTTGTGGTGATGCAGAACTCATGCACGGGGGTATACCTTTTTTAATTTGTTCGGGGAGTGCCTTTCTCGAGCAGTAACAATTTGTAAATAACAAATAACTATGTTTCTCCACCATTTTCGCCACGTTTCAAACTTGAAACCCCTTCATAACCGCAAAAACTCGGAACTTCATATGTACGTAACAAACTATTTATTTAGTGCCCTCCGACTCAGGCTGAGCTTCAACATATTGTGATCAACCAGCACTACTGCTAAAAAAGGAAAGCACAGAAACAAAAAGAAGAGCTCTCTGCACAAATTCTACTCCCTTCTGTACATATATACGTCGTACTTCCGGCCTATATTTAGTCAGCTCTATAACTTACTATTGATATTATGTACGGAGTATTTATACTTCGTATAATATTAATATTGGTATGATCTAAGTTTGTCAAGTACAGTACAGGACACCTAATAAGAAACAGGAAATCTGGTCCAGGCTGGATTTCTTATTTGAGAGAGGGTGCTTTCTACACTAATTTCAATATAACGAATCCCGAATTTCTTATTTTCCTCCAAATCTCAGTCTAGCTTTCTTACTAGCCTGTTTCTTATTACGTAGGTGTCCTGTACTGTATTCAGGGATGATTGATAAGTATATTATACGAGTAGTACATAATACCAGGGTACTTGACAAGCGTATACTGCTGTACCAATAATACTGTGTATAATGCAGTCCTGATAATAATGATGCAGTCCTCCTTACTAATGCCTTTACCGACTCCTAACCGACGTTTCACCGATCGATCTAATCTGAAAGGGTGGCTTGGGCTTGATGTGCCTTTCATTGAATTGGTAAACAATCTCATCGTCGACGCCATTATGGAGGTAGCCTCCTCAGATGATATATATGTCTGTCGGCCGTGTCGGGGTCTTGGGGACAGGTTTGGCCGAGGCCTTGACGCGCGCACTTTTCTTCCTTATGTGTGACAATGAGGTGCCTCCACACAACCTCCGTCGCATCTCGCAAGGAAAGGTCTCATAGAAAAAAGTGTGGGAGTGAGGGTCGTTCTCGTAGAGGACTACTGTAGAGGACCCTTCACTCCCTGGTATATGCCCCGGTGGTCTAACCGGTAGCCACGAAGCCTGTTGGGCCGGATGTTGAGGGTTCGATTCTCCCCATGGAGGTTTATTCTCAAATGACGCCGACTGTCGAGAGCGCATATTATAGTGTGGGTGAGCAAAATTCGACGAGAGTTGACGAGGGAAGAAAGTGCTGAAAACTTCTCGCGATAAAAGTGCAAGGCAAGAACCGTAGTGGGGGAGGAGGGGGAGGAGGCTACTTTGTGACCCCGGATCTGAGTTGTTGTTGTTGTTGTTGTTGTTGTTGTCTTCATATTAAAAACCGTGCCGGTCTCTCTATCCAGTACCTCCATCTGTCCGTACTAATCCAACACTTGACACGGTCGATTCCCGTGGTCACAGGCTAACTTACCCAAAAAAAGGGCAGCGGCCAAAAAAAGGTATACCTCTCCATTGCGGCCAAAACAGGTACATACTTAAAACCCAAGTCCAAAAAGCACTCCACGTGCGGCTGCCCATTGGTCCAAAACTCGTTGTACCGTGTTCTCGCCTCTTCAAAACCCAGGTATACCTGATTTGTCTACTCTGCTTGACTTTCACCTTTTTTTTTGTCGTTTTTAAGTCAATCAGAGAGTCAGAGGCCCTCTTCATAGTTCCACCCTATGCCCCCTATACAAATGCCGACGTGCGCGGAGACCCCCTCTCCCTTCGCACCTCGCACTTACACGCCACTCGAGCGACACACAAACATATCTGCCTGCACACCTCTTGCCGAAAAATACGAGATAGAAGGCTCCCCTTCGGGATTGTGGTTGACTTGGAACACCAGGGGTGTCACAAAAGTTGAGAAGGGAGAATACAGCAGAAAGGCGTTTCGTTCCTCGTACTATTATATAGCAGCTACTCGTATACGAGCCACCGGGCGAGCACGAAGAGCATGAAAAAACTCTACTTTGCATTGCAAGGAACGGCAGGTTCGTGGGGTGCGTTTTAAAACTTGATTTTAGTATGTACCTGTTTTTGGCCCCGAACGGCCAGGTGTACCTGTTTTTGGCCGCTGCCCTTATTATTTATATATATCATTGTTTCATAGCGTAGCCGATACACCGATAGTGACCGAACTTTGAGGACGTGAAATGTAATTGCACGTATGTGTAACTTCTGTGACCGGTCTTTAATAGCAGTTGTATGGGAAGGTATGACCATGTGTGTACACATGCCGTATACGTCGGACGAGTACCCTTTTTTTTTTTTTTGCTTGTTGTATTGCCTGTTGTTGCTTCTCAAGGGGGGCACGACAGCGATGCTACAACCCCTCGCATCATTTGCTTCGTTTACTTTGTTTCACTTATTTATGTTACCGTGATCGCTTTTGCCTTTGTTTCTCCGCCTTCCGTATTTTTCCTAGGACTTTCTTTGGTGGCTTAGCTACGTACGTATTCATTTTGTTTTTGTCATTCCCCGTTCTCTTTCCGGGACTCTCGTGTGTTACACGAGAACGAAACGGAATTGAGTTGGAAGTGCCACGTACCCGTTGTATGGGTGGCGCCCAAGGGAAGGAGACGGAGGGTGGGGGGGGTCATAGGGAAACCAGGACGGACGAAAGCAGGAAAGAGACGGCAAACAGAGTAGGTGCCAGACCGACTAGCTGGTAGAACCTGCCTGTACTATGGGCACAAACCTGCCTCGGCTGGCCTTCGGTGTGCTCCGGCTGGCTGTCCTATCCTGTCGTTCTCAGTCTTGCTCTGTTGGCGCTGTTTCGGTCCATTTTATTTTCTTTCATTTCATTTGGTTTTTTATTGGAGGTCGCATCTCCTCTGGGAGAAGCACGACACTTTCTTTCTTTTTTTGTCATGCTTTTTATTTGGTTGCTTGATTATTGATTTGCTTCAGTATATTTACTTTTTATTATTTTTTCTTTTCGCTTTTTTCTTTTTTCTCTTTTTTTCTCTTGCATGCACCTGGATTGCTAGCAGGGTAGGTCTTGCCTGTCGTATATGGCGTTGCATTGTCTGCTCTGCTTACTGCACTGAGTGTAGTATCTCTGTGTCGTAGTTTTGTGACCACAGAACTGGTACCTTTTTAGGATGAAGAATCGGCACGGACACTGGGTGTGCTGGATGTCGACGGGTAGAAAGGAAGGTTTAATGTGAAGAACACACACACAACTCCGCTTGGATTTATATCATCTCACTTGATCTCATCAAACACTCAACCCATCTGATTGTCTTTGCCATAATCTATCAAACTGTTCATCTTTCTGATGATGAGTCGGACGTACTGGTAGTGTGTGTTGGTTCTTCACATTAAACCTTCCTTTCTACCCGTCGACATCCAGCACACCCAGTGTCCGTGCCGATTCTTCATCCTAAAAAGGTACCAGTTCTGTGGTCACAAAACTACGACACAGAGATACTACACCTCAGTGCAGTAAGCAGAGCAGACAATGCAACGCCATATACGACAGGCAAGACCTACCCTGCTAGCAATCCAGGTGCATGCAAGAGAAAAAAAGAGAAAAAAGAAAAAAGCGAAAAGAAAAAATAATAAAAAGTAAATATACTGAAGCAAATCAATAATCAAGCAACCAAATAAAAAGCATGACAAAAAAAGAAAGAAAGTGTCGTGCTTCTCCCGAGGAGATGCGACCTCCAATAAAAAACCAAATGAAATGAAAGAAAATAAAATGGACCGAAACAGCGCCAACAGGGCAAGACTGAGAACGACAGGATAGGACAGCCAGCCGGAGCACACCGAAGGCCAGCCGAGGCAGGTTTGTGCCCATAGTACAGGCAGGTTCTACCAGCTAGTCGGTCTGGCACCTACTCTGTTTGCCGTCTCTTTCCTGCTTTCGTCCGTCCTGGTTTCCCTATGACCCCCCCCACCCTCCGTCTCCCTTCCCTTGGGCGCCACCCATACAACGGGTACGTGGCACTTCCAACTCAATTCCGTTTCGTTCTCGTGTAACACACGAGAGTCCCGGAAAGAGAACGGGGAATGACAAAACCAAAATGAATACGTACGTAGCTAAGCCACCAAAGAAAGTCCTAGGAACAAATACGGAAGGCGGAGAAACAAAGGCAAAAGCGATCACGGTAACATAAATAAGTGAAACAAAGTAAACGAAGCAAATGATGCGAGGGGTTGTAGCATCGCTGTCGTGCCCCCCTTGAGAAGCAACAACAGGCAATAGGACAAGCAAAAAAAAAAAAAAAAAAAAAATAAGAAAAAAAATCAAACAAACAAACAAAGGGAAAGAAAGACCACCAGAAACAGTGCCGCGTTCGAAGCGGCTACAGAGGTGCGCGGCACGGGTAGTCTAGGTGGGACTTACTAGTCAGCCTGGTACCTTGCTACCCTGTCGGCTGTTTCCCTCCTGCTCTCATCAGCCGCGGTTTCCGTACGACTGTTGCCCCCCCCCTTCCCATTCCCTTTTGCACCCCCCGCAACGGATGCGTGGCGCTGTCTACTCAGTTCCGCCTCTACCTTGTGCCACCGGATCATGAACTGTTCAGCCGCTTCGAGGACCCCCCTGTGCCACTTGCCCACTTTAGTTGCTGCAATGGTCCATACTGCGGTCTCTACTCCAAACACCAACGGGACCTGTGCCGTGGACCCCTTGGAGGCTTGAAACACCTTGAGGTCTTCAGCAAGGCATTTCTGCCAGGACTTTGGTTGTCCGCCCGGTCTGCGTCCCTCCCCACCCGTCATGGTCCCGAACATAATCCGACTGGGTAGTCGCCCCTTGGGTTGCCGTGCCACGGCTCCCGCAAAGAACAGACGCCGTTTACGGATTGTCGTTTCGATGCTCTCGCATCGTGTCTGCTTGAGAGCCTTTGCGTACGAGAGGGTCCTATAGTCGCCACGCTGCCGACGCTGGAAGCCAATGACACGCAGGAGGATTTGGTGGTGTGCCGAGCGGAGTCTGGCGAAGTGTTGTGCACCGAGGGTCCACGTCATACATCCGTACAGCAGGGTCTCAATCCTGGTACGTACGTATAGTCCGTCCGATCAAATTTTCACAACAAGTGAGGTCACAGAGTTTCAGTTGTTCCGCAGGTCTGACGCACATCCACGTATCATGAAATATACCGTGGAAAAGCCCTGATCTAGGCGATTAAGATGGCCCGATCGTTTTTTTATTTTTCATCGGGGTTGAAAAAAAATAGCTATTTGAAAAATATTCCAGAAATATTTACTTAGCTTTTCTGTGGTTGAATGGGGGGTCGTTGTTTTTTTCTGAGAGTGGATTCAAACAGATATCAACCAAGGCAATACGTGGACACATCTCAGTTTTTTTTCCAACCACTTTTGGCGATGAAATCAGCAAAAAAC
Source organism: Saccharina japonica (assembly GCA_008828725.1). NCBI lineage: Eukaryota > Phaeophyceae > Laminariales > Laminariaceae > Saccharina > Saccharina japonica. The sequence goes on along the minus strand of MEHQ01000644.1, from coordinate 322,388 downwards.
CGTGATCCCGACGGGATTTTCCTAGCTTTTTACAGCGAATTTGATCGGGCAAACCGTTAAAAACTCTACGGATTCGGGGAAATTAGCTTCGTCTGTATCATCCATGGTTTTCTCATTACCGTAAAAACTCCGTGGAGTGAGAAATATGCTCCCAAAGATGGGGTCATCCCGAGCGGGACATACTCCACACTCGCCCTCATTACACTGTTACACCACACCAGAACAACAAACTATACAAGTATATACACCACAACAGAACAGCACTCCTGGTTGTACATCGAAGCCTACGCTACGTAGTGGTCTTGTCTTTCGGACTACCTGAAATACCGGGATTTCAAGGAGTGGAACAGCCACTAACCGTCCACGGACCGATCAGACTCCATCATCGATGCTCAGAGTGGGGCCGCAACCCCGGAGGAGTGCGGGATCAATGAGGAGGTCGCCCTCACCGCCTCGAAGCAAGACCGGACGATTTATCACAATGCGGCCATTGAGATGGTTACGCGCTTTAACGAGTTGAAATTCCTTTCCACTGAGAGTTGATCAAGATGGAAATATATTTGCACTAAATTTTGTGCTGGTGTGTATTAACGTCTTAGCTGTACGGAAACAAGACTTGGGGAGGAGTAACGATGTTGGGGGCATTACGGGTCAATTATGAGTCATTTCGGGGCAATTAAATGCCGTTTCGGGTCAATTTCGGGGTAATTTCGGAACATTTTTTTTCGAAAAAACGACAATTATCTCCGATTTCAATTTTAAGACCGGATTTGGATTCTTCTCGGTCCCCCGGTTCTTGCTGACTTTGTTTCATCTGTCAACTCTCAAAACTGCGCGAGATAAAGTGGGTAGCCAGCAAAGTGAAAATTTGATCGGACGGACCATAAGATGTTACGAGTATAGATATGTATTTACAAATACATACTATCTATGGCATGCATTGTACTCATAACCAAACGATTGCATCCGATTTCCGATCACGGTATGGAGACGATTCGAAGTTAACGCACCAGGGCAAAAGGGGTGCGGAAAAAACAAAAGAAAATGGACCTACTGTGGTGCACCCAGAATCCTAGGTAGGGGTTTACGTATTTAAGCTAATCAATATTAAGTCAAGCAGTATATATCCGCCATAAGCGGCCCCGGTGGTCTAACTGGTAGCCACGAAGCCTGTAGGGCCGGATGTCGAGGGTTCGATTCTCCCCATGGAGGTTTTATTCTCAAATGACACCGTCTGTCGAGAGCGCATATTATAGCGTGGGTAAGCAAAATTCGACGAGAGTTGACGAGGGAAGAAAGTGCTGAAATATTCTCGCGATAAAAATGCAAGGCAAGAACCGTAGTGGGGGAGGAGGGAGAGGAGCCTACTTTGTGACCCCGGATCTGAGTTACGACTAGGGAGGGAGAAAGACGGAAGTGCGAAGATAATAAATGGGATGGACAAAAAAAAAAAAAAAAAAAAGTGTTGTCCTGGGTTTGCATCCTGGACCATGAACCCCTCAGGGTGCAACACTGAGGCAGCACCTGTGTTGCACTGCCCACAAAGTGAAAAAAAAGTACTTTCAGATAACGCCTGATTTGTGGAAAACGGGGTTGGGTCAATATCAGCCCCGAACAAGGCCTTTTTCACAGACACCGTGCTCCCCACAGAAGCCTCCAAATGACACACCACACGCAGAGCAACTCAATCAAGTCATGGTAGAGCCTGTTCGGTAGCTTGATCGTGCTTGATCCTCATAGAGTTGGACTAATTCAGTTTCCTGCAGATGGAAGCAGGTAGCAGCTTCGGTCGAAGCAATTACGCCGCCTGTTTAGGCAATCTTCACGGCCGAGGTCGCGGTGGAAAGCGTGGACGAAATCGCCCAGAACTCTTCCTGTGCCCGTGTATATATGCAAGGAAGGTTTTCAGGGGCGGGAGATATCGGGATCGATCCTACAGACGGCGTAATCGGCCTCAGAAGTGTGCCTCAAAAATCAAAGAATCGTGTACAAAAACGCAGTCATTTGTTTCCTGCTGTATACGAGTACTCGTATTCATATTTTTCGAGAAAAATATTCGTTTTGAGCTGTAAAAAACAACTTGTTTACAGTACAAGAAAAACGACCTGGAACCACATTTTCAAACTTCAGCGACGAGGTCGCGCACCGTAGAGGCCACGGAATCGGCTGCCACTTTGCCACACTGCTGTGGGTGCGTCAAGGAGTATTTTGAGGGGCGGGAGATATCCGGATCGACGATATTGATGGAGCTGTGGTGGATTGCATATTTTCCCAAAGGAAAAAAACAGGGGTATTGTTGTTCCAGTTGTCGATTGCTGAAAGTAAATTTGGCCAAAACACGATTATTTTGTGGGCAGTGCAACAACACAGGATGCAGAGGGGGGCAGGGGCCGCGGTGATTACGCTAACGGCCCCCAGGACTCCTATTAACACGCCACACATTCCAATAGGAAATCCTTGGATTTCGAAATGAGAAATAAGACATCATAAGCGCCCTACGCCCCGCTGGCCCTATCGCCATAGCCCCCGGCAGCTCCGGTGACGGTCACATTTGGATGCTTTTCTTGCGCTGTAGCCCTGAAATCTGCTGCGACAATGACGACGGCGGATTGGCCCGCCAATAAGTCCAAGTACGCTGTTGGTGTGCGCGAGAGCTTCATCCCGTTCAACGCCATCATGGACGGCCAAGCGAGCACTTACAACGGCGTATTGGTGAAGCACCTGAATGCCATGCCGAGCTGATACCAGCCTGAGACGAATGTCAGTAAACTCCCTTAAGAATAACTGGCACGGTGTTGCGATATGTACAGCAAGCTATCCGTCCGCGGCGGTTGCGCTGTTCGGGAAGGCGTACGAGTACACCATTAATAGTATATACTACGCCTCGTAACTTAGTTCGACAGCGTCGACTACCTGTCTGTGGTAATTGTCATTTGTCAATGCAGTGTAACAGCAGTAGAGATGAGCAGGGGACCGCGAGGACTTTTTTCTTTTCTTTTCTTTTCTTTTCTTTTCTTTTCTTTTCCTTCGTATTTCGTCTCTTTCAACACATCTGGATTGGTAGCATGTGTAAGTCGTGCCTGTCGTACACGAAATTGCTTTGTCTTCTCTGGGTATTATACTTTATTACAATGTAGTGTCGGTCGCCCCGATGGTCTATTAATAGTGGTACCTCCGAACGCTTCTAAGAGCTTGTTTCCGGGGATCGAGTTTCACGTGGGTCGCACTTTCGAGTTTATTTCCCAAAAAACAAAAAAAACGGAATCGACTGCTGAGAGCGCTTATTAATAGTAGCGTGGGTAGGGACAATTCGATGCAAGTCGACGAGGGAACAAAAGGGCTTGAAGTCTTTTCGCGATAAAAATGCAAGGCACGAACCGCAGTGGGGGAGGAGGGAGGAGGGAGAGGAGCCTACTTTGTGACCCCAGATCTGAGTTACGACTACGAGTACTATTAAATGGTAGGAAGGAGAGAGAAAAGAAGGGCGAATATAGTAAAAGGGATGGAAAAAGAAGAACAAAAAAAGACGTGTCTCTATGTCGTAGTTCTGTGACCACACAGCGTGTATCTCTCTAGGATGAAGAATCGACACGGACACTGGGTGTGCTGGATGTCGACGGGTAGAAAGAACGGTTTAATTCGAAGAAAACACACACACCTGCTGTTAATGAATATTTCCGGAGGTTTTGTGCTCGGCGCCAAAAGACGACCCCCCGACCCCCGACCCAACCCCGAACCCGAACTCTATGCCAGTGATCAGTGATCAGTGCGGGGATTCTGCTGTGCTTGGGATGACTCTAGGTTGATTCGGTCGGCGTGGATGCTGCGCATGGAAATACTCTATCAATAGGCTGATTCGTCCGGCTCGGGACTCAGGATGCTGTGACTTGGAAATACTCTACTAATAGATTGATTGAGCCGCTTACAGATCCCTTACGTAGCCGACCAGAGTGTGCAAATAGCTTTGTACCTTAGGAAGATTCACTATCAGCGGATATCCATAGCAACGTAGTATCTCTATGTCGTCGTTTGGTGACAACAAAACTGGTACCTCTCTAGGATGAAAAATCGACGCGGACACTGGGTGTGCTGGATGTCGACGGGTATATAAATATATATTAGGGCATTAATTAGTGGGTCGGCGTCTGTTGCGTGCAGCGCAACAGGCGACTCAAGGCGAAAAAATTGCGATCTATGCGCGAATATGCGCCTCAAAACTAAGTAAAAAGCCATTTAATTTACTTTTGGCTACGGCGAATAGCAAAAAGCGCCTATTTTTGTTTTCGTCCATACCGAATAGGGCAAGGGGCCTAAAATATGTTCAATTACGACTAATTATCAAGAAAAAAAGACCCCAAAAACTTTTCTCGCCTCCGGCGAGAAAAAAACGCGAAACATTTTTTTTCGTGCGCGCCCAAAAACGGGTGTTGCGCCGCGCGCAACCAGCCTCGCGGTGACTGTTGCGCAAAACGGTTATTTTGACCAAATGTTGCGCCAGCGCAACAGCGCAACACCTAATTAATGCCCTGGTATATATATATACACATATATATACATAGAAATTAAGGTTTAATGTGAACACATACACTGCCTGTTTTTTCGGTAATTTCGTAGTTTCCCGTACGGAGTTTATAATCTCGCCAAACGTAAGAATTACGTACGTAGGCACAGGCTATTTTGGTGGTAAGATGGCCCATTCAACCACACGCAGCTCACAAAGATGGATGATGACGGGAATCCTCGATCTCACAGTCAGCTGAGGCATTTTTATGTGTGTGTGTGTGTGTTCTTCACATTAAACCTTCCTTTCTACCCGTCGACATCCAGCACACCCAGTGTCCGTGCCGATTCTTCATCCTAAAAAGGTACCAGTTCTGTGGTCACAAAACTACGACACAGAGATACTACACTCAGTGCAGTAAGCAGAGCAGACAATGCAACGCCATATACGACAGGCAAGACCTACCCTGCTAGCAATCCAGGTGCATGCAAGAGAAAAAAAGAGAAAAAGAAAAAAGCGAAAAGAAAAAATAATAAAAGTAAATATACTGAAGCAAATCAACAATCAAGCAACCAAATAAAAAGCATGACAAAAAAAAGAAAGAAAGTGTCGTGCTTCTCCCAGAGGAGATGCGACCTCCAATAAAAAAACCAAACGAAATGAAAGAAAATGAAATGGACCGAAACAGCGCCAACAGAGCAAGACTGAGAACGACAGGATAGGACAGCCAGCCGGAGCACACCAAAGCACCTTCCAGCCAGCCGGAGGCAGGTTTGTGCCCATAGTACAGGCAGGTTCTACCAGCTAGTCGGTCTTCTGGACGAACCATTCCGATGTTTCCGCGTTCTCTTTTCCTGTTATCCTGCGTCGCCTGGTCTGTGTATTAATTAGAGAGCTGTGATACGCAGTCGCTTGAATTATTCATAAATGTTGATAATAGACTGTTCGTAGCTGTTCCCTTATTGGAAAGAAGGACAGTAAGCCCCCGCCCACCCTCGCGTCTGCCCTATTCTTGGGGCGCCAACCCAATCAACGGGTCAAATTGGCTACTTCAACTGCCAATGATCCGATTCGTCTCTCGTTGTAACACAACGAGAGTCCGCGAAATGAAACCCGGAGGAAAAATTTGGTGTGAATGAAACCAAAATACCCCCGTGCAAAAAAAGAGAATTTGTACAAAAAGAAAAACGGTTTTAACGATAAAACAAATAAAGCGCTTTTGAGCAGGGACCCCCGCCCCAAAAAACAAGTAAATGTTCCCTAGGATAAAATACGGAAGGTCCGGAGAAGACAAGGCAAAGCAATTCGGTAAAATAATATAAGTAAGTGTGTAACAAAGTGAACGAAGTCAAATGAATGCGCGAGGGGTATTTAGCATAGAGCTGCCGTAGCCGCCCATTAACTCTTGGCGAAGATCGATACAAAGGCTACTACAGTTCTGAACATAGTCAAGAAATGAGAAACATAATGAAGACAATATGAAAAACTAGAGGGAAAAGATCAAAATAACATAACAAAACCAAGCAACAAGAGAGGAGCTCACCAGACTAGTGCCGCGTTCGGAAGCGGCTACAGAAGGTGACGCGGCACGGGGTCTAGGTTGGGACATTTACTATGTACGCGAAGAAGTCAAGACCACTTATCTTTCTTTATTTTGTCACATTTTTATTTTCGGTGTTTGCTTCTGATTGTTGAGTCTTGCTTCAGTAGGTATTACGTTTATCTGATTGTGTTTACCTTTTTTCGCTTTGTTCTTTGAATTCTTTTTTTATTCTCGCACCTTTTCTTTCTGCGTTGCATGCAACTCCCGTCGAGGATTTTCGGCTAGCTAGGGGGTAGATTTTGGCCGTGTGTCGTAATACATGCGCTTCTATACTGATGCTAGGTGTTCGTCTGCTCTGTGGCTTACTGCACTGAGCGGAGTGAGCGATCCATCTGTGTAGTGTCCCGTAGTGCATATAGAGTGGGAACACACGGCAACAGTGGGGGACTCTATTCCCAGCGTTTTTAGGATGAAGAATCGGCACGGACACTGGTGTGCTGGATGTCGACGGGTAGAAAGGAAGGTTTAATGTGAAGAACACCCACACACACGCGGATCTGGATCCCAGACACCACACTATTAACTATTATACCCCCTCCCTCCCTTACATTGGATCGCCGAAGAATATATAAAACCATATTAAGACTTAGATGCATTCGTCTCCGAACAGCACGACCCCTTTCTTGGCCGTTCTTCACGGTTCTGACAGGGGTTCTTCACCGCTCTGACAGCTATTGCAGCTTTTCTTTACAGTATTTGATCCGCTGGTTGATACGCTATGACTTTTACTTGCTTTTACAGGGGTAACTCCTGTCGAGATACATCGGTTGATTCATTTCACCAATACAAAAAAAATGCAGTTCATACGTTCATACTCGTACATTACTGCTGTGCCCTGGTCCCATTTTATATTCGACCCGGCAGCCCTTCCCATTTGGCACTCAAACTTCGACTACGTAAGAGCTCCCTGGAAATATAGTATGCCCCGCTGGGTCGCCGAGGCCCACTTGGCACACTGCCCCCATTTGGTATCTTATATTTTCTGTCTACCTCCTACGTATGTATGTATGATAAATTTTGTAGCACTTGCCCACAAATACAAATTAAGATCTGCTCAGCAACCTTGCTCAGACGAAACAATGCACGACCGGTCACACTCCGATTAATGACCGCTTCTACAGACAACCAGTACACCCACAGCAAGCTCGCGTCGCACGAACTGTTTTTACTTTCTTTGATATACTCGTACGCTAAGCCGGTCGCCCCGGTGCTCGTGTGTTACACGAGAACGAAACGGAATTGAGTTGGAAGTGCCACGTACCCGTTGTATGGGTGGCGCTCAAGGGAAGGGAGACGGAGGGTGGGGGGGGTCATAGGGAAACCAGGACGGACGAAAGCAGGAAAGAGACGACACACAGAGTAGGTGCCAGACCGACTAGCTGGTAGAACCTGCCTGTACTACGGGCACAAACCTGCCTCGGCTGGCCTTTGGTGTGCTCCGGCTGGCTGTCCTTTCCTGTCGTTCTCAGTCTTGCTATGTTGGCGCTGTTTCGGTCCATTTCATTTCATTTTCTTTCATTTCATTTGGTTTTTTATTGGAGGTTGCATCTCCTCTGGGAGAAGCACGACACTTTCTTTCTTTTTTATCATGCTTTTTATTTGGTTGCTTGATTGTTGATTTGCTTCAGTATATTTACTTTTTATTATTATTTCTTTTCGCTTTTTTTTTTTTTTTCTCTTTTTTTCTCTTGCATGCACCTGGATTGCTAGCAGGGTAGGTCTTGCCTGTCGTATATGGCGTTGCATTGTCTGCTCTGCTTACTGCACTGAGTGTAGTATCTCTGTGTCGTAGTTTTGTGACCACAGAAGAACTGGTACCTTTTTAGGATGAAGAATCGGCACGGACACTGGGTGTGCTGGATGTCGACGGGTAGAAAGGAAGGTTTAATGTGAAGAACACACACACACATACACGTACCGTATCCTCCACAGAGTATTCATAAAATTGTCGCACGTATCGGAGTTATCGCACAGGGGGGGTGCGTAAAAATACAAAAAAATATACCTGGTACGTACGTATAGTCCGTCCGATCAAATTTTCACAACAAGTGAGGTCACAGAGTTTCAGTTGTTCCGCAGGTCTGACGCACATCCACGTATCATGAAATATACCGTGGAAAAGCCCTGATCTAGGCGATTAAGATGGCCCGATCGTTTTTTTATTTTTCGTTTGGGTTCAAAGAAAATAGCTATTTGAAAAATATTCCAGAAATATTTACTTAGCTTTTCTGTGGTTGAATGGGGGGTCGTTTTTTTTTTCTGAGAGTGGATTCAAACAGATCTCAGCCAAGGCAATACGTGGACACATCTCATTTTTTTTTCCAACCACTTTTGGCGATGAAATCAGCAAAAAACTGTGATCCCGACCGGATTTTCCTAGCTTTTTACAGCGAATTTGATCGGGCAAACCGTTAAAAACTCTACGGATTCGGGGAAATTAGCTTCGTCTGTATCATCCATGGTTTTCTCGTTACCGAAAAAACTCCGTGCAGTGAGAAATATGCTCCCAAAGATGGGGTCATCCCGAGCGGGACATACTCCACACTCGCCCTCGTTACACTGATACACTACACCAGAACAAACCACACAAGTATATACACCACAACAGAACAGCACTCCTGGTTGTACATCGAAGCCTACGCTACGTAGTGGTTTTTTCTTTCGGACTACCTGAAATACCGGGATTTCAAGGAGTGGAACAGCCACTAACCGTCCACGGACCGATCAGACTCCATCATCGATGCTCAGAGTGGGGCCGCAACCCCGGAGGAGTGCGGGATCAAAGAGAAGGTCGCCATCACCGCCTCGAAGCAAGACCGGACGATTTATCATAATGCGGCCATTGAGATGGTTACGCGCTTTAACGAGTTGAAATTCCTTTCCACTGAGAGTTGATTAAGATGGAAATATATTTGCACTAAATTTTGTGCTGGTGTGTATTAACGTCTTAGCTGTACGGAAACAAGACTTGGGGAGGAGTAACGATGTTGGGGGCATTACGGGTCAATTATGAGTCATTTCGGGGCAATTAAATGCCCTTTCGGGTCAATTTCGGGGTAATTTCGGAACATTTTTTTCGGAAAAACGACAGTTATCTCCGATTTCAATGTTAAGACCGGATTTGGATTCCTCTCGGTCACCCGGTTCTTGCTGAATTTGTTTCACCTGTCAACTCTCAAAACTGCGCGAGATAAAGTGGGTAGCCAGCAAAGTGAAAATTTGATCGGACGGACCATATATGTTACGAGTATGATATGTATTTACAAATACATATTATCTATGCATGCATTGTACCATAACCAAACGATTGCATCCGATTTCCACGCAGGTATTGGAGACGTATCGAAGTTAACGCACAGGGCACAGGGGTGCGGAAAAAACAAAAAAGGTCAAGAAGAACGAAATTGTCGTGATTTTTTATCGTAAAACGATCTAACATCTCGCAGTATATTAACCATACTTGGTATATTATTAAGTAGTGCTGTACCGGTCGCCCCGGTGGTCTAACTGGTAGCCACGAAGCCTGTAGGCCCGTGTGTGTGTGTGTGTGTTCTTCACATTAAACCTTCCTTTCTACCCGTCGACATCCAGCACACCCAGTGTCCGTGCCGATTCATCATCCTAAAAAGGTACCAGTTACTGTGGTCACAAAACTACGACACAAGATACTACGACTCAGTGCAGTAAGCAGAGCAGACAATGCAAGCCATATACGACAGGCAAGACCTACCCTGCTAGCAATCCAGGTGCATGCAAGAGAAAAAAAAGAAAGAGAAAAAAAAAAAAGCGAAAAGAAAAAATATAAAAAGTAAATATACTGAAGCAAATCAACAATCAAGCAACCAAATAAAAAGCATGACAAAAAAGAAAGAAAGTGTCGTGCTTTCTCCCAGAGGAGATGCGACCTCCAATAAGAAACCAAATGAAATGAAAAAAATAAAATGGACCGAAACAGCGCCAACAGAGCAAGACTGAGAACGACAGGAATAGGACAGCCAGCCGGAGCACACCAAAGGCCAGCCGAGGCAGGTTTGTGCCCGATAGTACAGGCAGGTTCTACCAGCTAGTCGGTCTNAAGTAACATCTTCGGAGCACGACAGACTATACAGCTCTCAACGATCTCTTTGAGCTATCCGTCATGCTGCGCCACAACCGTGGAACCCGACGCGGCGCCAGGAAGGATTGTCGTGAAGGGCTGGCTCAACGGCGTATACGCTGTGTGTGCGGTCATGTAGAATATAAAATCCAGTTGTCGTGTCCTGCATATTATAGACTAGAGTAGTAGTTCGCTCTGGCAGCGCCACTTTGCAGGAACATTTTCTATAATAAGAGTAGTTATCTCGACGGACAGTGCGGGCATGGGACATGGTCATTTATTTGTAGTATAATTATAGTAGGCAGCGAGCATTCAGCGCGTTGGACGTTGGACGCGGGCAGGGGGGAGGGTCGTTTGTTTGTCGTCGACGTGTGATTTGAGGTCGGAACAAACACTGCTGTGGCTTGGGAGTTTTTTCGGCCCAGCATGCAGAAATACATGATGCGCACGTTGGTTGTTTTTGGAGTTGATTGTGTTGCCAATCGAACCTCCTTTGTTTTTTTCTTCTTCGCAGAGTGTTCGCGGCACACGCACGAAAATATATAATACTTTGTTTTTTATGAACGGATATTCAACCCGGACACTGGCTCCGTCCAAATGATGATTCATTGCACGCCTACATACCTTGTACGAGGTAGTACTACGTGGTAGTCCGAGATCGATGAATCTACTACATCTATCATAGAAGTACTTGTGCTACGTATACCAGGTATATATCTTTGTGCTGCTGCTGTTGTACCGTTGGACGACAGCTGAAGGTGCTGTAACGAACCCCGGTTTGTTTCATATCGGTACACACTATGAATAGCTAGTATACACTATTAATAACATACCTGTACCACGTTTGTATGTATTGCATTCTTCAAGGCATCTTACTCTCCCTCTAAACCAAACTACTTGAATTTTGTATAGGATATTTCCTTGCCACGCTGAGTAGGTTTCAGGCATTTTTTCAGACATTTTAACTAACTACTTGAAAATAGTGTAGGATTTGCGTTGGGGCGCTGAACAAGTTTCAGGCATTTATTCAGGCATTTTGCCCATTCACACAAAAGTACTTGAAATTAGTATAGAGATTGTTTTAAGGCGCCGAAAATGTTTCAGGCACGTCTCAGGCATTGTTTCAGGCAAATGCCTGAAATAGATAGGCACGTTTCTGGCACGTTCAGGCACGTCAGGCACATGCCTATCTTTTTGCCTATCTCAATTTTTTTCGCCTGCGGCGTGCCTATCTACGCATGCCTGAAAGCGCCGACGGCGTGCCTGAAAGGCTAGGGCCTACGCTCAGGATAAAACAAGTTGAGTTTGGAAGCACAACTGCTCAAGTCCCCTTCGTGGCAAAAATGATACGGAAAACCTACGCGGAACGATAAAAAACAGAAGTAGCTAAAATCACACGAAGCTCGGCTGGGGGAGCAGCCGGTTTCTCCATCCATTGCACACTCTGTTGCACACGCGAAAAGAGAAGGCGCGCGAACTACACTGCTGTAGTTAAGCGGAAACGAGACAACACGGGCTAACGTGCAGTGGTGAAGGGACGCCGATCGAGTTAACCCTTTCCGAGCTGAAAAAAACTTTTCATACACTAATTCCAAGTAGTCTGTACGAAATAATTAAACGTGGGACCGGACATCCTGCAGACTGCAGACCTTTTCGTGGTAATAAATACGTACGTATAGTCCGTCCGATCAAATTTTCACAACAAGTGAGGTCATAGAGTTTCAGTTGTTCCGCAGGTCTGACGCACATCCACGTATCATGAAATATACCGTGGAAAAGCCCTGATCCAGGCGATTAAGATGGCCCGATCGTTTTTTTTATTTTTCATGGGGTTGAAAAAAAATAGCTATTTGAAAAATATTCCAGAAATATTTACTTAGCTTTTCTGTGGTTGAATGGGGGGTCGTTGTTTTTTTCTGACAGTGGATTCAAACAGATTCACCAAGGCAATACGTGGACACATCTCATTTTTTTTTCCAACCACTTTTGGCGATGAAATCAGCAAAAAACCGTGATCCCGACGGGATTTTCCTAGCTTTTTACAGCGAATTTGATCGGGCAAACCGTTAAAAACTCTACGGATTCGGGGAAATTAGCTTCGTCTGTATCATCCATGGTTTTCTCATTACCGAAAAACTCCGTGGAGTGAGAAATATGCTCCCAAAGATGGGGTCATCCCGAGCGGGACATACTCCACACTCGCCCTCATTACACTGATACACCACACCAGAACAACAAACTATACAAGTATATACACCACAACAGAACAGCACTCCTGGTTGTACATCGAAGCCTACGCTACGTAGTGGTCTTGTCTTTCGGACTACCTGAAATACCGGGATTTCAAGGAGTGGAACAGCCACTAACCGTCCACGGACCGATCAGACTCCTCATCGATGCTCAGAGTGGGGCCGCAACCCCGGAGGAGTGCGGGATCAATGAGGAGGTCGCCCTCACCGCCTCGAAGCAAGACCGGACGATTTATCACAATGCGGCCATTGAGATGGTTACGCGCTTTAACGAGTTGAAATTCCTTTCCACTGAGAGTTGATCAAGATGGAAATATATTTGCACTAAATTTTGTGCTGGTGTGTATTAACGTCTTAGCTGTACGGAAACAAGACTTGGGGAGGAGTAACGATGTTGGGGGCATTACGGGTCAATTATGAGTCATTTCGGGGCAATTAAATGCCGTTTCGGGTCAATTTCGGGGTAATTTCGGAACATTTTTTTTCGAAAAAACGACAATTATCTCCGATTTCAATTTTAAGACCGGATTTGGATTCTTCTCGGTCCCCCGGTTCTTGCTGACTTTGTTTCACTGTCAACTCTCAAAACTGCGCGAGATAAAGTGGGTAGCCAGCAAAGTGAAAATTTGATCGGACGGACCATACATATGTTACGAGTATGATATGTATTTTACAAATACATATTATCTATGCATGCATTGTACCAATAACCAAGAATTGCATCCGATTTCCACACGCAGGTATTGGAGACGTATGAAGTTAACGCACAGGGCACAGGGGTGCGGAAAAAACAAAAAAAGTCAGAGAACGAAATTGTCGTGATTTTTATCGTAACAACGATCTAAATTACGCAGTATATTTAACCATACCTTGGTAATGATATTAATACTGCGTACCGGTCGCCCCGGTGGTCTAACTGGTAGCCACGAAGCCTGTTAGGCCCGGATGTCGAGGGTTCGATTCTCCCCATGGAGGTTTTTATTCTCAAATGACACCGACTGTCGAGAGCGCATATTATAGCGTGGGTAAGCAAAATTCGACGAGAGTTGACGAGGGAAGAAAGTGCTGAATCTTCTCGCGATAAAAATGCAAGGCAAGAACTGTAGTGGGGGAGGAGGGAGAGGAGCCTACTTTGTGACCCCGGATCTGAGTTCGACTAGGGAGGGAGAAAGACGGAAGTGCGAAGATAATAAATGGGATGGAAAAAAAAAAAAAAAAAAGAGAAGGCAGGCGAAGATATAATTTGTCCGATGTCACGAGGCTACGTGCACTGTGTTGCACTGCCCACAAAGTGAGAAAAAAGTACTTTCAGATAACGCCTGATTTGTGGAAAACGGGGTTGGGTCAATATCAGCCCCGAACAAGGCCTTTTTCACAGACACCGTGCTCCCCACAGAAGCCTCCAAATGACACACCACACGCAGAGCAACTCAATCAAGTCATGGTAGAGCCTGTTCGGTAGCTTGATTGTGCTTGATCCTCCTAGAGTTGGATTAATTCAGTTTCCTGCAGATGGAAGCAGGTAGCAGCTTCGGTCGAAGCAATTATGCCGCCTGTTTAGGCAATCTTCACGGCCGAGGTCGCGGTGGAAGGCGTGGACGAAATCGCCCAGAACTCTTCCTGTGCCCGTGCATATATGCAAGGAAGGTTTTCAGGGGCGGGAGATATCGGGATCGATCCTACAGACGGCGTAATCGGCCTCAGAAGTGTGCCTCAAAAATCAAAGAATCGTGTACAAAAACGCAGTCATTTGTTTCCTGCTGTATACGAGTACTCGTATTCATATTTTTCGAGAAAAATATTCGTTTTGAGCTGTAAAAAACAACTTGTTTACAGTACAAGAAAAACGACCATGGAACCACATTTTCAAACTTCAGCGACGAGGTCGCGCACCGTAGAGGCCACGGAATCGGCTGCCACTTTGCCACACTGCTGTGGGTGCATCAAGGAGTATTTTGAGGGGCGGGAGATATCCGGATCGACGATATTGATGGAGCTGTGGTGGATTGCATATTTTCCCACAGGAAAAAAACAGGGGTATTGTTGTTCCAGTTGTCGATTGCTGAAAGTATATTTGGCCAAATCACGATTATTTTGTGGGCAGTGCAACACAGGTGCAGGGGGCAGGGGCCGCCGTGATTACGTAACGCCCCCGACTCCCTATTAACACGCCACACATTCCAATAGGAAATCCTTGGATTTCGAAATGAGAAATAAGACATCATAAGCGCCCTACGCCCCGCTGGCCCTATCGCCATAGCCCCCGGCAGCTCCGGTGACGGTCACATTTGGATGCTTTTCTTGCGCTGTAGCCCTGAAATCTGCTGCGACAATGACGACGGCGGATTGGCCCGCCAATAAGTCCAAGTACGCTGTTGGTGTGCGCGAGAGCTTCATCCCGTTCAACGCCATCATGGACGGCCAAGCGAGCACTTACAACGGCGTATTGGTGAAGCACCTGAATGCCATGCCGAGCTGATACCAGCCTGAGACGAATGTCAGTAAACTCCCTTAAGAATAACTGGCACGGTGTTGCGATATGTACAGCAAGCTATCCGTCCGCGGCGGTTGCGCTGTTCGGGAAGGCGTACGAGTACACCATTAATAGTATATACTACGCCTCGTAACTTAGTTCGACAGCGTCGACTACCTGTCTGTGGTAATTGTCATTTGTCAATGCAGTGTAACAGCAGTAGAGATGAGCAGGGGACCGCGAGGACTTTTTTCTTTTCTTTTCTTTTCTTTTCTTTTCTTTTCTTTTCCTTCGTATTTCGTCTCTTTCAACACATCTGGATTGGTAGCATGTGTAAGTCGTGCCTGTCGTACACGAAATTGCTTTGTCTTCTCTGGGTATTATACTTTATTACAATGTAGTGTCGGTCGCCCCGATGGTCTATTAATAGTGGTACCTCCGAACGCTTCTAAGAGCTTGTTTCCGGGGATCGAGTTTCACGTGGGTCGCACTTTCGAGTTTATTTCCCAAAAAACAAAAAAAACGGAATCGACTGCTGAGAGCGCTTATTAATAGTAGCGTGGGTAGGGACAATTCGATGCAAGTCGACGAGGGAACAAAAGGGCTTGAAGTCTTTTCGCGATAAAAATGCAAGGCACGAACCGCAGTGGGGGAGGAGGGAGGAGGGAGAGGAGCCTACTTTGTGACCCCAGATCTGAGTTACGACTACGAGTACTATTAAATGGTAGGAAGGAGAGAGAAAAGAAGGGCGAATATAGTAAAAGGGATGGAAAAAGAAGAACAAAAAAAGACGTGTCTCTATGTCGTAGTTCTGTGACCACACAGCGTGTATCTCTCTAGGATGAAGAATCGACACGGACACTGGGTGTGCTGGATGTCGACGGGTAGAAAGAACGGTTTAATTCGAAGAAAACACACACACCTGCTGTTAATGAATATTTCCGGAGGTTTTGTGCTCGGCGCCAAAAGACGACCCCCCGACCCCCGACCCAACCCCGAACCCGAACTCTATGCCAGTGATCAGTGATCAGTGCGGGGATTCTGCTGTGCTTGGGATGACTCTAGGTTGATTCGGTCGGCGTGGATGCTGCGCATGGAAATACTCTATCAATAGGCTGATTCGTCCGGCTCGGGACTCAGGATGCTGTGACTTGGAAATACTCTACTAATAGATTGATTGAGCCGCTTACAGATCCCTTACGTAGCCGACCAGAGTGTGCAAATAGCTTTGTACCTTAGGAAGATTCACTATCAGCGGATATCCATAGCAACGTAGTATCTCTATGTCGTCGTTTGGTGACAACAAAACTGGTACCTCTCTAGGATGAAAAATCGACGCGGACACTGGGTGTGCTGGATGTCGACGGGTATATAAATATATATTAGGGCATTAATTAGTGGGTCGGCGTCTGTTGCGTGCAGCGCAACAGGCGACTCAAGGCGAAAAAATTGCGATCTATGCGCGAATATGCGCCTCAAAACTAAGTAAAAAGCCATTTAATTTACTTTTGGCTACGGCGAATAGCAAAAAGCGCCTAATTTTTGTTTTCGTCCATGCCGAATAGGGCAAGGGGCCTAAAATATGTTCAATTACGACGTGTCTCTTTTAAATAGTATGAGTAGGAACCGTACTCCATCTCGAAAGGGATGTGTGGTCAATGCTCTAATGACTAAGGAAAACACCGAACGAGTACGCCCTCCCCCCCCC
>MEHQ01000644.1:250058-305616 GCA_008828725.1 Saccharina japonica | reverse complement strand
TCATCCATGGTTTTCTCATTACCGAAAAAACTCCGTGGAGTGAGAAATATGCTCCCAAAGATGGGGTCATCCCGAGCGGGACATACTCCACACTCGCCCTCATTGCACTGATACACTATTAATTATTAATACACCAGAACAACAAACTACAAAAGTATATACACCACAACAGAACAGCACTCCTGGTTGTACATCGAAGCCTACGCTACGTAGTGGTCTTGTCTTTCGGACTACCTGAAATACCGGGATTTCAAGGAGTGGAACAGCCACTAACCGTCCACGGACCGATCAGACTCCGTCATCGATGCTCAGAGTGGGGCCGCAACCCCGGAGGAGTGCGGGATCAAAGAGAAGGTCGCCCTCACCGCCTCGAAGCAAGACCGGACGATTTATCACAATGCGGCCATTGAGATGGTTACGCGCTTTAACGAGTTGAAATTCCTTTCCACTGAGAGTTGATCAAGATGGAAATATATTTGCACTAAATTTTGTGCTGGTGTGTATTAACGTCTTAGCTGTACGGAAACAAAACTTGGGGAGGAGTAACGATGTTGGGGGCATTACGGGTCAATTATGAATCATTTCGGGGCAATTAAATGCCGTTTCGGGTCAATTTCGGGGTAATTTCGGAACATTTTTTTCGAAAAAACGACAATTATCTCCGATTTCAATTTTAAGACCGGATTTTGATTCCTCTCGTTCACCCGGTTCTTGCTGACTTTGTTTCACCTGTCAACTCTCAAAACTGCGCGAGATAAAGTGGGTAGCCAGCAAAGTGAAAATTTGATCGGACGGACCATACGTAATGGCAAAGAGTTCAGTGGGCTACATATATATACGTATCATATACGTACGTAATACGTTTCTATTAGCCCGTAGGGGGCTCTCTGTCCTGTGGGGTACGAGACTCCACCTAAAATGAAGCTTGGACATTGGACATAACGACACACGTCGATAGACATTATGTGATGGGGGCCTGAAGCCTGAAGGCGACCCTACGGCCCGAACCCGAATGCGAATCCTACGCCAGTGGTTAGTGCTTGGAGGCTGTGAACTGCTGTGAAGACTCTATTAATAGTAATAGTTTGACTCGAAATACCCGAAGGAAACATGTCTGTTCAGAAAGAAGACGTGTGCCGTGTGCTATTAATCAAAGATGTCGGGAGACAGCACTTTCACCCCTTGACAGACAGCGTCAAGGAAAATTCCTTGACAGACACCTTGGCAGCAAACAACAGGGGACACTACAAAAAAATTCCCGCTTTTTCAAAAACGCCTGACAATAATGTATATAATCCTCATGTTTTCCTGTATTTTGTTTTTATTCGGCGTTTTCCTACATTTCCGAATCCGATCTACAGAAACAATTGGAATTGAACCGCAGAATATCGATTATTTGAAAATAGCTTCATCAAACGAGTAAAATAGCCTCGTAAATAAGTAAATAAATAGGGGTTTCCGCACTTGTTAGGAGGATTTTTCTGTCCGGGGGGTCGGGGACATATGTCTAGATAGCTGGATTTGCCTTGACAGACAGACAGCTTGACATTGACATGTCTCCCGACATATTTGCTATTAATAGGATAGAGGTACGAGCACTGAGCAATCCCACGGTAGGGGTGCCACGTTTTGGCTCCATATTGTCTGACCGGTTGAACTCCCCTTACGTAAGTAACCACCGGATGCTACTAATATTTTACTGGTATGTTTGTTTTTTAGACTACCGCATTGAACATTTTGGTCGGGTTACGCGAACGAATGTTTCCGAAGTCATGTTTCGGGTGAGATATTGAGCTCCTCGTGTGAGCTCAGAAAATTCTGCTGCGCCCCTACCGTGGGATGAGTCCACTCTTCGGCTGAAACGCTATACGTATCTACATGACGGGGCTGCTTGACTAAAAAATCCTCGGAACTACATTTTTGTGTTGCAATATGTTTTAGAGTAATTTTAGGCCCACACCATCACACCCCGATCACATGGACTCGTGGTCATGCATGAAGAACGCGTGGATGGGTGTCTTAGCTGGGCACAGTAAGCGGTAGTAAACCTGTTGCTTGCTTCGCAGAGAGTTACGACTCGTATCCAACTACTGGGTTGGGTACATCCGGAAGGTTATATCCCCCCACAACCTGTGGAAACCCGCGACGATGCAAATGCAATCCCCAGTTGTGGTCGCGATGTTGATCGGATGTGGGATCTCCATTTCCGGTGGAAAAGCCCTGATCCAGGCGATTAAGATGGCCCGATCGTTTTTTTTATTTTTCATGGGGTTCAAAGAAAATAGCTATTTGAAAAATATTCCAGAAATATTTACTTAGCTTTTCTGTGGTTGAATGGGGGGTCGTTTTTTTTTTCTGAGAGTGGATTCAAACAGATCTCAGCCAAGGCAATACGTGGACACATCTCATTTTTTTTTTCCAACCACTTTTGGCGATGAAATCAGCAAAAAACCGTGATCCCGACGGGATTTTCCTAGCTTTTTACAGCGAATTTGATCGGGCAAACCGTTAAAAACTCTACGGATTCGGGGAAAATAGCTTCGTCTGTGACATCCATGGTTTTCTCATTACCGAAAAAACTCCGTGGAGTGAGAAATATGCTCCCAAAGATGGGGTCATCCCGAGCGGGACATACTCCACACTCGCCCTCATTGCACTGATACACTATTAAAACACCAGAACAACAAACTACAAAAGTATATACACCACAACAGAACAGCACTCCTGGTTGTACATCGAAGCCTACGCTACGTAGTGGTCTTGTCTTTCGGACTACCTGAAATACCGGGATTTCAAGGAGTGGAACAGCCACTAACCGTCCACGGACCGATCAGACTCCGTCATCGATGCTCAGAGTGGGGCCGCAACCCCGGAGGAGTGCGGGATCAAAGAGAAGGTCGCCCTCACCGCCTCGAAGCAAGACCGGACGATTTATCACAATGCGGCCGTTGAGATGGTTACGCGCTTTAACGAGTTGAAATTCCTTTCCACTGAGAGTTGATCAAGATGGAAATATATTAGCACTAAATTTTGTGCTGGTGTGTATTAACGTCTTAGCTGTACGGAAACAAAACTTGGGGAGGAGTAACGATGTTGGGGGCATTACGGGTCAATTATGACTCATTTCGGGGCAATTAAATGCCGTTTCGGGTCAATTTCGGGGTAATTTTGGAACATTTTTTTTCGAAAAAACGACAATTATCTCCGATTTCAATTTTAAGACCGGATTTGGATTCCTCTCGGTCACCCGGTTCTTGTTGACTTTGTTTCACCTGTCAACTCTCAAAACTGCGCGAGATAAAGTGGGTAGCCAGCAAAGTGAAAATTTGATCGGACGGACCATACAAGTTACGAGTATGATATGTATTTTACAAATACATATTATCTATGCATGCATGTGTACCCAATAACAAGAATTGCATCCGATTTCCCACACCAGGTATTTGGAGACGTATAAGAAGTTAACGCACAGGGCACAGGGGTGCGGAAAAAACAAAAAAAGGTCAGAAGAACGAAAATTGTCGTGATTTTTTATCGTAACAACGATCTAAACATCTCGCAGTAATATATTAACCATACCCTTGGTAATATATTAAGTAGCTGCTGTACCGGTCGCCCCGGTGGTCTAACTGGTAGCCACGAAGCCTGTAGGCCCGGATGTCGAGGGTTCGATTCTCCCCATGGAGGTTTTTATTCTCAAATGACACCGTCTGTCGAGAGCGCATAATATAGCGTGGGTAAGCAAAATTCGACGAGAGTTGACGAGGGAAGAAAGTGCTGATCTCTTCTCGCGATAAAAATGCAAGGCAAGAACCGTAGTGGGGGAGGAGGGAGAGGAGCCTACTTTGTGACCCCGGATCTGAGTTGCGACTAGGGAGGGAGAAAGACGGAAGTGCGAAGATAATAAATGGGATGGAAAAAAAAAAAAAAAAAAGAGAAGGCACGAAGATATAATAAATGTCCCGATGATACACTGAGGCAGGCACCTGTGTTGCACTGCCCACAAAGTGAAAAAAAAGTACTTTCAGATAACGCCTGATTTGTGGAAAACGGGGTTGGGTCAATATCAGCCCCGAACAAGGCCTTTTTCACAGACACCGTGCTCCCCACAGAAGCCTCCAAATGACACACCACACGCAGAGCAACTCAATCAAGTCATGGTAGAGCCTGTTCGGTAGCTTGATTGTGCTTGATCCTCCTAGAGTTGGATTAATTCAGTTTCCTGCAGATGGAAGCAGGTAGCAGCTTCGGTCGAAGCAATTATGCCGCCTGTTTAGGCAATCTTCACGGCCGAGGTCGCGGTGGAAGGCGTGGACGAAATCGCCCAGAACTCTTCCTGTGCCCGTGCATATATGCAAGGAAGGTTTTCAGGGGCGGGAGATATCGGGATCGATCCTACAGACGGCGTAATCGGCCTCAGAAGTGTGCCTCAAAAATCAAAGAATCGTGTACAAAAACGCAGTCATTTGTTTCCTGCTGTATACGAGTACTCGTATTCATATTTTTCGAGAAAAATATTCGTTTTGAGCTGTAAAAAACAACTTGTTTACAGTACAAGAAAAACGACCTGGAACCACATTTTCAAACTTCAGCGACGAGGTCGCGCACCGTAGAGGCCACGGAATCGGCTGCCACTTTGCCACACTGCTGTGGGTGCGTCAAGGAGTATTTTGAGGGGCGGGAGATATCCGGATCGACGATATTGATGGAGCTGTGGTGGATTGCATATTTTCCCACAGGAAAAAAACTGGGGTATTGTTGTTCCAGTTGTCGATTGCTGAAAGTAAATTTGGCCAAATCACGATTATTTTGTGGGCAGTGCAACACAGGTGCGGCGGGGCAGGGGCCGCCGTGATTACGTACGCCCCGACTCCCTATTAACACGCCACACATTCCAATAGGAAATCCTTGGATTTCGAAATGAGAAATAAGACATCATAAGCGCCCTACGCCCCGCTGGCCCTATCGCCATAGCCCCCGGCAGCTCCGGTGACGGTCACATTTGGATGCTTTTCTTGCGCTGTAGCCCTGAAATCTGCTGCGACAATGACGACGGCGGATTGGCCCGCCAATAAGTCCAAGTACGCTGTTGGTGTGCGCGAGAGCTTCATCCCGTTCAACGCCATCATGGACGGCCAAGCGAGCACTTACAACGGCGTATTGGTGAAGCACCTGAATGCCATGCCGAGCTGATACCAGCCTGAGACGAATGTCAGTAAACTCCCTTAAGAATAACTGGCACGGTGTTGCGATATGTACAGCAAGCTATCCGTCCGCGGCGGTTGCGCTGTTCGGGAAGGCGTACGAGTACACCATTAATAGTATATACTACGCCTCGTAACTTAGTTCGACAGCGTCGACTACCTGTCTGTGGTAATTGTCATTTGTCAATGCAGTGTAACAGCAGTAGAGATGAGCAGGGGACCGCGAGGACTTTTTTCTTTTCTTTTCTTTTCTTTTCTTTTCTTTTCTTTTCCTTCGTATTTCGTCTCTTTCAACACATCTGGATTGGTAGCATGTGTAAGTCGTGCCTGTCGTACACGAAATTGCTTTGTCTTCTCTGGGTATTATACTTTATTACAATGTAGTGTCGGTCGCCCCGATGGTCTATTAATAGTGGTACCTCCGAACGCTTCTAAGAGCTTGTTTCCGGGGATCGAGTTTCACGTGGGTCGCACTTTCGAGTTTATTTCCCAAAAAACAAAAAAAACGGAATCGACTGCTGAGAGCGCTTATTAATAGTAGCGTGGGTAGGGACAATTCGATGCAAGTCGACGAGGGAACAAAAGGGCTTGAAGTCTTTTCGCGATAAAAATGCAAGGCACGAACCGCAGTGGGGGAGGAGGGAGGAGGGAGAGGAGCCTACTTTGTGACCCCAGATCTGAGTTACGACTACGAGTACTATTAAATGGTAGGAAGGAGAGAGAAAAGAAGGGCGAATATAGTAAAAGGGATGGAAAAAGAAGAACAAAAAAAGACGTGTCTCTATGTCGTAGTTCTGTGACCACACAGCGTGTATCTCTCTAGGATGAAGAATCGACACGGACACTGGGTGTGCTGGATGTCGACGGGTAGAAAGAACGGTTTAATTCGAAGAAAACACACACACCTGCTGTTAATGAATATTTCCGGAGGTTTTGTGCTCGGCGCCAAAAGACGACCCCCCGACCCCCGACCCAACCCCGAACCCGAACTCTATGCCAGTGATCAGTGATCAGTGCGGGGATTCTGCTGTGCTTGGGATGACTCTAGGTTGATTCGGTCGGCGTGGATGCTGCGCATGGAAATACTCTATCAATAGGCTGATTCGTCCGGCTCGGGACTCAGGATGCTGTGACTTGGAAATACTCTACTAATAGATTGATTGAGCCGCTTACAGATCCCTTACGTAGCCGACCAGAGTGTGCAAATAGCTTTGTACCTTAGGAAGATTCACTATCAGCGGATATCCATAGCAACGTAGTATCTCTATGTCGTCGTTTGGTGACAACAAAACTGGTACCTCTCTAGGATGAAAAATCGACGCGGACACTGGGTGTGCTGGATGTCGACGGGTATATAAATATATATTAGGGCATTAATTAGTGGGTCGGCGTCTGTTGCGTGCAGCGCAACAGGCGACTCAAGGCGAAAAAATTGCGATCTATGCGCGAATATGCGCCTCAAAACTAAGTAAAAAGCCATTTAATTTACTTTTGGCTACGGCGAATAGCAAAAAGCGCCTAATTTTTGTTTTCGTCCATACCGAATAGGGCAAGGGGCCTAAAATATGTTCAATTACGACTAATTATCAAGAAAAAAAGACCCCAAAAACTTTTCTCGCCTCCGGCGAGAAAAAAACGCGAAACATTTTTTTTCGTGCGCGCCCAAAAACGGGTGTTGCGCCGCGCGCAACCAGCCTCGCGGTGACTGTTGCGCAAAACGGTTATTTTGACCAAATGTTGCGCCAGCGCAACAGCGCAACACCTAATTAATGCCCTGGTATATATATATACACATATATATTCATAGAAATTACGGTTTAATGTGAACACATACACTGCCTGTTTTTTCGGTAATTTCGTAGTTTCCCGTACGGAGTTTATAATCTCGCCAAACGTAAGAATTACGTACGTAGGCACAGGCTATTTTGGTGGTAAGATGGCCCATTCAACCACACGCAGCTCACAAAGATGGATGATGACGGGAATCCTCGATCTCACAGTCAGCTGAGGCATTTTTATGTGTGTGTGTGTGTGTTCCTCGCATGAAACCGTCCTTTCTAGCCGTCGACATCCAGCATACCAGTGTCCGTGCCGATTCTTCATCCTAAAAAGGTACCAGTTCTGTGGTCACAAATACTACGACACAGAGATACTACGCTCAGTGCAGTAAGCAGAGCAGACAATGCAATGTCATATACGACAGGCAAAATCTACCCTGCTAGCAATCCAGGTGCATGCAAGAGAAAAAATACAAAAAAAAGCGAAAAGGAAAAAATAATAAAAAGTAAACATACTGAAGCAAATCAACAATCAAACAACAAAACAAAAGCATGAAAAAATAAAAGAAAGCAAGTGTCGTGCTTCTCCCAGAGGAGATGCGACCTCCAATAAAAAACCAAATGAAATGAAAGAAAATAAAATGGACCGAAACAGCGCCAACAGAGCAAGACTGAGAACGACAGGATAGGACAGCCAGCCGGAGCACACCAAAGGCCAGCCGAGGCAGGTTTGTGCCCGTAGTACAGGCAGGTTCTACCAGCTAGTCGGTCTGGCACCTACTCTGTTTGCCGTCTCTTTCCTGCTTTCGTCCGTCCTGGTTTCCCTATGACCCCCCCCACCCTCCGTCTCCCTTCCCTTGGGCGCCACCCATACAACGGGTACGTGGCACTTCCAACTCAATTCCGTTTCGTTCTCGTGTAACACACGAGAGTCCCGGAAAGAGAACGGGGAATGACAAAACCAAAATGAATACGTACGTAGCTAAGCCACCAAAGAAAGTCCTAGGAAAAATACGGAAGGCGGAGAAACAAAGGCAAAAGCGATCACGGTAACATAAATAAGTGAAACAAAGTAAACGAAGCAAATGATGCGAGGGGTTGTAGCATCGCTGTCGTGCCCCCCTTGAGAAGCAACAACAGGCAATACAACAAGCAAAAATGAAAAAATGAAAAAGTTCAACCTATTGAATAGTAGATACTCAACTTTCCCAGTTGCGTAGAATGTATATGATGGTTCTATATATGTGATATTTATTGTGTTCGTGCGGGTTTCGTGATGTACTATTACTGGTAAATACGAGGCAGTTACTTATGTCGTTTCGTATGCCCCATAGAGTGTACCAAAGACACCGAGCTGAATCGTGTTTTCTGGAAAAAACTGGAGGACCTAGTCAAACAGATTCCAACTAGAGAGTGTTTGTTCGTACTGATGGATGCTAATGACGTGCTGGGCAGAGACTAGGGTGCGATCGAATGCCGTCCCGAAAATGATAATAAAATATGTTACCCGAAGAATACCGTATTTCGATCCTTAAGGTTGTTGATTGTACCGGGCTCTCAAAAACGTCATAATGTTCGGGGTTTTAAAACTTTCCGTTAGAAGATGGCCCTGACGTCCAAAGGTTTTAGCGCGCGGAGTATCTGCATACTAATTTCGAAAATTAAAACCTGTACGTAAAGCGTTGTTCTTTCTTGACGATTTGTGAATCGATTGAGGGCTGTTATATTTTATTTTTTTAATCGTTTCTCAGCCACGGTGTCAGTTACAAACAAAACGCCGCAAAATCGTAAATTTACGCCATCGAAAACAAATTACGTAGTACTGTAGATGTAAGAAGAAAACACCCGTCGTGGTGTTCACATTGCCATGAAGACCGTCATTCGCGGAATCTGTTTCCCAGCTGCAAAAACCATGGCGAAACTGCTTTCGAGGTCAAAATATTCTGCCCATCGTAGGGATCAGCTCGGTAAACAGTACCGGTATACTCGTAGTGTGCATGATTCTGCGCGCAACACCACAGCAGTATGTTCGTATGGTATGGTCAGCCTAAAATGTACCAGGTAACACGTTTGTGTGTCTGTGGGATCATGCACTTTGTGATCAGCTGGATATCTTAAAACATCCTGCTGATAATTAATTCCGCACCACACGAACCACACCTGAGAGCCATGCATTTTCCGGTTCTTGGCTTTTGTGTATTTTTCCAGCGGTGCTCACGGAGGTCACCGGGTTCACCTTGTCCGCCAACGGATGGGACACAAGAATCGACGGCTGGGGATGCCCTCCTAGCGGCTGCATACCCGACAACGTCCTCGACGGGTCCCTGAACCCCGACTCACGCTGGGCCTGCAGGCCGTCCTTCTCGTTGGTCGATGTCTGCGAGTTGACCTTTACCTTCGACCAGCCCCAGGACATCTTCGAGATCAGGATGGCCATGTTCAAGGGGAACGAGAGGAACCGCACCGTCAACGTACTGGCGGACGGGGTTTTGGTGGGCACGGTCGTGACGAGCGCCAGCACGTTCGAGATGGAAGCGTACGAGGTGTCCGCGACGGAGGCCTCGGCCATCGTGCTGCAAGAGGCCGGAGCGGAGGAGAACGTCTGGATCAGCATAACAGAGGTAAGGATGTTTTGTTTATTCTTCTATACGAAATATCAAATTCATTTTCTCAGCCCTTCTTGATCTCGCTCCTTCCGAGGCGTAACTTATATAGGGGGTAGCGATACATCCGTTTTGACGGCCCGGCCAGGACCGCTGCCCATGGGATGTGCTGTGCCATCGATACTGCTACTACGACGCCCCCCGTGCGCATGGGGCGGCCCACGTGTTTTGACAGGTCCCGCCCGCCCGCCCCGACCGTGTCCCGTGAGATCTCGTGTACTGCTGCTACAACTACGACATCTTAGGTGTTGGTTGGGTCGCTACCGCCCTATCACAGCTACGATTACGTTCGCACGATGCATCTCTGGCAAATCACCTCTGGTGTAAAATGTATTTAGATGCCTTCTGCAAATGTTCGATTAACGCCATAGGTAGCGTTGTGGGTGTATTAAACGACACCCCATGCCGTCTCCGCGACGCAGACAGCATGAAGTTATTGTTATGGTTCGTGCCGCTGACGTATCCGCCAGTGCGACTTCGTAAAGGACCCCCAGACAGGAAGCATCTGATTGTGTTGTCGATGTCGGGACCGAGGAGGAAGACTTCAGGCTATGTAACACGCGTAGCGTGGAAAGCTTCAGAAAATGTTAGGAACACCCCTATTATATCGTACACAACATGCGTTTACGACAGCCTCAGACGCGTGCTACGGTAGAGGTAGCAGTTTTTGGCTGAATCGTTTTCTGAACGATCGGGCTCCTTAACCCAAATTCGTCGGACTTTCATTTTTGTGACGAATATGTTTCAGAGTATACTTCGGTCATGATATTTCTCATCCGGCAGCACTTTTATGTTCCTCCAAAATCTTTTTTTCGGTGAGGTATGTATGACGCTCCTTAAGTGAGGAGCTCAGAAAAAACATGGTGCACCTCTATCGTAGCATGCGTCCTGTATTGCAGCAGTACCGGGTGTTGCAGCAGCACGTGCTGCTGCTGTTGTTGCTGCTGCTGCGGGTGTTGCAGCAGAACGAGGAGGTGGTGGTGCACAGTCGGGACGGATGCCATCCGACCGAGTCATAATGGAGAAGAATTGTACGAGTAGTGGGTACGTCGTACTGGTTAGGTGTATCTCATGGGTCGAAAACAGCTGCCCCTCGGAATCCAGAGAGGAAAAAAACAACGAAAAATCAACAATGGACGTGAGAAAATCACGTCAGCGTACAGGCATGCACCGTTTTGTACGGGGCAAGACATGGGCCGGCCCATGGGTCAGTCCGTCAAACCCACGGGCCAGCCCATGAAAATTGCCGGGCTGGCCCATATAGAGACCGCGTCTCATGGGCCTCGCTGCCATGTGATGGGCCAAGCCGGGCCGAGACTTCTAAAACCAAGCTTGACCCGGGCCGAGCCGTAATTTGTTTTTAATGGTATGGGCTGGGTCGGGCCGTGGTAGGGCCGCGGCACATCCTCTGAAAAGTTCGTAGGCCGGGCCGGGCCGGGCTCCATCACGTCAAAAAATGGGACGCGTGTTACGGTAGAGGTAGCACTTTTTGGCTGAATCGTTTTCTGAACGATCGGTGTCCTTAGCCCAAATTCGTTGGACATTCATTTTTGTGCCGACTAATGTTTCAGAGTATACTTCGGTGATGAGATTTCGCATCCGGCAGTACCTTTAGTTTCCTTCAAAATCGTTTTTTTGTGTGAGGCATGGCGCTCGCTAAGTGAGGAGCTCAGAAAAAACATGGTGTAACGTTATTGTAGCATGCTTCATGGGATGTGCCGGGCCGGCCCATCAGCGGCGGCCCATGACGAGCCCTGACCTACATGTATACATCCTACCAAGATAAACCGTGTTGCGCATCTTTTTTCGCCCGTGTTTCAAGCTGCAGTTCTCGTTCAGTGGTGTTGGTAAACACCTCGTATGCGGTATAACCCTTATAACGCTGGCTACATCAATATTTCCGATCGTTGGAACCAGATTTGAACATTTCGACATTTCGTGGGTTTTCCTTGTCCCAAGGACTCGAAGTCACCAATATTAAGAAAAATAAGAAAAAAAATCAAACAAACAAACAAACAAACAAAGGGAAAGAAAGACCACCAGAAACAGTGCCGCGTTCGAAGCGGCTACAGAGGTGCGCGGCACGGGTAGTCTAGGTGGGACTTACTATGTACACGAGAAGCACGACACTTTCTTTCTTTTATTTTGTCATGCTTTTGTTCGGTTGCTTGATTGTTGATTTGCTTCAGTATGTTTACTTTTTATTATTTTTTCCTTTTCGCTTTTTTTATTCTTTTTTTTTCTGTTTTTTCTCTTGCATGCACCTGGATTGCTAGCAGGGTAGATTTTGCCTGTCGTATATGGCATTGCATTGTCTGCTCTGCTTACTGCACTGAGCGTAGTATCTCTGTGTCGTAGTATTGTGACCACGGAACTGGTACCTTTTTAGGATGAAGAATCGGCACGGACACTGGTGTGCTGGATGTCGACGGGTAGAAAGGAAGGTTTAATGTGAAGAACACCCACACACACGCGGATCTGGATCCCAGACACCACACTATTAACTATTATACCCCCTCCCTCCCTTACATTGGATCGCCGAAGAATATATAAAACCATATTAAGACTTAGATGCATTCGTCTCCGAACAGCACGACCCCTTTCTTGGCCGTTCTTCACGGTTCTGACAGGGGTTCTTCACCGCTCTGACAGCTATTGCAGCTTTTCTTTACAGTATTTGATCCGCTGGTTGATACGCTATGACTTTTACTTGCTTTTACAGGGGTAACTCCTGTCGAGATACATCGGTTGATTCATTTCACCAATACAAAAAAAATGCAGTTCATACGTTCATACTCGTACATTACTGCTGTGCCCTGGTCCCATTTTATATTCGACCCGGCAGCCCTTCCCATTTGGCACTCAAACTTCGACTACGTAAGAGCTCCCTGGACATATAGTATGTCCCGCAGGGTCGCCGAGGCCCAGTTGGCACACTGCCCCCATTTGGTATCTTATATTTTCTGTCTACCTCCTACGTATGTATGTATGATAAATTTTGTAGCACTTGCCCACAAATACAAATTAAGATCTGCTCAGCAACCTTGCTCAGACGAAACAATGCACAACCGGTCACACTCCGTTTAATGACCGCTCCTACAGACAACCAGTACACCCACAGCAAGCTCGCGTCGCACGAACTGTTTTTACTTTCTTTGATATACTCGTACGCTAAGCCGGTCGCCCCGGTGGTCTAACTGGTAGCCACGAAGCCTTTTGAGCCGGATGTCGAGGGTTCGATTTTCCCCATGTGGAGGTTTTTATTCTCAAATGACACCGACTGCTGTCGAGAGCGCATATTATAGCGTGGGTAAGCAAAAATCGACGAGAGTTGACGAGGGAAGAAAGTGCTGAAATCTTCTCGCGATAAAAATGCAAAGCAAGGACCGTAGTGGGGGAGGAGGGAGAGGAGCCTACTTTGTGACCCCGGATCTGACTTACGACTAGGGAGGGAGAAAGACGGAAGTGCGAAGATAATCATGACTGGTATCATCGTATATACGTAGAGGGGTGCTAAATTTTCATCCCCACACAAACTCCATCATAAAAGTGGATGAACATATTAATAAAACTTGGATAGAAAATTTCGGACGGGGGGAAAAGAAATCGAACTTGGATAAAAAACTTCGAAAGTTCATGAGGTCGGGGGGAAAAAAAATCTCATCACTGTAAGAGTCCGGATACGGAGCGGAGCGGTTTCATCCTCACACATTAAATCAATAGAACTTGAAAAATTTCACCACGGCGGCGGAAACAAAGCTCAACTACGGCGGGGGGGAGGAATGCGGACCGCGAGGCACGTGCGTCGAGAAGTCAGGTTTTCCTGAGATATGCAAATGGCCCGGGCGTGGAGAACTGACGATTTACTGAGCTCCGACAATGATAAGAATATGTTATATGTACCTGGCAATATGTAGTGCTGATCCCGTTTGGTTATCCCGTGCACAATGAAGACGCGGGAATAGTTCCCGCGGGAATGTTTTCTTTTTCCACAGTTAGTTTTGGTTTGCACGGGATTTGGGAAGTCGAGATTTCCACAGGAGTTTTCGGCACGGGAACGGGAAACCACGGGATTTCAGCTATTTCCAAGAAATCTGTTTGGGTGGGAACGGGATATCAAGATTTCTTCGGGAACTGGTTGGGTGGGATCACGGGAACGATATTTGCACGGGAACGGGAAAAAAGCCCAATTCCCGTGAAATCCTGCGGGAATACTCCCGCGGGAATTTTCCCGAGGAAGGTCCTGCTAAAACGTCAATAATGTTCGGATGCTTATAAAACTCTTCCGTTAGGAGTTATGGCCCTGAGTCGCAAAGGTTTTAGCGGCGTGGTATTTGCATACTAATTTCGAAAATTAAAACCTGTACGTAAAGCGTTGTTCTTTCTTGACGATTTGTGAATCGATTGAGGGCTGTTATATTTTATTTTTTTAATCGTTTCTCAGCCACGGTGTCAGTTACAAACAAAACGCCGCAAAATCGTAAAGTTACGCCATCGAAAACAAATTACGTAGTACTGTAGATGTAAGAAGAAAACACCCGTCGTGGTGTTCACATTGCCATGAAGACCGTCATTCGCGGAATCTGTTTCCCAGCTGCAAAAACCATGGCGAAACTGCTTTCGAGGTCAAAATATTCTGCCCATCGTAGGGATCAGCTCGGTAAAACGTAATCATACGTACATACATACTCGTACGTAGTATGCATGCTTTTGCGCAACACCACAGCAGCAGTACGTGCGTACCATGTGATATATTTCCATCTGAACTAAAGTAAGTTTACATTATCTACTACTGCTGTGTGTGTGTTCTTCACATTAAACCTTCCTTTCTACCCGTCGACATCCAGCACACCCAGTGTCCGTGCCGATTCTTCATCCTTTAAAAATCGGCTCCAGTTCTGTGGTCACAAATACGACCAAGTATACTGACTCAGCTGCAGTAAGCAGAGAGACAATGTCAACGCCATATACGACAGGCAAGACCTACTCTGCTAGCAATCCAGGTGCATGCAAGAGAAAAAAAGAGAAAAAAGAAAAAAAGCGAAAAGAAAAAATAATAAAAAGTAAATATACTGAAAGCAAATCAACAATCAAGCAACCAAATAAAAAGCATGACAAAAAAAGAAAAGAAAATGTCGTGCTTCTCCCAGAGGAGATGCGACCTTCAATAAAAAACCAAATGAAATGAAAGAAAATGAAATGGACCGAAACAGCGCCAACAGAGCAAGACTGAGAACGACAGGATAGGACAGCCAGCCGGAGCACACCAAAGGCCAGCCGAGGCAGGTTTGTGCCCGTAGTACAGGCAGGTTCTACCAGCTAGTCGGTCTGGCACCTACTCTGTTTGCCGTCTCTTTCCTGCTTTCGTCCGTCCTGGTTTCCCTATGACCCCCCCCACCCTCCGTCTCCCTTCCCTTGGGCGCCACCCATACAACGGATACGTGGCACTTCCAACTCAATTCCGTTTCGTTCTCGTGTAACACACGAGAGTCCCGGAAAGAGAACGGGGAATGACAAAAACAAAATGAATACGTACGTAGCTAAGCCACCAAAGAAAGTCCTAGGAAAAATACGGAAGGCGGAGAAACAAAGGCAAAAGCGATCACGGTAACATAAATAAGTGAAACAAAGTAAACGAAGCAAATGATGCGAGGGGTTGTAGCATCGCTGTCGTGCCCCCCTTGAGAAGCAACAACAGGCAATACAACAAGCAAAAATGAAAAAATGAAAAAAAGAAAAATAAGAAAAAAAATCAAACAAACAAACAAACAAACAAAGGGAAAGAAAGACCACCAGAAACAGTGCCGCGTTCGAAGCGGCTACAGAGGTGCGCGGCACGGGTAGTCTAGGTGGGACTTACTATGTACACGAGAAGCACGACACTTTCTTTTTTTATTTTGTCATGCTTTTGTATTGGTTGCTTGATTGTTGATTTGCTTCAGTATTTTACTTTTTATTATTTTTTCCTTTTCGCTTTTTTTATTCTTTTTTTTTCTGTTTTTTCTCTTGCATGCACCTGGATTGCTAGCAGGGTAGATTTTGCCTGTCGTATATGGCATTGCATTGTCTGCTCTGCTTACTGCACTGAGCGTAGTATCTCTGTGTCGTAGTATTGTGACCACGGAACTGGTACCTTTTTAGGATGAAGAATCGGCACGGACACTGGTGTGCTGGATGTCGACGGGTAGAAAGGAAGGTTTAATGTGAAGAACACCCACACACACGCGGATCTGGATCCCAGACACCACACTATTAACTATTATACCCCCTCCCTCCCTTACATTGGATCGCCGAAGAATATATAAAACCATATTAAGACTTAGATGCATTCGTCTCCGAACAGCACGACCCCTTTCTTGGCCGTTCTTCACGGTTCTGACAGGGGTTCTTCACCGCTCTGACAGCTATTGCAGCTTTTCTTTACAGTATTTGATCCGCTGGTTGATACGCTATGACTTTTACTTGCTTTTACAGGGGTAACTCCTGTCGAGATACATCGGTTGATTCATTTCACCAATACAAAAAAAATGCAGTTCATACGTTCATACTCGTACATTACTGCTGTGCCCTGGTCCCATTTTATATTCGACCCGGCAGCCCTTCCCATTTGGCACTCAAACTTCGACTACGTAAGAGCTCCCTGGAAATATAGTATGCCCCGCTGGGTCGCCGAGGCCCACTTGGCACACTGCCCCCATTTGGTATCTTATATTTTCTGTCTACCTCCTACGTATGTATGTATGATAAATTTTGTAGCACTTGCCCACAAATAAAAATTAAGATCTGCTCAGCAACCTTGCTCAGACGAAACAATGCACGACCGGTCACACTCCGATTAATGACCGCTTCTACAGACAACCAGTACACCCACAGCAAGCTCGCGTCGCACGAACTGTTTTTACTTTCTTTGATATACTCGTACGCTAAGCCGGTCGCCCCGGTGGTCTAACTGGTAGCCACGAAGCCTTTTGAGCCGGATGTCGAGGGTTCGATTTTCCCCATGTGGAGGTTTTTATTCTCAAATGACACCGACTGCTGTCGAGAGCGCATATTATAGCGTGGGTAAGCAAAAATCGACGAGAGTTGACGAGGGAAGAAAGTGCTGAAATCTTCTCGCGATAAAAATGCAAAGCAAGAACCGTAGTGGGGGAGGAGGGAGAGGAGCCTACTTTGTGACCCCGGATCTGACTTACGACTAGGGAGGGAGAAAGACGGAAGTGCGAAGATATTAAATGGGATGGACAAAAACAAAAAAATGGCATTATTCACTTACTTTTTGCAAACCAAGGCTTCAGATCAATCCGACAATCCCTCCTTTTGCCAATGGTGGTCTTGGGATCGCTTTCATCTAAGCGATGCGCACCAGGCGCAGAAACCTTATACATACAGTTTTTTTTTGTTTGCTGTTTTTGTCTCACACGCCTGCAGACGCTTCTCTATGCACGTTTACCTGGCAACGTCCTAGTTTCTGTATCGTATACGACGTACATACAACCCGAGTGTATGTTTCGGAATGCACGGTGAATAAGCAGGAATTAAAATACTGAATAATATCACCCAAAGTAAATAACGGCACTGACTATATACATACACCGAATACCTGCACGTTTTACGGGACGAAAAACTTGGATATAGTGTTAGACATGCTCTCCACATATCATACGTAGGTAATGGTAGGTCGCCACGTTACCTGAAAGACATGTGCGTGCAGATTGAAGCCTACATACTTATTCCGCCGGGTGGAGTATCGTGACAAAATGCGAATGTACTGCTACTACTGAGAAACAGTAATCGCTGGTGCTCGCTGTGGTACCGCGCTGTAAAATTCAGTGCGATGATACATACCACATTTGGGTGTACACGATGATTTATATGTACGAGGAATATGTTAACACTGTGGGGAAGGTCGGAGTTGGGGACCCGTCACCACACTCGCCACACCAGGCGCTCGTAACTCGTAACATGACCGAAAACAAATGTCGTTGTGAAATATATCGGCAGGCAGGACCGGGTGGAAGGTGCACTTACGGACAGTCGCGCGTACCATATTACTACTACTGCCACCTTACACTATTAATACTTCGTCCACGACCTCAGGGGCCTTCGAAAAAAAAAGAGTCACACACCATACGAGACTATTATACCTCGATGTTTCTCCACGAATGGCTATTAAGTAACTTACAGAAGAGGCCCACGAAAGCTGTAGAGTGCCGTGTGCCGGAGGTATTTCCCTAGCACGACAGCAGTATCTCACGATTGTGCACAATCGCCCGAGCGAAACATACTCAAAACAAATCGACTTACCCAAATGAACCCAACTGACTCCACGGCCTCTTGGACGTACAGCGCTGCCGYCGCATGCTATATACGGTGGAGGTGCACCATTTATTATTTTGAGTTTGGTTTGCACGGGATTTGGGAAGTAGAGATTTCCACGGGATTTTACGGCACGGGAACGGGAAACCACGGGATTTCAGCTATTTCCAAGAAATCTGTTTGGATGGGAACGGGATATCAAGATTTCTTCGGGAACTGGTTGGGTGGGATCACGGGAACGATATTTGCACGGGAACGGGAAAAAAAAGCCCAATTCCCGTGAAATCCTGCGGGAATATTCCCGCGGGAATTTTCCCGAGGAAGGTCCTGCTCAAAACGTCAATAATGTTCGGGTTTTAAAACTTTCCGTTAGAGATGGCCTGACGTCCAAAGGTTTTAGCGCGCGTGTATTTGCATACTAATTTCGAAAATTAAAACCTGTACGTAAAGCGTTGTTCTTTCTTGACGATTTGTGAATCGATTGAGGGCTGTTATATTTTATTTTTTTAATCGTTTCTCAGCCACGGTGTCAGTTACAAACAAAACGCCGCAAAATCGTAAATTTACGCCATCGAAAACAAATTACGTAGTACTGTAGATGTAAGAAGAAAACACCCGTCGTGGTGTTCACATTGCCATGAAGACCGTCATTCGCGGAATCTGTTTCCCAGCTGCAAAAACCATGGCGAAACTGCTTTCGAGGTCAAAATATTCTGCCCATCGTAGGGATCAGCTCGGTAAAACGTAATCATACGTACATACATACTCGTACGTAGTATGCATGCTTTTGCGCAACACCACAGCAGCAGTACGTGCGTACCATGTGATATATTTCCATCTGAACTAAAGTAAGTTTACATTATCTCGCGGTCATGCGTGCTAATGTCAGCTGATCTCGTATTCACACCCGACTGATTCCGCACCACGGAAACCCAAATCTAAGCCATGAATTTCCCGGTTCTTGGCTTTTTTTTTTTTTTTCCAGCGGTGCTCACCGAGGTCACCGGGTTCACGTTGTCCGCCAACGGATGGGACACAAGAATCGACGGCTGGGGGTGCCCTCCTACCGGCTGCGTGCCCGACAATGTTCTCGACGGGTCTCTCGACCCCGACTCACGCTGGGCATGCAGGCCGTCCTTCTCGATGGTCGATGTCTGCGAGCTGACCTTCACCTTCGACGAACCCCAGGACATCTTCGAGATCAGGATGGCCATGACTGAGCGTAGTATCTCTGTGTCGTAGTATTGTGACCACGGAACTGGTACCTTTTTAGGATGAAGAATCGGCACGGACACTGGTGTGCTGGATGTCGACGGGTAGAAAGGAAGGTTTAATGTGAAGAACACCCACACACACGCGGATCTGGATCCCAGACACCACACTATTAACTATTATACCCCCTCCCTCCCTTACATTGGATCGCCGAAGAATATATAAAACCATATTAAGACTTAGATGCATTCGTCTCCGAACAGCACGACCCCTTTCTTGGCCGTTCTTCACGGTTCTGACAGGGGTTCTTCACCGCTCTGACAGCTATTGCAGCTTTTCTTTACAGTATTTGATCCGCTGGTTGATACGCTATGACTTTTACTTGCTTTTACAGGGGTAACTCCTGTCGAGATACATCGGTTGATTCATTTCACCAATACAAAAAAAATGCAGTTCATACGTTCATACTCGTACATTACTGCTGTGCCCTGGTCCCATTTTATATTCGACCCGGCAGCCCTTCCCATTTGGCACTCAAACTTCGACTACGTAAGAGCTCCCTGGACATATAGTATGTCCCGCAGGGTCGCCGAGGCCCAGTTGGCACACTGCCCCCATTTGGTATCTTATATTTTCTGTCTACCTCCTACGTTTGTATGTATGATAAATTTTGTAGCACTTGCCCACAAATACAAATTAAGATCTGCTCAGCAACCTTGCTCAGACGAAACAATGCACAACCGGTCACACTCCGTTTAATGACCGCTCCTACAGACAACCAGTACACCCACAGCAAGCTCGCGTCGCACGAACTGTTTTTACTTTCTTTGATATACTCGTACGCTAAGCCGGTCGCCCCGGTGGTCTAACTGGTAGCCACGAAGCCTTTTGAGCCGGATGTCGAGGGTTCGATTTTCCCCATGTGGAGGTTTTTATTCTCAAATGACACCGACTGCTGTCGAGAGCGCATATTATAGCGTGGGTAAGCAAAAATCGACGAGAGTTGACGAGGGAAGAAAGTGCTGAAATCTTCTCGCGATAAAAATGCAAAGCAAGAACCGTAGTGGGGGAGGAGGGAGAGGAGCCTACTTTGTGACCCCGGATCTGACTTACGACTAGGGAGGGAGAAAGACGGAAATGCGAAGATATTAAATGGGATGGACAAAAACAAAAAAATGGCATTATTCACTTACTTTTTGCAAACCAAGGCTTCAGATCAATCCGGGACAATCCCTCCTTTTGCCAATGGTGGTCTTGGGATCGCTTTCATCTAAGCGATGCGCACCAGGCGCAGAAACCTTATACATACACTTTTTTTTTGTTTGCTGTTTTTGTCTCACACGCCTGCAGACGCTTCTCTATGCACGTTTACCTGGCAACGTTCTGGTTTCTGTATCGTATACGACGTACATACAACCCGAGTGTATGTTTCGGAATGCACGGTGAAAAAACAGGAATTAAAATACTGAATAATATCACCCAAAGTAAATAACGGCACTGACTATATACATACACCGAATACCTGCACGTTTTACGGGACGAAAAACTTGGATATAGTGTTAGACATGCTCTCCACATATCATACGTAGGTAATGGTAGGTCGCCACGTTACCTGAAAGACATGTGCGTGCAGATTGAAGCCTACATACTTATTCCGCCGGGTGGAGTATCGTGACAAAATGCGAATGTACTGCTACTACTGAGAAACAGTAATCGCTGGTGCTCGCTGTGGTACCGCGCTGTAAAATTCAGTGCGATGATACATACCACATTTGGGTGTACACGATGATTTATATGTACGAGGAATATGTTAACACTGTGGGGAAGGTCGGAGTTGGGGACCCGTCACCACACTCGCCACACCAGGCGCTCGTAACTCGTAACATGACCGAAAACAAATGTCGTTGTGAAATATATCGGCAGGCAGGACCGGGTGGAAGGTGCACTTACGGACAGTCGCGCGTACCATATTGCTACTACTGCCACCTTACACTATTAATACTTCGTCCACGACCTCAGGGGCCTTCGAAAAAAAAAGAGTCACACACCATACGAGACTATTATACCTCGATGTTTCTCCACGAATGGCTATTAAGTAACTTACAGAAATTTCCCTTAATTTCTTTTAGCCCAACTGCGGGCACCTTTTCTCTCTCTCTGTAGTGCCGTGTGCCGGAGGTATTTCCCTAGCACGACAGCAGTATCTCACGATTGTGCACAATCGCCCGAGCGAAACATACTCAAAACAAATCGACTTACCCAAATGAACCCAACTGACTCCACGGCCTCTTGGACGTACAGCGCTGCCGGCGCATGCTATATACGGTGGAGGTGCACCATTTATTATTTTGAGATTTTTCCCTTAACGAGCATATGATATAATACATTGATATCATATAACCTATCATACGTGCATTGGACCGTTTGGGAGTAGAATTTGATCACCCTTTTCCACCTCTCTCTGCATTCCTTGCGGTACGTCCGGCACATGCGACGACTCTGAATGCTCCTCGGCTTCATGGCGGACTGCGCACACTGCGATGCATACGGCGACAGCAGCTAGGACCGGCAGGGAGGCTGCTTTGATTACGATGGAAAAGGCGGCAACCAGGACCGCCAAGGAGGCACCTAAGCGCAAGGTAAGCAACATATTGAGGGCTGTGAGTTGGTTGGCTGTAAGTCGTCAACTATTTTTGAGTTGAGTATATATGTGTGTATCATATGTAAGTACTGCATTGCCCCGGTGGTCTATAGGGGTTACCCTCGAATGCTGTTGGATTTGAGTGTTGAAGATTTTGAATTTATTTTCATGACAAAAAAGGAATCAATTGCTGACAGCACATATCGTGGGTAGGCGCAATCCGACGAGAGTCGACAAGGGAAGAAAGGGCTGAAGTATTTTCGCTAGAAAAATACAAGGCACGAACCGTAGTGGGGACGGTGGAGAAGAGCCTGCTTTGTGACCCCGGGTCTGAGTTACGAATAGAGAGAGCAAAGGAAGGCGAAGAAAATGAAAGGGATGGTATCCCACCAAGCTTGCAAATATGAGTTTTGAGGGAAAAAATGGAGCTCGCAGCTTAATTTTTTTCAAGTACATATAATACGTATATGTTTTTTTTTGTTTTTCAAGTACATATACACAAGAGCGAATTGTCGCGTTCGCATTCAAATACAGTGCCCAAAAGGCATCTAAAGAATGGTGTTAGTCGTAAACTTATGAGACCCGCACATTGACGGAAGGCAAATTAAATCGTAATAATACGATATGCATATGATATAATACATTGATATCATATAACCTATCATACGTGCACTGGACCGTTTGGGAGTAGAATTTGATCACCCCTTTCCACCTCTCTCTGCATTCCTTGCGGTACGTCCGGCACATGCGACGACTCTGAATGCTCCTCGGCTTCATGGCGGACTACGCACACTGCGATGCATACGGCGACAGCAGCTAGGACCGGCAGGGAGGCTGCTTTGATTACGATGGAAAAGGCGGCAACCAGGACCGCCAAGGAGGCACCTAAGCGCAAGGTAAGCAACATATTTAGGGCTGTGAGTTGGTTGGCTGCAAGGCGTCAACTAGTTTTGAGTTGGGTATATATGTGTGTATCATATGTAAGTACTGCATTGCCCCGGTGGTCTATAGGGGTTACCCTCGAATGCTGTTGGATTTGAGTGTTGAAGATTTTGAATTTATTTTCATGACAAAAAAGGAATCAATTGCTGACAGCACATATCGTGGGTAGGCGCAATCCGACGAGAGTCGACAAGGGAAGAAAGGGCTGAAGTATTTTCGCTAGAAAAATACAAGGCACGAAAATGTGTGTCGATGTCGGACCGAGGAGGAAGACTTCTGCTATGTATACGTGTAGCGTGGAAAGCCGCCGCCACAAATGTCACTGCTTGTGCTGGCGTGATATTTTATCGGTAGATGGTGTTGGTTCAACATGTAGACGCGAGCTACGGTAGAGGTAGCACTTTTTGGCTGGATCGTTTTCTGAACGATTGGACTCCTTAACCCAAATCCGTCGGACTTTCCTTTTTTTTTGTGACGAATCATGTTTCAGGGTACACCCCGGTCAGGATTTTTCGCACCCGGCAGCACTTTTATTTTCCTCCAAATGATTTTGTCGGTGAGGTGTGACGGCTCCTTAAGTGAGAAACTCAGGAACAACATTGTGCACCTCTATCGCAGCATGTGTCTGTAGTGCAGCAGTACCGGGTGTTACCGCAGTACCGTGCTGTGTTCCTGTTCCTGCTTCTGCTGCTGCTGCGGTTGTTCCAGTAGCACGAGGAGGTGGTGGTCGACAGTAGGGACGTACGCCATCCGAACGAGTCGTGGATGGAGCAGAATCTTGTGGGTACACACGTAGTGGCGGGTAGTGGGTATTCTGGTGAGGTGTATCCCATGGATACAGGTGTCCCTCGGAATCCAGACGGGAAAACAACCGATAAAAATCAACATAACGTAACAAAATCACGTCTGCGTTGTTGGCATGCACCTGGTACGGGACAAGACATGGGCCGGCCCATCCAATCTAAGGGCTGGCCCATGAAATTATCTGACCGGCCCATGTAAAGCTCGTATCTCATCGGCCTCGCGACCATGCTGTAGGCAAGCCGGGCCGAGACTTCTAAAACCAAGCTTGACCCGGGCCGAGCCGTAATTTGTTTTTAATGGTATGGGCTGGGTCGGGCCGTGGTAGGGCCGCGGCACATCCTCTGAAAAGTTCGTAGGCCGGGCCGGGCCGGGCTCCATCACGTCAAAAAATGGGACGCGTGTTACGGTAGAGGTAGCACTTTTTGGCTGAATCGTTTTCTGAACGATCGGTGTCCTTAGCCCAAATTCGTTGGACATTCATTTTTGTGCCGACTAATGTTTCAGAGTATACTTCGGTGATGAGATTTCGCATCCGGCAGTACCTTTAGTTTCCTTCAAAATCGTTTTTTTGTGTGAGGCATGGCGCTCGCTAAGTGAGGAGCTCAGAAAAAACATTGTGTAACGTTATTGTAGCATGCTTCATGGGATGTGCCGGGCCGGCCCATCAGCGGCGGCCCATGACGAGCCCTGACCTACATGTATACATCCTACCAAGATAAACCGTGTTGCGCATCTTTTTTCGTCCGTGTTTGAAGCTGCAGTTCTCGTTCAGTGGTGTTGGTAAACACCTCGTATGCGGTATAACCCTTATAACGCTGGCTACATCAATATTTCCGATCGTTGGAACCAGATTTGAACATTTCGACATTTCGTGGGTTTTCCTTGTCCCAAGGACTCGAAGTCACCAATATTTGCCTTCGTGGGACTTGTCGCATACCCTATACCCATGCACGCCTATTTTTCACCACAGGCCCTCCCCACGCTCCGCTTCCTTTTCCGTTGAAGTCTTCTGTATTGCACTCTGTACTGCCCGCATGATTTGGTGGTTTTTGTGGTCGCCTCCTCGCGTTTGAACACACTTTCACGTGACCGCTGGTTCAGCTCGTCGGCCGTTTCAGAGGTCGATACCTCTCTTTCCCTTGGTGTCATTTATAATCCTGACAAATCGAAGCACCAGACCTTTGTCCTATGTTTGAATCGGAAACTACGCCTTTCTAAGGACTGTCGTTATGTTCCTCTGTTTCTTGCATGTTGTTCGACACACTTTTTGAATGATCGCAGGTTCGAGTCATGACTGACGCCGTGGTTGGGCAGCTTCCATCTAGTCCCCACGTCCCGACGAGCGATGAATACATTGGCTGCTTCACCGACCTGATCGCCGACCGTGTTCTCACCACCGTCTCGACCGACGACTTCTCTATGGACCCAACAGTGAGTATTCATTCTTGTAATCGTACAAGTGGGCGGACTGCATCTATCTCCTGTTTATGTTAGTTAGGTAGGTAATGCAGTTATCTTGGTGGACGCCAGCTAGCTTTATAAGGGTGCTTTGTAGCGCTTGTGGTTGGCATACTGCACACGATTCGAGATTTAGTTGATTGCCTGCAGTCTTTTGGGAGTCGGTGACTTTGTCTTTGTGTTCGGCTGACCAGGTCGGTGTTTGGCGTTGTGTTTATATTTTGTTTGTTGCTTTCTTTCAGCCCGGTAAATCAGCGCCTTGTTGGCAATACCCAAGTAACACCTATATTGGCAAGTGGAGTTTGTCCTTGAATTCGCGGCGGTGACTGCTGTGTCGCTGCTTCGGTTGGATTATTACGACCAAAACCTCGATATCTTTAGTCGGACGCTACGATAGAGGTGCACCATTTGTTTTTTCTGACTTTTCTGAGCTCCTCGCTTAAGGAGCGTCATAACTCACCGAAAAAATGATTTTGGAGGAAAATAAAAATGCTACCGGAGGAAAAATCCCATGACCGAAGTTTCTCTGAACAATATTTCGTCACACAAGAATGAACGTCGGACGGATTTGGGTTATATGGAGCCCGATCGTTCAGAGACCGATTCCGCCAAAAGATGCTACATCTATATCGTAGCACGCGTCTTTAGGGCAATGCGTCGGTGGGGGTGATGTGGTTTTTCTGTGAGCTCCTCACAAGAGACCCGTGCTGCACGATATGATTGTGGCACGAACACATTTCGACGAAAATAGTTTCGGAATGACGGACAGCTTCTTAACCCTTGAGTCATCCCACGGTAGGGACGCAGTAGATTTTTCTGAGCTCTTCACATGAGGAGCTCAATATCTCACCCGAACCATGACTTCGGAAACATTTGTTCGCGCAATCCGACCAAACCTTTCAATGCGGTAGTTCGAAAAACACATCAACCAGTAAAAAAATAACAGTATCCGGTGGTTACTCACGTGAGAATCACAAGCGATCAGAAAAAAAAATGAGCCTAAAAGTGGTTGTACCCCTACCGTGGGATTGCTCACTTCAGTTTTTTGCAAATATGTTGTTTGCTTGTATTTAGGCCATGAAGTTGTTTGATCAGATATCAGTTTATTTTCACCCAAACAAAACTGTTTTTGGGTGAAGTTTTGGAGCTCCTCAAGTCTCCACCCCCAGAAAAAGCAATCGCGCAGCTCTACCCTGCTATTGATAGCATGTGTTATGACCAGCTCAGTATACCACCCGACATCAGAGTGCGAAGACATGTGACCGCTCGACCCGACCAACGATAAAGGTACTCGTGGCACTTGTCTGG
The DNA here is from genome assembly GCA_008828725.1 of Saccharina japonica. Lineage (NCBI taxonomy): Eukaryota > Phaeophyceae > Laminariales > Laminariaceae > Saccharina > Saccharina japonica. The sequence continues at coordinate 279,290 of MEHQ01000644.1, read as the reverse complement.
CGGATTATTTTTTGAATAACGTGACCATTTTTATCCAAAGTTCGTCTGCCCTTCGTTCTTGTGTCGCGATACTGTCCTGTCCATGTTTATGGTTTTGGCCGTGGGGTTTTCTCATCCGTTTGCGCTTTCATTCCCCTCCTAATATGAGGTTTAGGGTGCGGCATAGAGCTCAAGTGACCGCGGCTCAAAAAAAAAAAACATGTTGCAGCTCTAGCCCTACAGCAACCAATGTATTCAGGCTCGAACATGTTACCAATCGATAGAAGCTCAACCGGTCAGACGATGTTGAGGAAAACGTGGTACGCCATTGTATCGTGTCCTTACCGACCCGTTGTACGATGGACGTATACCGTTTTTTGGCTGAAACCGTTTCTGAACGATACAGCTGTCTCCTTCATCCAAAATCGTCGGATTTTCAGTCTTGTGTCGCAATATTTTTTAAGAGTAGCCTCAGATCAGGGATGTGTCCAACGGGTATACAGCACTTTCAATTTCCTCCAATAACGTTTTTTTTTGGTGTGGCGTGTGGAGCTCCTAAAGTGAGGAGCCCAAACAAAAGCACGAGGCACCCCTACGAAACATGTTGTTTTGTCGTGTGCTTCGGCCATCGTAGTGCCCATCGGGTAGCACTCTCATGTTCCTCCAAAAACAGTTTTTGGGTGCGGCATAGGCCTCCTCGAGTGACCACCATTGAGGGAAAACACGGTGCACGTGCATGTATCGTAGCATGCGTTCTCCTTCGAGTTGTACTGCGATGCAAGGCGTACCGGGCAGACCTTTACAAGTTGGTAGTTCCAATGACGCCATGAACTCGGCCCGCAGTGTATGCGTTTGGATTTGCCTTTACCTTATTATGTGCGTTCGAAGGTTTATTAATAATTGGATAGTCGCAATTTATGGAGTCTCAGGGTTTGGTTTATAAATTTCGGAGTACGGCTTCAGCCCGCTCTAACGATGCCCAGCTTGGCTGAACGCGAAGGTATATTGTAACTTTTATTTTCAACGCTCGAGTTTCTTCACGGGATACGATGGCCGATCAGGTTAGGTTTTTGGGTTACCCTTGATGGTGCAGCCTGTACCTAAGCAACACCCTCCCAATGTTTTCATGCACATTTCGTTGCCCTGTCTTTCCCTGACAATAGGATTGCAAGGCGAAGTGCCTAGAAAGTGCCCACTACTACTACGGTCTCCAGCAGGGAAACGAGTGAGTGTCCCGGTGAACGCTCACGACTCGGAATCGTTTGCCATCGTGGTAGTGTAAAGTCGCGCCTTCTGTCTGGTCTCGTGCCCGATAAGTACTCGTAACCTCTCCCAAATACGGGCATACCGGTATATTATCATGTTTATAGGTACGGGTGAGTTCACGTATAGTTATTGGTCACTTTCGAGTCAAGGCAAATGCTTTATTTCCCCAAAAACTAACCTTTGGGCTATTTAACAGTGTGAGTTATTATGGTAGTTATTTGTTTGTGTATTTACGCGACGATAACATAGCGAAGCGGCCATACATCTGCCCAATGGTGATTCTACCCAAGGGGGGTTCGTCGTCCTGTCGTTTCAGCACTGCACAGCGTATAGATATCTGGTCGCAACTCTCGAAGGGAGACATACTGCTGTCCCGCCGGGGATCCTCTGGGGCGTGTAGGACAGGTGAACATGAAATTCGACTTCAAGTGGAAAATCTCTCAAGACAATCGGCGGTGCATGGATATTGTATCTCAACACCTTTTCGAACACTGAAGGGCGGACGAAGACTGCACTCGGGGCTTTTGTGTTAGGATTCCCTCGATGTGTATACAGTGGCGCGCCCATTTTAAGACCAACCGGTTGAAAGCCATTGACGACATAAAACCATGTAAATCGGCTTGTCACTAGGGGAAAAAGTAGTAAAGGTACGACGATAGTAGAGATACGATCACATTTTTGGGCACACCACTGTGCTGCCTCTGCAAACAGTGTGTATTGGTTTGCGATGTTGTATATTGCTACAGTAGCTATAACTCGATATCGCAGGGTAACATCTGTGACTTCTGCCGGCTAAAATGATTTTTTTGGAAAAGGCCGTACTTTGGATGCTTCCGTAAATTCGAATGGGGTTCTCAGTTGTTTGTTGTTGTTGTTCAAATATGGCAACTCGTATTTGGACCACCTGGTTGCTACGTAGCTTCCTAACAACACACCTAACTCTGTTTGCTTATCAGGCGCTTATGTTGCCGTAGTTTTGCGCTGTACAGTTCCCAGCCGCACGTAACGAATAATTCCCTAGTTCGAGCAAGGGACACTGTCAAATCTTGCTCATTGGCCAAACAACCCTTGGTTCAATGCAAACTAGATAATGCCACCACTGTGTACCTCGCGCTCGGACTCGGTTATACCTTAGTTGTTTTCCCAGCAGTGACCGCGGTACCGTATTCGTACTATTGACAACAGAACAACAGGGGCGTCTATCGTTTGTGAAAGCGGCATATATCTATATTTATAGGGACAAAGTTGTTCCTCGAAGTCAACAACCCCTGATATTTGGAGCAGTTCATGTGAAATCGAGACAACCGCCGAGAAAGTGGAACCAGTAGTATACTTCCCTCATATTCCCTTGCTTTTCGAACACTTGTTGTAGGTGCTGGTGCGGCGGCTGCGACATCACGGAGCGCGAGACAAACACTGACTTTGATCGCCACGGAGCCGACGTCTGCAACATGGAGTGCACCGGTGACGTCATGGCCATTTGCGGAGGGGACATGGCCATCAGCCTTTACCAATCTACCACTTGCCGTGAGTTGCTGGGCATCCTGCTTTGGTCAAATACGGCAACCCCACGACGGTCTTTTTTCATCTTGCCGCAGTCTCTTCCCTTCGTCGCTGTAACGCGAAAACCTGTCCGATGTCGAGTGCCCGTCGCCCTCCCACGCGCACATTCCGTCGTCGTGAACAAGTGAAGAAAGTCACTTAATACCTGAAGTCACCCACCCGTACACGACTAGTTTTCATACAGACTACAATTCGAAATATGTGTGTTTTCGCGCTATGTTTCGACACCCAACATGAGGGGGGACTATTGCATACACGCCAGCGCCGATTCGCTTCCGTGGTATTTGTGTTTTCCTGTAAATGATGAACAATCCCCCGCAGTGGCTCGACCCAGTGGTTCGACACGGTTTCTGCGAGAACCGGCTTCGCAGATTGAACAAAACGTGGCGCCAAAACCACATTTTAGAGATATCAACGCTTATCAATACTATGAAAGTATCGAATGCATCTCTGAATCATCGGCTATAGTTACCTTTAAATCCGCAAGAAACTCCGTGAGTGTCTACCGTTTGCAAAAGTGCCGAATTGGGTATCATCTATCTTCTGACCGTGCTTCCTTGCCGCTCTTTGACGCTTTACCTCGTCGATTTATATCTTTTATTTGGTGCTATGCGGGTCCGGGTTCTACAGTCGCCACGCCAGCACCGACTCCGGCGTTTGCTTCCTCAGGTATGTTTGGATGTGTGTCGTCTGTACCCTCGGACATGTTGTTAACCCATTAAGAACTGAAAAAAATGTCCCACACTAATTCCAAGTAGTTTGTCCCCGGATACGTGGGAGCAGTTTTAAGGGGGTTAAGAGAAATCGACCACAACGCAGACTTTTTATGATGGTTATTTGGAACGGTTTTGTTTGAAAACATTCATTGAGATACCTTCCTATCTGTTGCCCCCCGAGGTAGGCCCAGCCTTGGGACTACAGCGAGTTCAACTTATCTCCTCTCTCTCTCGGACGCGCGCGACAAGTAAATGGGTGGCATATAATACTTGGGCTGTGGTGAGGGGCTGTACCCTCGATTTCCACTGCTGTGTGTACGCCGCTCGGGCGAGTTTCTCTGTACCACCGCGCTCTCCTAATCGGACACGAACATATGTTGTTGTCGCAAAGTAACCAACTTCCAAATGGCGGTGCATGAAGTGGAAAACAATTACCCGAAAGACAATTTAGCACTGCTGAGAGATAAGGTGGCCACTCGGCCGACTTCTTCTCACTTGTTGAAATGAAAGTAAAGGGCTCCGAAGCGACCCCCCCCCCACGACCGCAGCTACGGCAGAGGTAGCACGTTTGGGACTTACAATATTTATTGAATGTTCGGGACAATTAACCCGAAATCGTCCATTTTTCGTGCCTGTTTTTGCGATTTTGTTATTTTTTTACATTATGTCATGGTGTTGTTCATAGCGTAGTACATTGTATTTCCTCCTAATACGGTTTTGGATGACTTACTAATGACTTACTATTAGTACAGAGCTCTTCAAGTGAGGAAAAAGTCATGGCGCACTTCTACCTTGATGCCACTGGAAATGGTTTGTTTGGTTGTGTCAAGCGTGCCACCCGTAATCACAGCACGGCTCTTCGTCGCCGATAACGTGCCGAGCCTCGATACGGGGAGCGCTCTTCACAAGGGGAGCAAAGACGGCCGGTCGAGAGAAATAGCCACGATATGTTGCGTCGTCGACGCATGCTACGATATAGAGGTGCACCACGGTTTTGCTCAGCTCCGCACTTCAGGAGCTCCATACCTCACCAAAGAAACACATTTCGGATGAAAACAAAAGTGCTACGACCCAATGAACAACCTCATGACCTAATTATACCTTGAAAAATATTGCAACACAAGACTGAAAAAAGTCCGATGATTTCGGGGTAAGAAGCCTCATCGTTTCCTGTAGTAAACGTTTCCGTAGAAACGTGACACCTCTATCGTAGCACGGGTCCGGTCTACTGTAGAACATAATAATGTGTCCTCTTCAAACAATGCCGAATGATAGCTTCTGCCACATCACGCTTCGATGTCAAACAGCGATGGAAACAAAGTATCGGCTCTTCAAACAACGCGTTCGCCTCTCGTCGCACAGCTTTTTTTCCCGAGACGATTAATTACCCTGTGTAGCAGCAGAGTTCAGCAGCTGATTGATCTACGGAAGAATTTTGTGGTCGGCAACACGACACGTTTGGAAGCGTTCCCACCGGCCTCTTCCGGACGATCACTTGTGTATAAGTCGAACTTACTGTAGATCGGTTTATCCATTGAAGCCTTGTTATCGACAAAACGGTGTATGTAGCCCAAGCCGCCCCCCCGGTAGTACACTTCGGGACGGAGCACTGACTGCTGTGCCCCTTGTGTTTTATTCACAGAACCCCCCCCCACCCCTTACATCACGATATACGTCGTTGTTTTGTTTTTTTTATCCTCCGGCGGATGGGTCAAAATAAAGCTTACGCCCTCCACACATCCACGTCTCACTTCGTGCACTTCGTGTCGTGTGTCAATTCACTCCATGCTCCCTCGGAAGTATCAGCCCTTGCTGTCTACGACCTTCGGTAACTTGAGCATGTTGACCCGACCTGACCCCCGAAGGGAACCCGTGTCTTGAACAAAACTCTTCAGTTATCCCACACCGAAGCCTTTTCTGTTTTTGACGAAACGAATTTCTAAAACAGCAGTGTTCATTCACACCTGGAAACTTCTGCCTACCCTCCTCTTCCCGATGCCCTGCACAGGGTGCCCAAGCGGATCTACCGAAGCGGCTCTCGAGATCATCGTTTTCTCGGAGAACACGAACTACCGACTGGAACTACATGTCATTGAACCGGGAGGAGTGGAAGTGTCCGGGGAGCACGGCCTGAAGCTCGGGGTGAGCACCCGCGATATTTCGCGAGCGGAAAATAGTTAGGCCTTTTTTTTTTGTGACCTATGACACTACAAACAATAATTTAGCGTTTTTGTTTAGGTCCGAAGACGCGTGCTACGGTAGAGGTAGCACGTTTTGGCTGGGTCGTTTTCTGAACGATCGGGCTCCTTAACCCAAATTCGTCGGACTTTCATTTTTGAGACGAATAATGTTTCAGAGTACACTTCGGACATGGGATTTCTCATACGGTAGAACTTTTATTTTTCTTCCAAAACCCATTTTTCCGGTAAGGTATGACGCTCCTTAAGCGACGAGCTCAGAATTGTTTTGGTGCACCTCTATCGTAGCATGCGTGCGAATACACAACAAACTGGTGTGCGCTGCGGCACGGGGACTATACCCGTTCTCACAGCCGGGTGTATGCCACTCGGGACACTTGTTAGGATACAGGGGTGGCCAGCACACTTTGGTTTTCGAAACTATTTTCTTGGAATGACAGGTACATAACTGGGAAATAAATATCCCACACGAATTCCAAGTCTCCCCAAATTCGTGGGACCAGTTCTTAACCCCTTAAGAACTGGTCCCACGATTTTTGGGGACAAAATACTTGGAATTAGTGTGGTATAAGTTTTGCAGTTCTGGAAGGGTTAAGAGGTTAGCACCAAAAATCGTCCGGATGTCATTCTTGTTTGGCAATATGATCCGGTGTGTGTATACCAAGGCCATGGAATGGTTCACCGGACGCGTGCTATGGTATGGTAAAAGCCCGTTGTGGCCTGGAACGGTTTCTGAACAACGGGGGCTCCTTGACCCGGAACCGTCGGTAGTTGGGTTTCGGGTTGCAATTGGGTTTCGTTTATATATAGAGGGATGCCGCATAGGGGGTTCGATAACCGGGCAGCACTTATATTTACCTCCAAAAACAGTTTTTGGGTGAGCTGTACAGCTACAAATAGTGAGGAATCTAAACAAAATTCCTCGTTCAAATCTATCTTAGCATGTGTCATCGAGTTGCACGTTTCTTTGGTGAAAAGTCAGTTTCTGGGTGACACAAATATTGCGCTCTTCGAGTGAGGACCCCCAGGAAAAAAGAGGTTGCACCCATCTCTATGTCAGTAGACAGTTGTTTTCACCCCCGCCTTGCCAGACGCCAACATTGCCTTGGAAATCCTCGGCCGGCAATACATTCACTACTGTAGCTACATTGTACCCGATGCCCGTCCCTTTGAGAACTGTCTTACTAAACCACAAAGAAGCTGCTGCTCTCTGCGTTGTGGGACACCACTGTCGGCAATAAATCGGCGTGTCACGGTAACAGCACCGCCAATGTTCTGGGTTCTTGACCCTTTTAGAACTGAACTGTCTACGTAGGAATAACGATTTCACTCTAATTCCAAGTGTTTTGTCCCCACATGGGGACTGCAGTCCTAAATGGGTTAAGACGCGTGCTACGGTAGAGGTAGCAGTTTTTGGCTGGATTGTTTTCTGAACGATCGGGCTCCTTAACCCAAATTCGTCGGACTTTCATCCTTGTGACGAATTATGTTTCAGAATTTACTGCGGCCATGAGATTTATCATCCGGCAGCACACTTTTGTTTTCCTCCAAAATCATTTTTTCGGTGAGGTATGACGCTCCTTAAGTGAGGAGCTCAGAAAAAAACATGGCGCACCTCTATCGTAGCATGCGTCTTAAGTGTGTGGAAAACTCGGTTCTCCACCATTGACGGTGCACGTCCGCGTGCTACGATAGAGGTATACCTTATTTTGGCTGAATCGTTTTCTGAACGACCGGGCTCCTCAACCTAAAATTCGTCAGACTTTCATTTTTGTGACGAATAATGTGTAAAAAAATACTTCGGTCATGGTATTTCTCACCCGGCAGCACTTTTTTTTTCCTCCAAAAAAATCATTTTTTTCGGTGAGGTATGACGCTCCTTAAGTGAGGAGCTCAGAAACAACATGGTGCACCTCTCTAACCGTAGCATGTGTCGAACTTCAACATGTCTCCTGCCATCGGATGGTTGAACCGCACACACATTCGGGTTGACTCCCTTCTCGCAGGACGTCGGTACCTGGGGGGACGAACACGACGGATACGGCGACGAAATCCCTGGATACGAGACGTACGTGAGCCTCAACGGTCTTAACGTTGACAGTGACGCTGTCCTAGGGGACTACGAGATCTGGGGCACCGGTCGCGAGGGTACGCAATGGACAATGACGGCTCGGTCTGGAGGGGAGTTGCTGTGGGTCGCGGGGGGCACGTTCTCCCAATTCCAGAGAGAAACCGAGAGGTTCACCGCCACGGTGACCAGCTACGCGGAGAGCGACTGCACCGTCGACGCATTCGGTGAGTCAGGATGATAGCGCTTTCTGGCGTGTGTACCCGCGGTACTGCCGCCTGTCGAGCGAGAAATGCAACCTAGAACCTTCTTAGGAGGGATTGAAAAGGGCACCGTAGTCACTCGGCTGACTGTTCCCTAGGAGCCTGCAATTTCCTGCAAATACTGATCACCACCCTCCTTTTAAGATTCGACACTAATTCGCCCACGGTGAGAGCGAATGCGCTGTCGACGCATACGGTGAGCCAATCATAGTGCGATGTCTGCCGCGTGTTCGGCTGCTATTGCTGTATGGATACATGGGAGACACGTCCGATGATTGAGGCAGCCAGGTTAGGCTGAAACGTATTCGTGACGACGTGGCTCCATGATTTATCGAATCGCTGTCGGGATTTCATTCTCGGGTTGCGATGTGTTTCGTTGTGTGTGACATGTTTCGTTGTGCACTTACATATATAGAGGACATTGGATTGTTCGTCGAGTATCTGCACTATGTGTATTTTTCCTACCGAAACGGTTGCGAAGATATTAAAAGGGGGTACAAAATAATACGAAACACTTGCGAACAGAAAGGAAGGTTCATCGTTCTGGAGAGTCGTTGTAGAAGGATGAAAAAATTGTAGTGGACGTACTCGTCCTCATGCCTACAGGCAGTAGTACTATATTAGACCCACATCTCTATAGTAGTATATATACTAGACTTTAGACGCATGCTACGGTAGAGGTATACCTTATTTTGGCTGAATCGTTTTCTGAACGATCGGTCTCCTTAACCCTGACTAGTCGGAGTTTCATTTTTGTGGCGAATGATGTTTCAGAGTATTCTTCGGTCATGAGATTTCTCATCCGCCAGCAACTTTTATTTTCCTCCAAAATAATGTTTTCGGTGAGGTATGTATGACGCTCCCTAGATGAGCTCAGAAAAAACATGGTGCACCTCTACCGTAGCATGCGTCACCAAAAAATCTACACTAGCTTCCCCTGGATCAACACGGCTTCGCTTGGTTTAGGTAGTTAATCGCCTGCAATTACACTGCACGAATGCTTAAGCTTGCCCTCGGCCGATACCCCTCCGACGAATCGCACGCACCTTCAGGAAAGTGCCCGGGGGACTCTTTCAGCTCGGACGGTCTGCCTCCTTGCATGGCCTGCCCCTCGGGACTGGTTGCCCCCGATCGCGCAACGTACTGCACTGATGCAGGTGAGCCAGGCGTCCACGCTTACGAATCGAGTTGGAGTTAGTTTCAAAGGAGGTCAGGCCCATCCTGGTGCACTTTTGGTATTTGGTGACATGCATACCCCACGATACGTGTTTCCGTTTAAAATCGCCCCAGAGGCAACCGCAACATGTTTTAGTTTTTTTTTTACTGTTTTACCATACACACGATACGAGGTGAACTGGTATAGACTATGTTATATCCCTCCAGTGCCCCCGTCCCGAAATGTTCGTTTTGATTTTTAGACGCGTGCTACGATAGAGGTAGCACTTTTTGCTTATTTTGCATCTGAACGATCGGGCTCCTTAACCCAAATTCGTCGGACTTTCATTCTTGTATTGCCATATTTTCCATAGTATACCTAGCTCATGGGATTGTTGGTCGGGTAGCACTTTTGGTTTCCTCCTAAATCATTTTTCGGGTGAGGTATGGAGCTCCTTAAGTGACCACCCTTAGAAGGCAGAAACATCACGGTGCACCTCTATCGTAGCATTCGTCTTTACTTTTCCGAAAGTTTCGTGGTCTCAATAGTTCAGCTCACCCATATAGAGACCATACCTATAGCTTGGTGCCAGACCGGCATACATGACACACGCGCTGCCATCGTTGTTTTTGTTCCGACCAAAAATCGAAACCCTTGCCGCGCTACGAAGCACACATCCGTGATCCCCATAAGTGATCGTTCACCCCACGCTGCGACACGTACAAACGCTATACTAAAGCTGTGACGCATGCTACGGTAGAGGTGCCACCTGTTTTTGCTGAGGGTGGACGCATGCTACGATAGAGCAGCACCATGTTTTTTTCTGAGCTCCTCACTTAAGGAGCGTCATACCTCACCGACAAAATTGGTTTGGTGGAAAATAAAAGTGTTGCTGGATGCGAAATCTCACGACCGAAGTATACTCTGAAACATTGTTCGTCACAAAAACGAAAAGTCCGACGAATTTGGGTAAAGGAGCCCGATCGTTCAGAAAACGATTCGGCAAAAATTGCTACCTCTACCGCGTAGCACGCGTCGGTGGTCATTTGGGGAGCTGTATAGCCCCACCCAAAAACTTATTTATGAGGAAACTGAAATGATACACGATGAACAATCCCATGATCGAATAATCAAAAACCGAAACATATTGAAACACATTACCACAATTACGACGGTTTTGGGTTAGGGAGCCTTTAATAGGTTATCCAGAAACGTTTTAGGCAAAAAAAAGGTACAGATAGTACCTCTATCGTAGCATTTGTTTTGTTTTGTGTTTCCTATCGTCGGATGCGTCCTATATATGATACTAGGGAATAAGTGGCCCTCCCGCCCCCACGGCGGTAGGGCCAGATTGAAGCAAGTAGTAATGGAGATGGTAGAGGGTCGAAATAAATATAATAGGAATAAATAGGAAACAAATTGACGGCGAAGGTTAATAGGAGTACAAATAATGGCGAAGAAAATAGAAACGATGGGGACATTAACACAACCAAAGATACAAGAGCTGCCAAACAGTTAGACTTTGCGCATAGGTTTCCTTTGTTTCCGTGGTTTTCTGCTTTCGGGAATGTTATGAGTGGTCAACGCTGAAGGTCATGCTGCACATTGTCGGATGGCAAAGATGATGATAATAATGATAAGATATAATACGCTGAAGAAGACAGGAGAAGGCAAGAAACAATAACGAACATATAAACACAAGACTGTCAACCTGATAACTCCGGAATTAAAGAAGAGTAAACAACGTCGACAGCTCTAGCACAAAGCGTGTAGGGGCAAACCTATCCTCGGTTGTCAATATTACAATGTCGGCGGATTTCCGAAGTCTAGATATAGGCCAACATACGAGTATAAGCATCCGTGCATGAACACATCCCTGCGTAAATATAAACGATCTTGCTCAACGACTGTGGCCTTGGCTAGGGTGAACAGTCACCGTCGCCAGTGTACGAGAGAGTGCTGTGTGCTGTCTTACGTACTCATATATCACTCGTATACCTGCACATACATACTCGTACGAAGTGCTTCTTGGAGCCGGGTCGTGGATACCAAACAACAACACATATACTACTGTACGTCAACTCAACACTACTATGATACACCATCATCAGCACTTATACGAGTACCATCACCAGTGTGGTACGAGAGGAGAGTGTCTTATGAACTCGTATACTCGTACACCTGCACATACATACATCTTGTCGGAAGCGCCCGGTAACATCTTGTCGGAGATCACCGTAAGGATCTCCCATGCAAGTATCACCAATTCACCCTGTCATAAGATCTCCGTATCTTATCGTGCAAACCAGATCTCGTGTGATCAACAACCTGGCGTCTCTTCGACGCGTACACAGACAAGAAGGAAAGTGCCACAGGCTCAAGCTGTGAACCTGGAGCCCGTATTCATACTTGTATTCATACGAGTACGCATGTACGACGGGGATGCGTAGTTGATACCAGGTTCGTTCATACCAGGTACCAGACAGCACATACATACATACTCGTACATACGTCAAGTACTCGTACGACGACGGGGATACTTGGTTTTTTATACCAGGTACGTATCATATACAAGAAAAAAATCGATTTTTTTCAAGTTTGACATTTTGACATATCGATCGACAAACCCAACGACTGCGTCATAAACTCTGAACGCATCGCGCTGGTGAGGACCTCCGATCCACCCTACGAGCGTAGTGCCACAGTTCTCACGCCTCGGTCGATGATATGCGGAGGGCGCAGACCAGGCGTCTGACGAAAACACAGTTGGCAGCTGAGTTCAAAACAGAACACGAAAACTCTATCCGATCGCAAGAACGAGTGTTTTAAGGTTTTTCGACGAAGACCGTCGGACGCCGCAAGCAACCGCTCGCCCCCTAGACTATGAATCGTAATGATACCTTCGAGGCCGCTATGTACACTTGCTGGCCTTGCCTGGTAAGAAGTTCGTTAGTCGTGGACTAAGTCTATGTCGAGATCGAAGGTCAATCGTCGCATGCAGAATATATGTTCTATTTGTGGTTGATTTGGGAATTGGGCATCAAAGGGAACTGCTGTACGAAGATTGTTTTTTTTCATCAGCGCTACTCTAAATTGCTATGATAAAGTGGGCATCAAAGATCACTTGATTAAAGTATTGTTTTTTGGGCATCAGACGAACTATATATAATAGATAGATACCAGGTCTGTGCAGCTCCGTCTTTTGACATGCACCCGCCGCCGCTGCCGCCGTTGTTTCGCCGATCCACGTATTTGTTTTCAGCGCTGATGTACCTGGAAGTGCCGGAGTTCATGGCCGACGCCATCCTTGCTGATGTGAGTGCCGCCTGCCTCCTCTCTCCATGGTGTCATATGATTGGTCGGCAGAAAAATAATGAAAATCGCCAATCGGCGGCGGGTGAACCACCCCCCTGCGCACCACGAGACGCAGCCTCCCGAAACGTGGCAACTAGATCTAAAGCTCGCGCTGTTGAACTAGATCAAAAGCTCGCGCGGTTGATGGCATTTATCTAGGGAACGACTGGTGCTACGGTAGGGGGGTCATTTCTCTGCGCTTGTTTTTCACCTGTACAGAGCCACTCGGCCGAGTGGCTGCTTTACTTCGTTGTACTCATAATACCTTTTTTGTTTTTTGTTGTTGTTATAGATGCACCGCCATTGGAGGTTTTGTCACGCAACTCCAACACACTATGTTTAGGTTCAATTTTCATTTAGATTCGGAGCCACTCGTCCGAGTGGCCAAAACCCGGTAGTGAAAATGTGGGTACCCCCCCTATCGTAGCACCAGTCAAACTTAGTATTGTAAAGTGTTTTTCCTGGGTCAGGTCGCTGGGTCCAAAGAGCAGTGATGCTCTGGCTCCAACTCGAACGCGTAATGTTTTGGGATTTTTTAAGGTCAACAAAAAGCCAAGCAGGGATATTTTAGGCTTCAAATTGTACAAGAATACACCGTTGTATTATGCTGGTGTTATTTTGCCTCTCATTGTTTTTCATACATAAGCACAGGCGATCTACGCTAAAAGATACAGCTTTCGCTTTCCGCCCTTTTTATTGTTATGCTCAACAAGGCCGATTTCCGTCCTTTGTGAACAAACCAATGTGGTGAACAGTGAAGATGCTACCATAAGGAGTGCCCGTGCGTTATTCTAGGCACGTAACTGACTGTAGCTAATATTTTATTTTGACGGACAAGTTTTGCTCTACATAACTGACCGTGTAAGCTAATATTTTATTTTTGACGGACAAGTTGTGCCCTATATATTTCAATTCAACATGCAGTTCTGTGAAGGCTACACATTGTTTTCTGATGGCTGAATCAAGCAATAGTATGAATTTATAGGGATTGTGTTGTACGAAGTGTACGCCAACGCATTGTCACGCTTTCGAGTTAGCGCGTGGACCTCTCTTCTGGGGCTAAACTTGACCTGGACCCGACGGAAATTTACAGGAAGTATGACGCATGCTACGGAAGAGGTGCACCATCATGTATTTTATTTACGGTGGCCACTTGAGGAGCTCTCTAGTCTTCTCCCAAAACCTGATTTCTTAGGAAACCAAAAGTGCTACCCCATGAACAATCTGATGGCCTAAGGGCCGGAATTAACGAGTATAAAATAAATTCAATTTGGAAAAAATAAGATTCAAATTCGCTTTTCATTGGTCAACACACGCACCAGCACCAAATATTATGCCCCAAGATCCTAATATTTGGTGCTGGTGCGTGTGTTGGCCAATGAAAAGCGGATTTGAATTTTGTTTTTTTCCAAATTGAATTTTTGCTTCTTCGTTAAAACGGGCCCTAACGATGCAACGAAAAATAGTGCAACACAAAAATGGAATTCCGCCGATTTCGGGTTAAGGAGCCCCCTCCAATCAGAAACGTTTGAAGCCCAAAAGCGCTACCTCTGTCGCAGTAGGCGTCGCATTTTCCGTTACAGTAGTAGGTTTTCCGGGTTGCCCCCTGAGTCGCAGCCAAAGGCAACCCTACCCGTATTCCGACTATTTTGTGGTCGAAATGTTGTGATATACATATCTAAAAAAAAACTTGTACTTCGCAAGTGTATAATCTCACAAACGCCCCCCATGCTCCTTGTATGTGTCGACGCGTTTGATTTCGGTTTACGTAGGCGGCGGCGGGGTGGGCCGGACCGGGATATCCCGAATTCCACGACGGAGACTCTCTGCACAAATTCGTCGTGGTTGCAGGAGAAGAGGCGGGAGCGGCCTCGGTATCGGGAACTTTCATGAAACAAGACGACACCGCCCTCGGATCCTCCGCCGCGCTCTTCCTCTACCTGCACACCGAGGGCTCGGAGACCGACTTCGTGCGCGGCCAGGGCGTGATCGACCCGGACTCCGGAAACTTCACGGCTACGTTCACCGACATCCCCGTCGGGTACAACAGGGGCATCCTGAGCTTCGTCGTGCTCGACCCTGCCGACGCCGGGGAGGGCAACTACCCGTATGATACGGTGTTCCCCATGCACTTGGTGAACGAGGGCTGCAGTGACGCACTGAGGATCAGGCTGGAGTGGGACTCGAACGAGGATCTGGACCTGTGGGTCACTGATCCCAACGGAAACAGGGTTTCATACCACACGCCGGCCACGGTGCGTGTGTGATGCATTGAGAGGTGTACGCGTTACTCAATAGTTTTATTGGGCAAAAGCCTAAAATAGGTATTCCTAGGCTTTTTGAGCCATTAATAGGTACACCAAATATCGAACTCGGGAAAATATTTCATTGTCCTCCCTCTTGTAGGCCAGCGCACGCTCGTACCTGTATTGGTGGCTTCACTGCCTTTGAAAGAAAGCTGGTCATAGCCGACAGCACGGCTTGTTGCTGGGTTTTATTTTTTGTGCACGGCACTCTGCTTGACGACACAGATTCCTCTTGAACTGCGCCAAACAATTAGTCCCTTTTGATGTTAGCTCGGGTCTCCTGGTTCCGACAACCCTGTGGACATGTTTCACTTTTACAAAGAAGGTGTTCAAATGTGCCATAAATGGGATATATGTGTGTTTGGCGCATGTCGGGTGCTGTGCGTACTCGATGATCACCTACCATGTACTGGTACCAAATCTGATCTTGAGTCGATCCTGCCCGGTCTAATTTGAGGTTACGATGTACTGGTACCAACTTTGATCTTGAGTCGATCCTGCCCGGTCAAAGTTGAGGTTGTAGTCTACAGCCCGCATGCCTGGAAGTGCTCTTTGCGTTCCCTGCCACGAACTATTCCCACATAGCCCGCCACCTTGTAGCATCACGAGTAAAGTGCGGTCGCCGTTCAATCCGTGCTCGGGCACCCCCGCCTTTTCTCATTTACACCCGCGCGGTTGTACGCCTGAAATATCCACCTCCCCGGAAATGTTCGTTTGGGCTTTCTCAGGACATTGGCTACGTCAACGACCGCAACGGTGGGGAGTACTCCGGAAACCCCGACACGGGCAAGAACAGCTCTTTCGAGGAGTACGTCCTTTTCAGCGGCCTCTCCGGAGACGCCATGCTCGGAGAGTACCGCGTCTTCGCCCGGAACGACTACACCGAGGCCACCGTTGCCTGGACGCTCACCGCGACGGTCAGTGGCGTCGTGGAATGGTCCGAACAGGGGGAGCTCGTCTACATGCATTCGTCCTTCACGGACGACGATGGCGGTTCCTCCAGGCGTCTGTTCACGGATGACGATTTCTCCTCGTACACCTCTTACTCGTCCACCTACCTGCCCCAGACCGATACCTTCACCGTCGTTATTGACTCGTACGACCCCGCTGCTGGGTGCTAAGAGACATCGATCGCTACCGCCCGCTCGCGTACATGCATGCAACTAGAAGTAATCGATCTATATATTTGCTGTCGGCCTTGCAGTTCGGTGCCGTTGGAATGCCGTTTGGGCTCGCATACAGTGCCATTCGGTTTGGAACTGCATTAGGCTATAAGGGATTGTGCACCAGGCTGTCACACCACAACATGTGCTATCTAAGCCAGCGTTCGGACGAGGCGTATGGCGCGTCGTTTGTTAAGGTGTCGGGCCCATTCTCTACTGTAGCATTTGGCCTAAGAGCACCACCCATTGCAGGTATGTGTTCAATAGCGGATGACTCCTCTGGATGCGCAGCAACGGGTATCCCGTCATTCCCAGGGGGGAGGTGGTCAGTTCAAAGGCCCGGAATTACATTTTTGGGCCGGGTTTGACGATGTATATCCCGTTGCCGCTCAGTGTGACAAAAAACTAAGAGATCCAGAGAAAGGGGTCTGGGAATGACGCCTGTCAAAAGTCAGTTTCTCCGCGAGAAGCGATATTCGGGGACGGTACCAAGTAGCGGTAAATTCAATGGAACTTTGTGATACTGCAGGTGTAGGGTCACATCGTCATGGAATTTATGGGCGCTTGTTTTGTTTACCTTAAACATGTCGAAGGGGGGCCTTGAGGGGGGTGTCGAGGAGAAAGCGACCGAGAGCGAACAATGAGGCGTGTGCGAGGCTCTTGTGTGGGTGAAAAGCGAAGTGCAGATATGGCATTCAATGGCTGTGAATTGCACTCACTTTTGATAAATTAGTTATAAAATAGGGAGCACTACAGTAAATTATATATTGGTACTCGTAGACACGTATGTAATGTGTGCGGCTAACACTAGGGAGGTTTGAGCGAAGAGAGACAGACAGACAGACAAGACAGAAAAAGAGACGAAGAAGAGAGTTATCGACCAAGTGGTGTGATCACGCATGCCGAGAACTGGTGGCACCGAGTGACTTACGAAGAGTGTCCTTGCCATGGATGGATAATACACGTACAACGCCTGACATTTCATTTCAACGGGTTTTTACCCGTGTGCGTCGATGGGTGTAGAACGTTTGACGCGTTCTACGATAATAGAGGTAGCAATTTCTGTCTGATTTTGTTTCTGAATGGCCGGGCTCCTCAACCCCAAATCGTCGGAGCTCCGATGTTTCCCCCCAGGATACTTGGGTCGTGGGTTTGTTGGTCGGGTGACCGGTCGCCCCGGTAGTGTAGTGGTCAGCTTCAAAGACTACTACCATTGGTACCCAGGATCGAATCCCACCGTGGTGAGAGATTTTGTCTTTATTTGAAAATTAAAAAGGAACCAATTGCTGAGAGCGCCTTCGTGGTGTGGGTAGGCGGAATCCGACGCAAGTCGACGAGGGAAGAAAGTGCTGAAACCTTCTCGCGATAAAAATGCAAGGCAAGAACCGTAGTGGGGGGGCAGGGAGAAGAGCCCACTTTGTGACCCCGGATCTGAGTTACGTCCAGGAAGGAGAGAGAAAGGAAGGGCGAAGATAATATATGGGATGGACAAAACAAAATTCAAAAATAAAAATAGCGTTTAGTTTATTTTCCGAAACCAATGTTTCGTTGGCGTAAGGAGCTCCTCCTCAAGTCAGCAGCAGCTGAGGAAAAAACACGGTGCACCTCTCCCGTTCGTAGCATGCGTCGTATTAGCCAGAGGCGTTCTGTCTTTAGGGGGGCGATCCTTCACAAGAGAAACCACAGATAGACGGTGAGCGCTCAGACGGGTTTGATGCCATGCAGCCAGTAGCGTTTGTTCGTGCGACACAACTTGCTGTTTTACCTACGGCGGAATAGGCATTGCAGTTTGTTTTGTCCCTTTGAATTTTTCCTAACAACATAAGCAGACTACTGGGTGAGGAAGAGAGAGGCTTTCAACAAGAGAAAGGACCCACCGGAAATTCGCGTTTACCGTTACGCTTTGCATGTGGTGGTTTTGTGATAACTAGCAACACGTAACAGGGACAGCAAATATTATAGTTATGAGAGATCCATGATACCTGACATGGGCGGGGGCACAATAATCTTTCGAATTGCCTCCCTTATCGAACTCCATGCCTCGGAGGCGTGTACATTAGTGCTTTTCGGTCAAAGTGTGACATGTACGGCAGACTGGGCTCATCCGCTGAGGTAAAGTCCACCCCCCCCCCCACCCTCGTTGCCCTTCATGTTATCGCTGAATGCAGCGCGGACTCCTCCGGTGTCCATTCCGCCATCGTTCTCTTCCCCCGCGATCGACGCTTCCCCTCCACTCTTTCCAGCTTGCCCAGTTGATAGTCGAACCCTGCGCGCTCGTTCAAATATTACTACCCCCCCCCCCCTATAGGTCGTCAGTAGCCCCCCCCTCCGGCATTCTTGTCTGGTTTGTCGTCCAAAAGACAGTTGCTTTGGTGACGCATATCGCTCCACTCAAACTCAGGCCGCATCTATCTGCACATATGGCCAGACCGTTAATAAAGGTTTTTAAGCAGGGCTTTGCGGCGCGTCATGGTACGCGTATGTTTGTTTGTCTGAGGGTCAGTATAACTATCATGCAATGTGAGAAGTACACGTATATAGGTACTATAATTTATATGTGCAATACGGCCCACACTCATACAACAACCGATCCCGACATACTCTCGGGTACAAAAATACTACTCGCACCCGTGACGATTATAATATATTGACCAAACGGGTGTTTGTAGCCGCTACGTACATTGCACACCCCTGATATGTCGAATACAAAGGCAACTCATACGAAAACGATAAATTCAAATGGCAGGTCGGGCTCTACAGGAGGAACATATCAAATTACAACGTCAATATCTTGCGGGGGAGCATTTATAGTAAATAGGACCATGTATTGCGATAATAAAAATTGTTTTTGTTTTTTTTTGTCTACGAATACCATGGTCCTATATTCCTATGTATGAGTCCCCCCCGCACCAGTGTACGTTTAGTATATGTACCCATTATAAAAAACATTTCCAGCCTGCGTCGGCTTTAATGTTTGTTATTAATGTGTACAAGCACTATGTATGTGGCGACTGGGGAACAATAGATACGCGAAATCGTATTTTAATATATATATTCATACGGCAGATACGGCGAAAATATAGGAGTATTAATGCACTACGAAACAAAAGCAGAACGCATGTACAATGGCACCAAGAAGTACACATGTTTGCACTGCACAGAGCATCTAATCTCACCTCCTGGTTTAGTGGCATCCAAGTGGTACCGGGTGAAGGCGCGATGAAGTCGGTCGAACTACGCGTAATAGCGTTCCTTTTCATGACGTAAGTTCAATATGGAAGAGAGCAGGGCAGCGCCCTCGATACGCGACCGGCGGCGAGGTCCCGTCTTCGAGGTGATGGAGGGTGGAAGATCGATCTCACCAAGGCTGAAAGCAAATTGTAGAAAAGTTTCATCTAGACTGGGCGCGTAACATATCCCAGCGTCTTTCCGTCGTTTCCAGCGCCCGTCGTTTCTGGGTCGTCGGCACCAAAAGGCATTGTGATACTACCTCAACCTAGGAGGGGGACACAGGAAAGTCACGGCACGCCTGAACCAACACGTGCGGCGTAGTGCGTAGCCCTGACAGGGCATTTCTCTTGGCTACCAAGGCATCATGGAGCCTCATAGTGTTGCCAAGATAAAATTTGACAATGTTACGGAGGCCCATGAACGTTGATCATCATCCAAAACGAAATTCCCAATGACATGCCCCGTCGCCTTCATCTGTGAAGCAGCCGCTCGCGTCTGGGCTGCACAATTGGTGTTCGTGTCCGCCCGAGACTGAATTTAGCGTGCCTGCACGGGGCAATGTTCGTTACTTGGTCCGTTACTTGGTCGGACTACTCGCAGCCTATGGTCTATTGACTGTACACTAAAATCTTCGACGAACAAAAACATGCAGGAATTCATGGATATTAGCCCTGATCTACGACACGCGTGTGCGTACCTCTTCGTCGTACCTCAAGAGAATCGTCTCAACTACGCAGACGTTCCACTGACTATGCCTCGCGCGCTGGCGTGTTAAAGCAATCAAGAAATTTAGCTAACGGACACATGCTGTAGAGTATAGCGACAACGGCTGGCACATTGACCGGCTAGCTTTTGGTTTAAGATGCGCTAGACCTTGTATCGACACCAGGAGGACCGTTCTATACGACGATATGTCAGCGCCTGTTGATTCTGGTTCATGCTTTCTGCCAACAAAACAACATTCGCGCAACGGCAGACGGTCAGACCGCCCTAACCGTGCGACGAGACGCTGAGGTGGAGGTCGCAGCACGCGTCAACTTTCGCATTTACAAATACTCACCAGTCGACAGCACCATGACGACACTTATTAGCTCAAGCTCGGCCGATTCTGTAGACGCCGAGATTGTGGAAACCGACCACGTAAAGCTTTCGCAATCGAAAGACGCCACCAAGGCGGATTCCTGTCCGGTTAGAAGTTTCCATTATGTGGTGGAAGCCTCCATGAAGTGGTGGAAGCTTCCATGAAATTAGGTTATGGAAGTATCCATGGAAGTGATAAAGAAATCTTCCATGGAAGTAGTCGGAAGCTTCCATGGAAGTAGCTTCCACGGGGATGGCGACAGCTTCCGTGGAAGTACTTAAACTTTTTCGTGAAAGCTTCCACTGCTTCCGTGGAAGCTCGAATGGACGCAGCTTCCATGGAAGTGATCGAAGCTTCCATGGAAGCGGTGGAAGCTTCCATGGAAGTGGAGTCATCCCGCGGTAGAGGCGCAGCATAATTTGCTGAGCTCCTCACATGAGGAGCTCAATATCTCACCCGAAAAATGACTTCGGGAACATTCGTTCGCGCAATCCGACCAAACCTTCCAATGCGGTAGTCCAACAACAAATATGCCAGTAAAATAATAATAGTATCCGGTGGTTACTGACGCGAGAATCACAACCGGTCAGAAAATATTGAGCCTAAAAGTGGTACCCCTACCGTGGGATTGCTCAGGGATGGAAGCTTCCATGGAAGTGGTGGAAGCTTCCATGGAAGTTTCCACCCACTTTCATTATAAAATAAAATAATGTAGAAGACCGCCCGAAAGCCCTCTTAGGCGGGAATGAGCGAGCGTCTTGCGATGTGTCGCGCCGTTGTTGCACCCGAACGGGCGGGTGAGACGATGGACCATTCCGACACCATTGGGTCTTCTGCAACGCTTGGCAGCAAAGAGGTTGGACGGCAAAGACGGGAACAGCTATCACGCGTTGAATGAAGCACGGTGGGGGAGGTCGGAGATATCCCTCCTTCTTGGGGAGATAGCGCGACGGCGCATGACGAATCGAAGAGCAGGGAAATTGCGCCAGCCACGAAGAAGCGATTTTTACCGATTGGCCGGTCTTTCGCTATTTTGGTCACTTTTAGATGCCTAGTCGTCGGCTGAGGCCATCTCCAAAAGTGAGCGTTCCGAAGGACCCTTCGTACTCGTGTGGGACCTTTTGAGGTCACCAGGCCCCAAAGGGTTACGGGACTTTGTACGAGCGCTGAGGGAACCCCCGTCGTGGATTCAAAAATATTCGTGTATCGCCATTGTGAACGACTTTCTTCGCCGCGTGAAGGGCGACGACGACGACGGGAGGCGGAGTAAGGAACTACTGGCAGAAAGGAAAAGACCCAGAAACGGAAAATGTTTCAGCGCAATCAAAATGAACCTTTTTCATCAAAACCAGTTGCATGATGATCGTATAGCCTATCACCACTCTTTTCCGTGATCATATGTTCAATATCTTGTCTAGAATATGATTTTCATTAATTCTATAGCCTTCGGAAAATGGGTGTGTTGAAAATTGGTCATTTGGAATCCCATACGAAATCTTCCTTCGAACGTGAATACTAAGCAAAAAAGACACGAAAAATAAAACGACGCAAACGCTCAACTTCATTTGTTCTGACGGCACCGTTGGACACAAACGGCGTGTGATTTGTTGCCTTCGGTCTTTCAGTAAAACGATCGGTAGAATAAAAAAACAGGCGTATCTCAGATGCGGACCCCTGTACTACTACTACGACTACTACTATACTACTACTACTACTACTACTACTACTACTACTACTACTACTGCTGCTGCTGGTGTACATACTGTGTTGCTGTATACTTCTTTCACACTCTACATGCTGTTGTCTTTACTTCTGCTGTACGTACTGTGCTGCTGTATACGGCTTTCACACTGCTGTGGTTGTAGTGAGTGGATGGGTGGATCGGTTGGTTCGTGTGTCGATGGGTTGGCGCTTACGTCGGCGGGTGGGTGGGTGGGTGCGTGGGTAGGTGGGTGTGGGCAGGTCGGCTGGTACGTGGATGACTGCGTTCGTACCTGTTCGTGGTGGCCGGCCCTGTTTTGTTTTCGTTTGTAATTTTTTGCCTGTCACAAGTGGCCAATAAACTGTTACCATTACAAGAACGGTGGGAATGAGGAGCGTGACAGACGCCTTCAAGTGGTCAAACTCCTAACTGCATTAAGCTACGGCGTTGGCGGTTTTTTTTCTTTTTGCTGTTCCTGCAATTGACATTGATTGGATCGTTTTGTATTTTAAGCGATTTATGTCAGCACGTAAACATTGTTTGGCTCATGCGCAAGTATATAGGTTGGTGGGGGTCCGTTGTGGGTTGTGGGTGAGACAGTAATAACTGGGTGGGTCGGTTGATCCCTGGGCCGGTTGTCCCAACACCATCCCCCAACATTTCTATTGAAGCGATGTGCGTCAGCGCAAAACCTTGTACAGAAGTGGATCGGTAGGTATACGTGAAAAAAAGAAAATGGTACAATGGTTCCAAGATCTCCCTGGGCCGGTTGTCCCAACACTATCCACCAACATTTTTAGTGAAGCGATGTGCGTCAGCGCAAAACCTTGTAGAGGAGTGGATCGGTAGGTATACGTGAAAAAAAAATGGTACAATGGTTCCAAGATCAAGTTATCGTAAAAAAATGAAATAAAATTATAAAGGGAAAAAAATTGCTTGCAAGAACCGTACACGTATTATACGTAGTGGGGGAGGATGGAGAAGAGCCTATTTTGTGACCCCGGGTCTGATTCACGACTATTTTCCCAACACCATCCACCAACATTTCTAGTGAAGCGATGAGCGTCAGCGCAAAACCTTGTACAGGAGTGGATCGGTAGGTATATACGTGAAAAAAAAAAGGTACAATGGTTCCAAGATCAAGTTATCGTAAAAACATTAAACAAAATTATAAAAGAAAATAAAATGCTTGCAAGAACCGTACAAAATAAATAAATAAATAATAATGCTGCTGCTGCTGTAGTACGTACCAGGAATATGTGCCCAGCGGTGGTTTGGCGTGACTTATCACCTACCATGCATTGAGGAGGCTGGGAGCACGAACTACGACCAATTTTAGCCATCTTAAAACCACGTTCACCAGCCACCACGAGCAACAAGCTTCTCGTGCTCCTGTTGCTCGGCTGGTGGCGGTGGTGTTTGTGGTGTTCGTGGTGGTGGTGATGGTTGCTGGTACTACTCTCGTGCTCCTGTTGCTCGGCTGGTGGCGGTGGTGTTTGTGGTGTTCGTGGTGGTGGTGATGGTTGCTGGTACTACTGTCGTTTTTCCGTGTTGCTGGTGGTGGTACCTGCATTCCCGAGAAAGGAGAGCACAGCATGGCAAGCCACACCATCACACCACCACACCACATGCTGCCACCACACCAACACCACCAGGACAGAGCTATTGCACGACTGCGTATCGTCCATATAGCTACTAGGTGGTAGTGGCGGTGCGGGTGGTGGTGGTGGTGGTGGTGGTGGTGGTGGTGGTGTTGGTGGTTGCAAATCTCTGTGTGTGATGGTGCTCTTCCTCTTCTCCGATCATCGAACAAGCACGCAATCATGATCGATGATCACCATCACCGCCTACCTGCTGCCACCAACACGATCGATCATCACCATCACCACCTGCTGCAGCCACCATCACCATCAAGCCTGGGAAGCTTCTATATAGCTGGTGGTGTGGTGATGGTAGTGGTGGTGTGATGGTGGTGTGGTGGTGGTGTGGTGGTGGTATTGGGGTGTTTGGTGTGTTTGCTGGTGGTAATGCTCATCGTTGCTATATACGTACAACTGCTATTAATATAAATAGTTTCTACCTGGTACTGCCGAAACATCCCAGTGACAATTGCCACTGGTAGGAGTTAGCCAGGGCAGTCACTATGCGGCCTAGCTCTGCGATCTCGGCACCGCTTTCGACACGAGCAGTACTAAACTTTAAGCGTAAATAGCGGGCGTCTATCAGTCCCGAGCGCGTCTGAATCGGTTCAGTATACGCGACGCACGCCAAACAAAAGCCAAAAAAAGCAAAGCGAACGAGGGACGGACGCGGGACGCGGGACGATGGACGAGGGACAAACCTCAATATTAAGCAATCCGGTAAACAAAGGCACGCTGTGGCAGTTTTCAGAACTGTTTTTTGTCCGTTTGTGTCGATCGTGTACCCCCGCGTGTCCACCCCCCGACACACATGACCCCTTATAGAAGAGCACATAATGAGGCTCGAAGGCCTTCGGCCTTCGAGCCTCATTAGCTCCTCATTACAAGAACGGTGGGAATGAGGAGCGTGACAGACCGCCTTCAAGTGGTCAAACTCCTAACTGCATTAAGCTACTGCGTTGGCCGTTTTTCTCTTTTTGCTGTGTTCCTGCAATTGTSATTGATTGGATCGTTTTGTATTTTAAGCGATTTGTGTCAGCACATAAACCTTTTTTGGCTCACGCGTGAGTATATAGGGTGGTGGCGGTGCGTTGTGGGTTGTGGGTGAGCGAGTAACTGGGTGGGTCGGTTGATCCCTAGGCCGGTTGTCCCAACACCTCCCACCAACATTTATCGTAAAGCGATGAGCGTCACCGCGAAACCTTGTACAGACGTGGATCGGTGGGGTGTCGGTGTTCGTGGTCATTTTTTTTCCTTTTTTTTTCCATCCCATTTATTCTGTCGCCCTTTCTTTCTCGCTCCTTCCTATATAGGTCAATGGGTACGTAACCGATAGGTATACTTGAAAAAAAGGAACAATTTTAACAGCAAAATGCAGAAAGCAAAACGTACCTGGTACGTAGGTATACTTGAAAGAAAAATAATAAGTTTGACGGCAAAATGCGGAAAAAAAAAAAAAACCTGGTACAATCGTTCCACGACTAAGATAAGTGAAGTTATCGTAAAAAATTGAAACAAAATTCAGAAGAAAAAAATGTTTGCAAAAACCGTACAGGTGATATACGTAGGGGGAGTCACGACGATCAATAGGAGTTATTTCAGTATACATATACTGTACGTATACTACTGCTGTGTATACCACAAATCGCTTGGCATATACCTGGTATACACCGGCAGCAGCAGCAGCACAGCAGCAGCAGCATAACATGATACTGGTATCTCGCTCGCGAGCAACGAGTAAAACAAGAGAAGCTCAGCCGACATAACACACAGAGAACACCACCCCACCGCGCACACCAGCCGCCACGAGGAATAAGATTATGCTGCTCTTGGTGGATGGTGGTGGGGGTGTTGGTGGTGGGGGTGGTGGTGGGGGTGGTGGTGGGAGTGGTTGTTGTGAGGGGGTATATACAGCAGCAGCAGCAGCAGCAGCAGTGCAAACATTAAAAACTCGTATAATATAATTTCCTCAGTTTATATATATACTTATAGTTATGTTTGTGAAATTTTCGCACTTTTCGCAACTTATTTCTTCTTCGTACGAGCACTTTCTACCGGGCAAAACGTCTAAGGTAACCGAGCCTCCTCGGACGTCAACCCACGCAAGCCCGCCCGGACACATTGGTCGAGGTTTGGGCTCGATCCGAGCTCTGTGGCTCGCGTGGCGGGGGCTCGGAGGTTTTTTTTCCCGGGGGGGGGGAAAGCCGATTTCCCGGGCTTTCTGCATGAGGCCGTGTTTCGTACGTACGTGCCAGTAAATAATACCGTAATGTCCTGTTGTTTGCCCTGCTTTCACGGGCTGATCATGAGCACACAGGAGAGCCCAGACACAGATAGGCAACATAACATGTGCAGAGAGCACAACGTTACAAGACAACGTACATCTGCCTAATAAACNTGTTACTATAAATAGCATCGTGGCGAAGCGGCAAAGCAGTGTGGCAATTGGCATTATATGAAACAACACCGGGCACACGGGGTCCAAACCACGCAAGACACATGTACTCGCATATCAGGCCGGCAGGTACCCGTGGTACAGCAGTATATCGTTAAAAAAAAACTAGTGCTGGAGCTGGTGCTGTGCTTGCATACGGCCCATGGGCCCATGGGTATCACTGCACGGAGAGTTTCTCGCGCGAGCCGTAGTCTATTGCATGTTACGCATGTGCCTCTGGTACAGCACCCAGCAACAGCAATATCGGACAGGCACCCAGCAGCACAGAAACGAAAGGGCAGTCACTCAACAGCAGTGTACGTACGTGAAAGCACCAAGAACCCAAGAAACCAAGGAACCAAGAGGAACATCTGAGAGATGATATGTTGAAGGTGAAGGGTGAAGGTATATACTGTTGTTGTAATACCTGCTGCAGGTTGGATTGATTGCTACGTTGCTTTGGTTGATTGATGGATGATGCTCGATGCCGGGTTGTACGACCCACACAAGAACAGAGCCAGGCAAGAGAGCCAGCCGCCGCCAGACCGTCTCCCATTGATTTCATCTCATTCAAAAGGACAGAAAAAAAAAGAAAAAGAAAGAAAAACAGGAAAAGGCACAGCTACCTCATCATCATGCCTTCGAAAGTGTGAGTATACATGGCACTGCTGCTGCTGCTGCTGCAGATGTCCTGCTGTGTGGAACAAATTCGTAGTATATGTGTCATTGGATGCAGCAGTGGGAAGAGGTTTGCTTGGAGGCGTTGTTTGTTTGGGCTCACCATTGACGATCGGAGTCCCATCTGTCGTGCCAATGAGGACAGCTCGCACGTCCCGTGCTCTGCTCGGGTTTTGCGGGAGAAAAGGAAGGGTGGGTGCGTGGGTAGGTGGGTGTGGGCAGGTCGGCTGGTACGTGGATGACTGCGTTCGTACCTGTTCGTGGTGGCCGGCCCTGTTTTGTTTTCGTTTGTAATTTTTTGCCTGTCACAAGTGGCCAATAAACTGTTACCATTACAAGAACGGTGGGAATGAGGAGCGTGACAGACGCCTTCAAGTGGTCAAACTCCTAACTGCATTAAGCTACGGCGTTGGCGGTTTTTTTTCTTTTTGCTGTTCCTGCAATTGACATTGATTGGATCGTTTTGTATTTTAAGCGATTTATGTCAGCACGTAAACATTGTTTGGCTCATGCGCAAGTATATAGGTTGGTGGGGGTCCGTTGTGGGTTGTGGGTGAGACAGTAATAACTGGGTGGGTCGGTTGATCCCTGGGCCGGTTGTCCCAACACCATCCCCCAACATTTCTATTGAAGCGATGTGCGTCAGCGCAAAACCTTGTACAGAAGTGGATCGGTAGGTATACGTGAAAAAAAGAAAATGGTACAATGGTTCCAAGATCTCCCTGGGCCGGTTGTCCCAACACTATCCACCAACATTTTTAGTGAAGCGATGTGCGTCAGCGCAAAACCTTGTAGAGGAGTGGATCGGTAGGTATACGTGAAAAAAAAATGGTACAATGGTTCCAAGATCAAGTTATCGTAAAAAAATGAAATAAAATTATAAAGGGAAAAAAATTGCTTGCAAGAACCGTACACGTATTATACGTAGTGGGGGAGGATGGAGAAGAGCCTATTTTGTGACCCCGGGTCTGATTCACGACTATTTTCCCAACACCATCCACCAACATTTCTAGTGAAGCGATGAGCGTCAGCGCAAAACCTTGTACAGGAGTGGATCGGTAGGTATATACGTGAAAAAAAAAAGGTACAATGGTTCCAAGATCAAGTTATCGTAAAAACATTAAACAAAATTATAAAAGAAAATAAAATGCTTGCAAGAACCGTACAAAATAAATAAATAAATAATAATGCTGCTGCTGCTGTAGTACGTACCAGGAATATGTGCCCAGCGGTGGTTTGGCGTGACTTATCACCTACCATGCATTGAGGAGGCTGGGAGCACGAACTACGACCAATTTTAGCCATCTTAAAACCACGTTCACCAGCCACCACGAGCAACAAGCTTCTCGTGCTCCTGTTGCTCGGCTGGTGGCGGTGGTGTTTGTGGTGTTCGTGGTGGTGGTGATGGTTGCTGGTACTATTCTCGTGCTCCTGTTGCTCGGCTGGTGGCGGTGGTGTTTGTGGTGTTCGTGGTGGTGGTGATGGTTGCTGGTACTACTGTCGTTTTTCCGTGTTGCTGGTGGTGGTACCTGCATTCCCGAGAAAGGAGAGCACAGCAAGGCAAGCCACACCATCACACCACCACACCACATGCTGCCACCACACCAACACCACCAGGACAGAGCTATTGCACGACTGCGTATCGTCCATATAGCTACTAGGTGGTAGTGGCGGTGCGGGTGGTGGTGGTGGTGGTGGTGGTGGTGGTGGTGGTGTTGGTGGTTGCAAATCTCTGTGTGTGATGGTGCTCTTCCTCTTCTCCGATCATCGAACAAGCACGCAATCATGATCGATGATCACCATCACCGCCTACCTGCTGCCACCAACACGATCGATCATCACCATCACCACCTGCTGCAGCCACCATCACTATCAAGCCTGGGAAGCTTCTATATAGCTGGTGGTGTGGTGATGGTAGTGGTGGTGTGATGGTGGTGTGGTGGTGGTGTGGTGGTGGTATTGGGGTGTTTGGTGTGTTTGCTGGTGGTAATGCTCATCGTTGCTATATACGTACAACTGCTATTAATATAAATAGTTTCTACCTGGTACTGCCGAAACATCCCAGTGACAATTGCCACTGGTAGGAGTTAGCCAGGGCAGTCACTATGCGGCCTAGCTCTGCGATCTCGGCACCGCTTTCGACACGAGCAGTACTAAACTTTAAGCGTAAATAGCGGGCGTCTATCAGTCCCGAGCGCGTCTGAATCGGTTCAGTATACGCGACGCACGCCAAACAAAAGCCAAAAAAAGCAAAGCGAACGAGGGACGGACGCGGGACGCGGGACGATGGACGAGGGACAAACCTCAATATTAAGCAATCCGGTAAACAAAGGCACGCTGTGGCAGTTTTCAGAACTGTTTTTTGTCCGTTTGTGTCGATCGTGTACCCCCGCGTGTCCACCCCCCGACACACATGACCCCTTATAGAAGAGCA
>MEHQ01000644.1:177832-246585 GCA_008828725.1 Saccharina japonica | reverse complement strand
CATAATGAGGCTCGAAGGCCTTCGGCCTTCGAGCCTCATTAGCTCCTCATTACAAGAACGGTGGGAATGAGGAGCGTGACAGACCGCCTTCAAGTGGTCAAACTCCTAACTGCATTAAGCTACTGCGTTGGCCGTTTTTCTCTTTTTGCTGTGTTCTTGCAATTGTSCATTGATTGGATCGTTTTGTATTTTAAGCGATTCTGTGTCAGCACATAAACCTTTTTTGGCTCACGCGTCGAGTATATAGGGTGGTGGGGGTGCGTTGTGGGTTGTGGGTGAGCGAGTAACTGGGTGGGTCGGTTGATCCCTAGGCCGGTTGTCCCAACACCTCCCACCAACATTATTTATCGTAAAGCGATGAGCGTCACCGCGAAACTTGTACAGACGTGGATCGGTGGGGTGTCGGTGTTCGTGGTCATTTTTTTTTTTTTTTTTCCATCCCATTTATTCTGTCGCCCTTTCTTTTTCGCTCCTTCCTATTAGGTCAAATACGTACGTAGGTATACTTGAAAAAAAGGAACAATTTTAACAGCAAAATGCAGAAGAAAAAGTACCTGGCACGTAGAGTATACTTGAAAGAAAAATAATGTTTGAACAGCAAAATGCGAAAACAAAAAAAAAACACTGGTACAATCGTTCCACGACTCAAGATAAGTGAAGTTATCGTAAAAAATTGGAACAAAATTCAAGAACAAAAAAAATGTTGTGCAAAAACCGTACAGGTATTATACGTAGGGGGAGTCACGACATCAATAGGAGTTATTTCAGTATACATATATTGTACGTATACTACTGCTGTGTATACCACAAATCGCTTGGCATATACCTGGTATACACCGGCAGCAGCAGCAGCACAGCAGCAGCAGCATAARTATGATACTGGTATCTCGCTCGCGAGCAACGAGTAAAACAGAGAAGCTCAGCCGACATAACACACAGAGAACACCACCCACCACCACACCAGCCGCCACGAGGAATAAGATTCTGCTCTCTTGGTGGATGGTGGTGGGGGTGGTGTGGTGGTGGGGGTGGTGGTGGGGGTGGTGGTGGGAGTGGTTGTTGTGAGGGGGTATATACAGCAGCAGCAGCAGCAGCAGCAGTGCAAACATTAAAAACTCGTATAATATAATTTCCTCAGTTTATATATTATATTATAGTTATGTTTGTGAAATTTTCGCACTTTTTCGCAAACTTTTTCTTCTTCGTACGAGCACTTTCTCGTGCAAAACGTCTAACCTAGTCGGTCTAGGGACCGCTTCAACGACACAGCAAGCCCGCCCGGACACATTGGTCGAGGTTTGGGCTCGATCCGAGCTCTGTGGCTCGCGTGGCGGGCGCTCGAAGTTTTTTTTCCCGCGGGAGTGGATAAGCCGATTTCCCGGGCTTTCTGCATGAGGCCGTGTTTGTACGTACGTGCCAGTAAATAATACCGTAATGTCCTGTTGTTTGCCCTGCTTTCACGGGCTGATCATGAGCACACAGGAGAGCCCAGACACGATAGCAACATAACATGTGCAGAGAGCACAACGTTACAACTCTGCCTAATAAACTTGTGCGTATAATATAACCCAGACCCCACATATATAAGACAGACAGCAAACAAAAACCAAGTGGATTTTTTTACGTAGGCAGGTTTGGTCGAGAGTTTCAGCCCCTTCTTCGGTGCATCCTTTTCTACTTCTTCTGCAAATAATATCCCACCACTACTGTTGTACGAGAACTGCTGTGTCCCATATGTCACGCGTGCGTGCGTGTGCGGTATCCTGACCTTGAGCGCCACAACAATAAAATATTGACAAATTTTAATATAATACGTGTTTCTTAGTTTATTATTAATACAAATTTTGGCGGGATCCTTAACAAATCTCTAACGGTCGAGTCAATATTAATGGTTCCATCATATTTCCGAGTATGTTTTATCCTCAAAAATGCAGGTACAGTTTTTTAAACGTCTGATTTTATGTATAGTCCTACGCAGATATTTCATAACGTCGTACTTATGTACTACCAGTATGCAATATGATACTATGCGTATGATACAATATCGCATGTTTTTGTATTAATAGTAGATTTTCGATTTGTCCTTGCGCCACTCCCCTAGGCACGTCCCGGAGGGGAACCTTGTATATTGTATACCAATGCAAGGAGTACCTGGTACATCAAGTTACATATAAAATCGCTTGACATATACCTGGTATACACCACCAGCAGCAGCAGCAGCAGCAGCAGCAACAGAAGCAGCAGCAGCAGCAGCAGGACACACCATCACCAGACCACAGGAACAAGACCACACCAACGCCCACCAGCCACTACGAGCAACAACAGCTTCCAGTGCTCCTTCGGCTGGAGGGGCGGGGGTGGCGGTGGTGGTGGTGGTGGTGTTGGGGGGGTTTGGTGGCGGTGGTCCGGGTTGCTTCTTTTGTTGCAGGTACAAATCTGGACTGTTCTCGAGAGACGACGGCGCAAGGCAAGCCACCATCACCGCCGTCACCACCCCACCATCACCAGACCACGGGAACAAGACCCCACCAACGCCCATCAGCTACTACGAGCAACAACAGCTTCCAGTGCTCCTTCGGCTGGTGGGGCGGGGGTGGCGGTGGTGGTGGTGGTGGTGGTTGTATAGCGTTTGCTCGTGGTGCGGGTTGCTTGTTTTGTTGCAGTTGCTAATCTGGACTTACTTGGTGCTTGACAGAGAGCGCGGAGGTAATCCCAGTGACAATTGCCACTGGTAAGAGTTAGCTAGGGCAGTCACTATGGCCTAGCTCTGCGATCTCGGCACCGCTTTCAACACGAGCAGTACGGGACGGTGCGCATAAATAGCGGGCGTCGATCAGTCCCGAACGCCTCTGAATCAGCCGCCGTAAAACTGCCCGCTCAGGCGAACTTTAAGAACCTGCCCGCAAAAAAAAACTCGTGATTCCCAGTGGAAACCCCACACAATTTGACACACAGCGAATTCGCACACACAAACAAGCAACCAGCAACACACAAGCAACTACGCTGCTAATACTGCTGCTGTACACACGACACCCAGCAGCAGTGACGTAGAGCGGGCACGCAGACACACCGCTGGCGCTCATAACATCACACGTAGCAGTTAGTTGGCAGTTGGAGTGTTTTTGTGTTTGCTGGGCTCTAGAAATTTCCCTCTTGTACTACGAGTACTCGTATTTGTATTTGACCAACGGTTTTTATTATCTGCATTTATGTACACGTTTGAAAGGCACAGCAGTAGTACAGTAGTACGAGTTTAACCTGCTGGCATTTACTTGGAGTGCGTGCTTTTAACACTAAATTCACAGTATACAAGTATGACGCCGAAACTGCCCGTTTTTGTTTCCCCTGTCCTGGTTTTTCTTTTTTCACTGCGGGTACTTACAGTACGAGCATATATATATCTGCAGCAGCAGGGCTACACAGCTCCTGAGCACGACTAGCTAACTTGCGCTGTACCAGCTGCTAATAATGCTACGTACTTGTACTGCTGTGCTGCTGGCTGCTGGTTCACGAGTGTCTCGTTGGTTCCGCCAGAGTTCGTCTTCAAACAACGCCCAACTGCCAACTAACTACTTCATTTGATGTTATGAGCGCCAGCGATACGAGTACATAAATGCAGATAATAAAAACCGTTGGTCAAATACAAGCACGAGTAGTACAAGAGGAAAAATTCTAGAGCCCAGCAAACACAAAAACAACCAAACTGCCAACTAACTGATAAGTGTGATGTTATGAGCGCCAGCGGTTTGTCTGCGTGCCCGCTCTATGTCACTGCTGCTGGGTGTCGTATGTACAGCAGCAGTAGTAGCAGCGTAGTTGCTTGTGTGTTGCTGGTTGCTTGTGTGTGCAAATTCGCTGTGTGTCAAATTGTGTGGGGTTTCCACTGGGAATCACGAGTTTTTTTTTGCGGGCAGGTTCTTAAAGTTCGCCTGAGCGGGCGGTTTTACGGCGGCTGCTCTGAATCGGTTCAGTGTACGCGACGCACGCCAAACCAAAAGCCAAAAAAAGCAAAGCGAACATCCGGACGCGGGACGCGGGACGCGGGACGAGGGACAAACCTCAATATTAAGCAATCCGGTAAATAAAGGCACGCTGTGGCAGTTTTCAGAACTGTTTGTTGTCCGTTTGTGTCGATGGTGTACCCCCGCGTGTCCACCCCCCCACACACATGACCCCTTATAGAAGAGCATCTAATGAGGCTCGAAGGCCTTCGGCCTTCTCGCCTCATTAGCTCCTCATTATCATTTATAGTGGCAGTGGCAGCAGCAGTCCGTATCGAGCGACGTTGGGTAGGGGTGTTACATAAGTCTTGCTACCATAACATGGGCCAAACCGATAGCGTACATAACCAACTACCAGGTGTACACTAACAGGGTGACACGGGGTTAGCTCGTATCGCAATGTACTGTATTTGAAATACGAATGACATACGGCGTTTTCCGTTCTCCACCCGATCTTAATGTTCCTCGACTGCGGGCCATACCAAGACGTCGTCTGCTAGGCAGGACCCCGCTCCGCGTTCAATGGCGTCAAATCGCCATGTTTGGCGGCCACGTTTGTACACCGCACACAATGTATACGGCACCAACGCCAGTCCCGTCGGGCTCCGTGCACACGCACATACACAGGAATAATTATCGGAATTTGTTGCGTGGCGACCTTCCTCTGGGATATCCAAGGGTCTAGTACCGATACGTAGTCATGCATGTTCTTGCGTGAACCGCAACATGTAACCGCTATTGGGAACGTCGCCGACTACGACGCATACTGACACTCTGTTTACCTCTCTGTTATTGATCTGGGTCCATTCACCGAGCTGGGTGTTACAGCGATGCTTGCCCCGGGCTCCTGCTGAATAGAGGAGTGTGGGTGTGGAGGTGTGGGTGGCT
The DNA here is from genome assembly GCA_008828725.1 of Saccharina japonica. NCBI lineage: Eukaryota > Phaeophyceae > Laminariales > Laminariaceae > Saccharina > Saccharina japonica. The sequence continues at coordinate 241,696 of MEHQ01000644.1, read as the reverse complement.
TACTTTCTCCGCGAGCACGCCATAAACTGCTATATCGCGTTGGCAGTTGGTCGAGCTACAGTAGGTGCCGCAACGTGTGTTTGGACACGTACAGGCACATATGGCCGAGCCATGTTTTTTGGAGGCACATGTTGGCCCATACATGGTTTAACTCGGAACGTGAAATATCATATCGGAATTTGTTTGTCGAGTTTTCTCGAGCGAAACACAACTCTACGAGTGGACACAATTATAATGACAACAGCAACGTTAGGGCCGTGTCCCTAAGACATGCTGCAGGTGGCATAGTCAGGCCCACGCTCTTACTGATAAGGGGACGGAGAAGCTCTGCTGTAGATGTCGCACAGCAGTAGGAGTCGTGGCACTTGTGCTACGAGAAGATAGGTTGCTGTGGACACGTTCGAATTACAGATAGATGCAGGTTTTATCAATATCGCGTTGGGGAACCTGGAGACATACAACAAATTAAATACGTGTACAAAGGGTTCAAGCGTAAAAAGGGACGCTGAACCTGACCTCGTGTGTCCTACACTGATGATCCTGCTTTTGCCGGTGTTCTGCTGCTGCTGTATTCTGACGATATAGTTTTCAAAGAACCTATGAGCTGGTTCCAGGAAAAAGCGCAACATTCCACCTTCGGAGAATAAAACAATGGATACACTGGAACTCGCAACACAAAGCATATCCACGAGACCGCAGCAACGAGGCGAACACATCGGTGAAGCTGGTTTTAGCATCCGAGATGTAGGTCGTGATGTATGGGAATTGTTCGTGTTACTTGGGAAGTCGTTGTTGTATACGGTTTTAAGCTGTCGATACTAAAATACATATGATTATCCTCTCGGCCATAACTCGGCCAATACGTGGAATGATTAGACGCTTGACGTGTTGATATGATCGCATCAACAAGGGCAAGGCGTCCATGACTTTTGTTTTGTTATACGATCCGTACAAGTGTGTGCAAGTGTGTTATAATAAACGCCTGCTAAAGTGCTAGAACAATGTATCGAGCTCTTTGGAAACCCTAGGGGGACTATATACTTCCACGGAATTCACATTAGCGCCCGGATCCAAGAAGATTTAGAAGACGAAATTTGCCAGGGTTGTTCTTCACGAGGATAATGAGAACAAAACTACAGGAGGGCCTTTTATTTTCCTTTTCGTTCGTCGGTAATTTTGGGTCAAAGTTGCCGAAAAATATTAAAACACTACGTTAAAATGTACCTCATTCGATAAAAAAACATTTTTTCAAAAAAGGCCATTAGGTCGTTTTTTCATATGGTCATGAAGAACAACCCTGCCAAATTTCGTTTTCCACCTCGTTTTTGTTTAGGGCGCAAAAAAAAGTCAAAAGACGAAATAACTGTTCCTGCTTTCGCTGGAACCAGCTCGTACACGGCACGCATACATACGTAGATGCTCATTCGCGTTGGTTCAGCACAATACAATCAGTATTCCCTCAGCGTGATGCATTGCAGATTTGACTATAATAGCTATTACAGGAGGTACTGAGTTCTCGCCTCATTACAACCTGATCCTACTCGTACGTAGAAGCTATGCTACTGGGAGATCAGCGAAATAGGATAACGCGGCTACATTGCGTTACTCCGCGGCGCCGCTTTACCCCTAACACAGGTAATACATGTTATATCTCAGGAAGATCCAAAAAGGGTAATAACGTAGTAACATTATGTTGAAACGACTTCGACGCCAATTATGACTCAGTAACAACAGTTAGGCCCGGATAAATCAGTAGTAACGGAGTGTTTAAATCAGAAAGTTACTGCCAGTAACACTATCACATGTCACAAAATGGTGGAGAGACCTCCGCCTTTAGGCTAACATCCAGACATAAAATGCAATGTGTCGGCCGGCTATCATAAGACTGAAACGTATCTAACGTGGACGTTAAATGTTCCGTTATCCGAGCCCAAGGCAACCAGACGGGAGGTCCGCATCATGTAGTGTTAGTAGTGATGGTCCCTACGTTATGGTGATATTTGTAACACAATGTTAGATTTAGTATAGTGCTGGCTAACGTGGAAACAATGTTAGGGTGCTATGTATAACACTCACCCTAAGGGTAACACATTGTTTGTGTGTTATGTCTAAGGCTGCGTAGACAATAACATTATCTTGTGGTGTTACAGTAGTAAATCTGCAGATATAGATCGATCTGAGCATGTTAGGAGTGAAAACGTAAGTGTTTAGGCAGAGCCTAACAATTTGTTATTATAGTGTTAGTCCAAGGACGGATCGCGGCGAAACATGACGTCACTGTACCAGATCTGGACGAGATCGAGCAGGATCATAAAGTTTATCAAGGCGTGTTCACGTTCGTTCATGGGTTTCCAGTCAACATTGTGTTACCGCCTTACCGTGATTGCCTTTCGAGTGCCAGCACGTTACCACGTCGCTGTGTTCGGCCCCATAGCGTAGAAAGTAAATGTTATCCGAGTGTTACGTCACCCGAGGTGTTAAAACCACATAAAATAAAAAATAAATCTCTCTGCACAAGACCTAATCCCTTCCAGCGCGTAAAGTAGACGTTCAGCTCGTGCGAGGACCCCCGGAGGTTGTTGTTTTATCTGTATTACATGCGGCAATATACTCAAAATGTGTGTCTAACCCGCTCGGTTTAGCTGTAAGAGCAAGGGCGGCCAGGGATTTGGATATCATACACCACCCCCCCCCCGCCCGAGGGGTCGTAAGTAACGAAGAGTAGTGGTTGGCCATTCATACTTGACGATAATAACTTTACTAATTTCGCACTATCCATATTAGTATTAATAGTTGTACCAAGTATTACGAAGTACAACAGTAACTCTGTTGTAGAGTTCATTAATAGCGACACGGAAATATATGGTTGGGTTGACCAAGAACCTTTATTTGATGCATGTTTCGCGCTACGTACGTACGTACGTACGGTATTCGAATAGTTGCTTATTTTAACTTCGCACGAAAGGGCGACAACATATAGACGCCTGGTCAGGGGTCCGGGGCGCTGCAAGCAGTTAAAATACCTGATAACATCTCCGCGAAAAGAGACGAAACAAGTAAGTGCGTACTCTGCTGGTGTAGACAATCGCGGGAATAATAGTACCAAAATTTCTGAGGAGCGCCTGAGGCCCGCGCCAGGCCCGCGCCACACAACACATTTTCCCTTATCTTTCTCGTTGGACGCCCCAACCACTACTCCTCATCTTAGTGGCCTTCCCTCCAACCAGCAGAGCTTCAATTATCTGAGGTCGCCAAGCGGCGTGCCATTGTCGAGGCGGGCGAGGAGAATTCGGTCACCATCGAGGCATCTCGTATAATATACTTTTTAAGTGGTATTGTTGTAGTTTAAAGCAATAATATATCAATAAAAAACAAAAATAACGCCATCTATCGTCATCGAGCTCAGGAGGATGCGCTCCTGCGACTACAGGGCCGTCACGGGCCTGATATTCGTCTGCACGTTTGTGGCATGTGAGAGGGTGATGGGTTATGGTGCTGGTGGTGATGGGTGCATCGAGTGTGTTCCTTCTTGCTGTTGTTGTAGTATACCTACTGTAGTACCTGCACGCAATTCATTAATCCATTTAGTTGTGAGTCTGCTGACTGCGACCTGGAATGGCGAAGAATGGCCTTGTTTTTACTTGTCCGGCGGTTCCACAGCCATTTATTTGGAAATGTTACGACTCAAAGCTAGTATCATTGTGTTTCTGAGTTTACAGCGCATTTGCCGACGTTGGAATGGTCGAAATCTGCGTTAATTTCGTTGCAACAGACTCGAAACAATTGTAATTTGTTTTAGGAAGACCATGCCTTGGTTAAACGAAATATATATATATATATCGATAATAGAGTCTATTAGGTATACTAAAGTTCACAACCCTTACTTTGCGGATTTCGATCAAAATCGGTCCGCACCTTCCTTGAGGCATGACAAACCGACTGATATCCTCACCATCGCCTAATGCGCTGAAGATCAAGAGATATGGCGTGCGTAAGACCCCCCCTATACAAAGTCAAGATACTATATGGGGAGAAGCCCAAACTGTGGGATTCTTACTTCAATTATCTGTTTAGCCAGATTTTTGTATACGCCTTAGTTAGGGGCAAAACAAAAGGATTACCTATATACTGCAACATTTTGATTTTTTTTTTCTCGTCAGTTGTGGCCGAAACCATTTTTGTCCTTTTTTCTGAAATTTACCTAGTACCCGAAAACCAGAACAAAAAAATGGTGCCGTGGGCAATCAGTTTGTTGTGCCCTTAAAAAGTAGGACGCGTCGAGTTTCCAGCTCAAAATTCGAATAAATCAACTGAGAAAGTAACGGCCTGTCCGACAAAAAAGCTGATCTTGGCCAGCCCACTTCGTAAGGAAGACATAATACCTGGTTCGGTGGAGCTCGGTACCTTTTTGTTTTCTTCTGGTGTCCTGTCTGACGTACATATTTGCTCGGTGTATAGCCTGTCGCGGCTCCTCGAGGGGAGCACGACAGCGATGCTACGACCCCTCGTTTTTTTCCTTTGGTTTTCTGTCCTACAGAGTTTTCTGAGAAAAATGTTTTTGTTTGCGTCACCGGTGGCAGCTTTGGCATCGCGCGCCACCAACCGACGGCAAACTTACAACCAACCATACATACGCCGTATACATATACCTCGTACCAGAGTGACCAGAACCCTCACCCGAACTCGAACCCTATGGCAGTGACCAAGGCTTGGATACAATCCTGTCGGTAAATGACCACCCGTATATACAGTATATGGTGGCGCTCGCTGATGGAAAAGCTCCCGCTCGGGGCGCGTACTGGTATCATTTTTGTTTCCGTTTTCTGAGGTTGTCTTTGATTTATTTAGCTACGTATACGATATACGAATTCAGTTTTTATTTTTTAATTCCTGTCCTCTTTCCTTGTCTTTCGTGTTGATCACGAAGAGGAAACCGAGTTGAGTAGGAAGCGCCACGCACCCGTTGTATAGGTGGCGCCCAGGGGAATGGAGACAAGGGCGGGGGGGGGCTGGGGATTCGTAGGGAAATCGCGGCTGACGAAAGCAGGGAGACGGTAGACAGCAAAAAGATACCAGACCGACTAGTTCGTAGAACCTGTCTTTAGTACGGGTACAAACCAGTCTCGGCTACCTGTGAACCAAGGAATATGTAGCTCAATATTTAATGGGATATACATAATATTTACATTTTTCTCAACGTCATTGATCTTCTTTTCTGCCTCTCATGGGGATCCGAGGCACCGTCCACCCGTTCCCGTGACGCAGCCATACCCCGTGTACGAGTTGTCCCATTAACCTGGAAGTTGATTTTTGGGTACTTCGGTTGCCTATCCTTCCCTGTCATTCTTAGTCTCGCTCGGTTCACCTTGTTTTCATATTATTTATTTCATTTGTTTTTCCTGTCACATCTTGTCCGCGAGAATCACGACACTTGTTTTTGTCATTTTTTTGTTATCGTTTTTGTTTGTGTCTATTCGTATGTTTGTTGATCTGTGTAATATTTATTTATTTGTATTCTTTACCTTTTTCCTTTTTCCTTTCCGTTTTCGTTTTTTGTTTTCTTTTTTCTCTTTCACGCACCTGAATTGCTAGAAGGGTAGGTCTCGCCTGTCGTGCATATACTGTATTGCATTGTTTGCTCTGGTTACTTCATTGCAGTGTAGTATCTCTGTGTCGAAGTTTTGTGACCACGTAATACGTAACTGGTACCTCTGCAAGATGAAGAATCGGCACGGGCACTGGGTGTGGTCGATGTCGACGGGTAGAACGACTGTGTAATGTGAAGAACACACACACGACCAGTCGTCGGCTAGCTATCTACCAGGTACACGAACGATTAACAGGTAGGAAAGTCGGTCGCCCCGAGGGTATTTTAAGAGTGGTACCCTCGAATGCTACTGAGAGTTGTTTCTGCGATTCGAACCTCGCGTGGGTCGTGTTGGGTAGACACGTGCCCCGGGGTTGGCTCCCTCACCGAGAGGGGAGGGTTGGTCGTGGGACCACCGCCATGAGGAGGAGCGGAGACAATAAGCCAGATATGTTGTATTATAACAATCAGAACGGAAGAAACAGAGCCGAATCCGAGTGGTATCGAAATCCACTTGGAGTGGGATGGAGTGTGCGTTGGCGTATCCATCCAATCATTATAGAACCGCTGGTCTTCTGATATTAATTCATCCACTAAAATCTACGTACAACTCATAATAAATGGTTCCACCAATCACAGGATTGCGCAATTAACCGTATACCCAAGGCAGAGCATGGATACGGTAAATTTGTGTGACATTTTAGGTCGCACTTCAACGTTAATTTTGCAAAACGAAGTTACCAAAACGGAATCAACTGCTGAGAGTCCCTGGTAGCGTGAGCAGGCGCCATTCGATGCCAGTCGATGACAAAATAAAGGTCTGAAGTCTTCTCGCGATACAAAAAGAAGGCAAGAACCTTAGTCAGGACGAAGGTGAAGAGTCTACTTTATGACCCCGAATCTGAGTTTCGACTATTAATAGGAAGCAGAGATGAAACGACGGCGCGTTATATAAATGGGAGCCATGTATACCTATGTTAGCCGGTACCAAGTACTGGTGTGGGTTGTATTACGTACGCATTGGGGAACATCAAAAAGGGTATCCATTTCGTATCCCTCCGGAAACCGGTGGCGTACTCTGTAGTTGTGGAAGTAACTACATTTCAAATGCAAGGGTGATGACGTAGTCTATAGGATAAGAGTTGCTGCTGAAAAATAAGGGTCCAGGATTTGAGTAGGGGGATCGTTCTCTTGGCTTGTTTCGAGCTGTGAGGGCGCACGCGCGCGCTCCCCAACCTGGTCACTCCCACGTTGCTCACCATCTCCGGCTGAGCAAATCAACCAATCTACAACACCGGCCTGGAGTCGCAAACCATCTTGTTCCCCTATTATTTGAAACTCTTGTCAGGTTCAGCGTTTAGCCTCTCAAGTAGTGGACTGTGTATTGTCGGTCATCGGCAATCGGGTCTACGCGCATGCATGCATCAGCTACGCGATAGTAGCGTCAATCGTCACACGCAAACAATGTGGTAACAAACCAGTAGTAAAATGCGTCGCCGACTACCCGTAACATACTCGTATGTGGCCTCTACTGCTTGCGGTACCTGCATTACTGCTGGTTTCGCGTGCGGTATTCTGCCAAAACTGCGTCTCGTGCATATACGCCTATACTACCCAGTGTTTTATTTTCTGGCACGCGTTTGGTTGTGGTTCATTTTTTTGTAGTTGTATATCTGATCTATTATGGTGTACGAGGTATAGGTTACAATACTCAGTTGGCTTACGGTACTCCCGTCACCCAACCTAACCCACAACTAAAATAAATAGCTGTCAGGTCCGCTCAACTCGAACCTCTGTGATAATAAGTATTTTGTGTTTTTTCCCCTTATATGTGTACCAGGTACAGTAGCAGTACAAGCACAGCCCTGCTGTAAGGAAACATAATTTCACACACCCACTATAGCCTGGAATTTTTGGCGGGAAAATTAGGTATGAATAGTGTACATCTATAGGGGTAGGGGTTGAATAAACTAAATATTTTGGGACCCGAGCTATATAGCACAGCCGTACGTAGTGCGGAATACCTGGTATTTATTATCTGGTACTCGTATTATATTATTGTTTGTGCCATGTGACAATGATGTGCAATTCTTATTTAACATTCATGCCATTCAGATATATATATACATTTATACGTGTCAATCATCCCCGAATACTTGACAAACATATAATCAATGATGCAGGGCCCCTTACGAATTCCTTTTGACGATAGAGGGACACGACAGGTTTGATAATTTTTGACAGAAGTGGGTCACTAAAAATACATAGACTAGGCTCCCGCCGTCTAAACGTGCACAGGCGAATTTAACTGTTAATATGAAACCTACCCCCTTTTGCTACGGCAGAAAACGGTTGTTAAAACTGCCAGTAGTGCAACATCTGATAGGCTGTGAACCGAAAATGCTTTCCCCGCACGATGATAGGAGCTGCCACTTACCCCCGCCACCCTATTGTATTGTTTTTCGCGGTCAGATTGGGAACGCGTGGGGTTCAGCATCGCCTTCACATCGATCGCGAGGGAGGCGGGCCTAACCGACGCGGAAAAGGGGTCCGTGTTCGCTGCCTTCTTTTTCGGCAATGCCCTGACACAGGTGCGCGCATTTTTAATTTCAGAGCTAAGCCACGGTAGGGGTGGAGTGTCGTTTCTGTTCTCCTGGCATGAGGAGGGGCTCGATACCATTGCCTCGGAACGTATTACATCTTCTACGAAGTTTTGTTCGCGCAACCTGACCACGCAAGGTCTCCAGTACGGACGACATAGTGAATAGGGCCTAACATTGTTGGTAAAAAGAGTGGAATACTTTGGCTCTTGCGTCTACCGTGGGTCCCCTATTCGCTATGATCCACCGCCATAACAGGCGCTACTGCTAAAACAAAGATACGCCCAGCGTTCTAAGCGGTAAGAAGGTAGTTGTTGCTCATTTGAGTACCTCCATGGGTCAGAAAATGATACGAAGTACAGGACTGGTGGTGCTGCGGCATTAGGGATGGGAGGGGGTGTACTCATGTCGTGCACGGCCGTAGTCGTATGATCATAGACCCTCGCATCCCTACAGTGCAGCGACGGAGCACGTTGGGTTTCCACCAACCAGGGAGACATTGCTTGCACCAAGCTTAAAGCGCCGTGCGGTATTGGGCGAGTCGCCTGGAGGTTGGGCTACATCCTGCTAAGAACTGCCTGTAAGGCGGACTTGAAGATGAACGACAGCCTCAAAACAAATGTATTGTATCGTTTGTGTGGTCACTTTCAGAGACGAGCATAGGGCGGGGTCGCTTTAAGGCCATCTGTTTTAATCCGCTCAGAGCGACTCGGCCTCGAGTGACTATCGGCAGTAAAGGACACACAATATGAAATAAGAAATCTGGTCCAGGCTGAGATTTATTTTTTTCGGAATTGTTGCGTTCTACTAACTTCAGTGTATTATTTCGACCCCAAAATTCCTTGTTTCCCCCCCGGAAACTTCAACCCGCCTTTCGAATATCTCGTTCATTTATGAGGTGCCCTGTACAGTGCTGCACCAAATTGTGGTGCGGTCTTTCTCAGCTTCGTTGTTGCTAACTTCGAGATACACACGGTCACGGGATTGATTGGTACTTGGCGACAACAAAATATAGGTTCTTCTTTCGGTGGGCTTATGAGTAATCAACGTTTAAGTTCTTCCCGGATATCAACGGATAATAACAATGAAATGTTTACGTCAAAGTCACGAGCGAGGTACAGAGCCACTCGCCCGAGTGGAGAAAAATGCACACTACCAGTGACATTTCGGATAGCCTGGCAGTGGTGTGCCCTTTAAAAACTCAATCCAACGCATGCCACCTTGTACGGTCGAGACCCAGACGGGGGGAGGGATGGAGGGAGGGCGGTATCCTGAAACAAAACAAGACTGAAACTTTGGGGAAAACTCATTTTAGTCCAACTCGTCCAGATATCCCCACCCCACTGCTTTTGTTTTTGGTTTTTTGTCCTTCTTTGGAGTGTAGCGTTGTCGTTTCGTCTTTTAGTTTGTTTTTGTCGTGGGCGCCCTGAATCTCGGTATAGCGTAGTGCGTAGATTGCTGAAAATCAGTAACCTCTAGACCCGACGCAGTTAGGAAAATATTCAGTTTCGACAGGGGAGCACGTCTGAAAGATTCAACGACACCACACACCCCCTCCCTGGAACAACAACGATTGGGTGGAGATTTACAGACGAATTACGAAAATCAATGGTTTGGCAAAACTAATATGGTTTTCATTTAGCTTTCGTACACATCCCCCATGCCTGTAAGCCCTGAAACCAGGTACTGGTGTTGGTTCATACGTGAATCAGTAGTCGTGTATGGCGCGTTGATAGGGATCCGTGGTCAATGGTCTGAAATATCCGGGGCATGCAATAAAACACCCGCCCCCCCGTCCCCCTCCCCCCTATCGCTGTGTGGCATGACTCACATCATAAGCCATATCCCGCCCTCTGTATACCGTGTGGCACGGCTCTCAAAAATAAAGGTTCTCGGTGGTTACCTGGCCAGCCGACACGGCGGGAAGGCGACCCTCGCCCTATCATACGCCCTCTGGACTCCGATGTCCGCCCTCACGGCCCTCCTCTCCGCAAGCTCCGACAGCTACATCGCTAGCGTGTACACCTGTCGACTGGTGATCGGCATGGCGCTGGGAATTACGCCTCCCTCCCCTGATTTGGTGCTCGCGTGTTGGGTTCCTTCTACGCAGCGGGGGCGGTTCTTCGCGTTTGCCGTGTCTGGAAATTTCTTGGGGGCTGCGGTGGCGATGGTGACGGTGCCAATCATAGGTAAGAGATGTCGTGGAGCAGGAGATGTGTGGAAGGTGTAAGGGTGTAAGGGGGGGAGGGAGGGAGCGGGGTGTCGTATGAACAAATAACCATGATATAGCTGTTTGGTCGTGCTGTGCAGCGTTTTCCGTGTCAGGAACGTCGATGGGGGTTGCGATCGCCCACGCCACCGTGCCAATCGTAGGTGAGCAGTGCTGTACATATAGATGGATGGGACCCGCCACCCCCCCCCCTTCGGCAGACGCCCGTGACGGCAGGGGTTTCAACCTGCTATTGGTTGTGATTGTTCTCGTGCGAGGAGGTTAATACAGCGTCCAAGTAAAATGTTTTGGGTAAACTAAATGGACCGTTAGATGGCGGCCACCACGACGATAACGTTGACGTTATGAAGCGCCTATGAGCGAGAGGGCGCCTAGCAGTAGTAGCAGTACGAGTTGGACCCTGTTGCTGCCGTACGCCGCAATACCGCTTCAAGTTTGAGTCATACACAACACCCTGTATTCTCTCCCAATCCGCCAGTGATCGCTGTTGTAATCGTGACGTTTTGCCCGTCAATGTTCCCGTCTGGTAAACCCTAACCCTAGTGTCTGGTTGCTGATTGGCCGGGGTCCGCGGAGCTTGCTCCATCCGGGGACGGTGAGACTCCATCCCCGGATCATAAAGTATATCCCACACGTGTGTATTTCCACATGAAAACGTTTTTTCTACCCTTCGACATCCAGCACACTCAGTGCCAATAGAAGATGGCGGCAGATGCAGGTGCTCTGAGCAATATCATAGGAAACGAACAACCTCCCATGCATACGGGCGTTTGTAGTAAGTGTCTGAACGTTACCGTGGATTATTCGTCAGCCTTTTATATATCCCGAACGGTGCCGCCGATTGTAACTGAGAACCCGTGCAATAGGGTGTTTTTAGAGGCGTGCTGCGGTAACGGAACAAACGCGCGCTGCGCGATAGGCGTACCACTCGCACATTCGGAGGCGCCTCACCTAAGGAGCTATATACTGTTGTTAGTATCACTAGTAGTAGTACCAATAAGTCACACAAACACTGCGTTTGAGAAAAAATCTGAAACACACCAAAACCAAATCCTGCTATTTGAGAAATTAAAAGTACAATCTGATTAAAAAAAACTGTCTATATGCGTATTCACGAAAAATGTTGCAAAACACTAGTTTGTGGCATTTCGACGATATCGGGTTAACCCTTGTATAACTGCACTGTCTAGAAATAAATATTCCAATCCAATTATATGTGTTTTGTCCCCACATCGGGGCTGCAGTCCTAAATGGGATATAAGGAGCGCGGTCCTTCGTATTTTGTTTTTTGGCGATAATAATGCGACCCCGATCGTAGGAGCTGGCATACGAGCAAGGCCACGGTAGGCACAATGCCTCATCGTCTGAGCTCGTTACATGAATATCTCAACATCTCGCCCCAGAAACACGACTTCGAAGAAGTTGTGCTCGCGCAAACAAAACCAACAACATTTCTTTCCGCTATTAATAGTCGTCAAACAAACATACTGCCGGAGTAAATGTTTTTTGGTACAGTACTCTAACCGGTAGTTGCGTCATTCGAGGACCTCGGTCGATCAGCAAAAATATGTCTCGAAAAGCGGCACTCCTACGATGGGATGAGTCGTACTCCTTTCGCGGCTCGCACTCATTGTTCGACGGGTGCTACAATCTGTTGAACCAACTGTTTGTCGTGAGTCTCGTCACTTGAGAATCTCGCATACCTGACCTCGAGAAACTGCCACCCATTGGAAGTCCGCTCCGCAAGCGGTTCTTGGTGGGATGAAGCTCGCCCTCTATACGCTTCACCCCTATTCTTCACAGCACGTCGAGGTTGGTCAAATATGTGTATATCAGTCTGGTCGGTAATAATCTACCGTGCTCCATTCAGGCACTGTAGGGGTGCGAGGGTCTATAGCACTACGACCTCGGCCATTCAAGATATGCGCACGCCACGACGCCCCCTCCGCTTGGTGCCACCACTGTCTATCGGATCGATTAAGACCCGTCGTGTTCCGTCCCGCCATCGTACAGAAGCGAGGGTCAACATATGTTTATTTTTAACGACGGCCATTCGTGACACGAGCACACCACCTCCTTCCCTAATATTTGTGTGCGCTTGGCAGTCTCCGACCTCGGTGCTCCCACCACCTTCCTCACCTCCGCCGTTTTGGGGGCCTCTTGGCTAGCCGTGTGGATCTGCGCTGGATCCGACGGCCCCGACCACGCAGAAGATACAACCTCAGCACGATTACTCGCTGCAGGTGATGCCGGCTCTGCCTCTGATGGTGGGTGTCAAAATTTTGGCAAAACGGGTCCGGTTTCTGATACACACCAGAGAGGAGCGGGGCTTGATTCGTCAGACGGAGGTAAAGCCGACAGACCGAAGAATGGAAGCGAATTAGTATTGCATTCGCGCCCGAGAGTAGACGGGTCTAGAGACCGAGGGGCCGCGGATAGGCCGGAGAAGGGTCACCGAACGGCAACCCCCGCAATGCGGCCAGACTCTACGCAAAAACTAAACCCTTTATCGTGGACCAACCCCGAGTCACTGTACCGTGAAAACTCTGGACTTGCTCGCGCCCGCGATAACGTCTGGGCGGCAGTGGCAGACGCAAGCCAAAGGCCTTTAAGTGTGCGGGACGAGGAGGAAGACGGAGAGGGAGGCAATGGGAACGGTAACCTTCTAGACGGCATGGGATCGAGCTTCAATAGCTTCACAGATGGCGTCGGGGAAAACCAAGCAGGGAAGCGGTGGAGCGTTGCACAGGAGCGCGCAGGAAGTGGGGAGACTCTCAGCAACAACATCAGCAACAGCAACAGCAGCAGCGGCAGGAGCAGAAGCCGGTCCACCGAGCAAACCTCTCCCACAAGCACGAGCAGCGGCGAATATAGCCCCGTGGATGGCGCCGGGGACGACAGCACGGACGGGCGGTGGAATGGCGTGGCGCAGGAGCTTTTCACGAAGAGCAGAGGGACTCTCGGCAACAACCGATCCGGCGGCCATAACCCTATGATAAGCACTACCAGCAGCAACACCACCAGCAGAGGGCGGTCCGCTGTTGGCGCAAAGGGAAGGGAAGGGGTCGCCGGCGATAGGATGGCCCACACAGAGACTACCCCCATGTTGACCGGGAGAGGAACGACGTTCATGACCACCACCGCGGGCAAGAAAAAGACGCAGGCGATGACAGAAAGACGGCACCAGGTACGGACCCGAGCTGTAGTACACGACGGGGGGGGGGGGGCGGTAGGTACCGTTATTTCTAAAAACGTAGTAGCACCAAACCGACTCATGTCACGGTAGGAGTGGCACTTTCTGCCTTATGAGGCAATGTTATGTCACTGGGACCGGTTGAGCTGCTCAAGTGAGCAACATACCGATAGGTATAGTGATCCCACTCCTACCTTCGCTTAGGATTAGCACAGAGAACGTTTTGGCTGGACTGCGTCAGCCACTCGCGCAAGTGGCCCTGGCCTGCTGAAATAAAGGCCCCTTCAGAAAGACCGTAGTCTGCGGCCACACTGTGGGGGGGGGGAGGTGTACTCGTTTGTTGCTTGGACCAGTTGACCATTGACCACGTATTTTTTTCCAAAAGGAGAAGGAAGGGGGGGGGAGGGGGGGGTTGTTTGCCGCTGTGACGCGTGCAACGTTAAAGGTAGAACGTTTCGGCTGAAACCATTTCTGAATGACGGCTCCCCTTAATCCCAAATCGTCGCACTTTCATTTCACGTGTCGCAAACATTTTCAGTGTATACTTCGGCCAGAGGATTGCTCATCGGTGTAGCACTTTTATTTCCCTGCAAACCAGTGTTTTAGGTGAAGTGCCGAGTTCCTCAAGTGACCACACGCACAAACATCAGGGTGCACCTCTACCCTAGCAGGCGTTCTGTCATCCATAGATGACCCACGATGGGAGTAAGGTTGCTCGGTCTAAAACGAAACATATTTTAGGGCACTGTCACCGATGTACGATAAATTAATTACACACAAGGTTGCACAAATAAAAGCCTGCGCCTCACAAGTGGTTTCCTTTAGTAGGAGCTTCAGCTCAAGCCCTCCGACGAGGCTCGGTAAAACAAACCCACGGCTCTTCGCTCATTGGTGCAGGGCGGTGGCGTCCAGTTGGGCCGGCGTGAAAAAAAACCCGATGTATTCCGTCCCGGCCTTGCAGGGGCGAAGGTCTATCATCACACGACGAACAGTCATGAGCGACAATGAATGCACCCTACATACGTAACAGCGATGTTCTCGCGGTGGGCATTTCACAACCGTCTCCCAACTCATACTATACCAAAACACATTTCGCCCCTCGAGCAACTGAAATCTCCCTACGGATATCTCCTGGGTACTGTATTAAATCGATCGACGACGTTCCAACGATATTGTGGATGTCATTCTCCAACCAACCACACATCATATATACGAGATAATAAGCATCAACCACATCTGCAGATCGTGTGTGGTTCCGGCTACATGACTTTGATGCAAGTGACCTCCAGATCCATAAGGTCTCCCTTCTTGGCGGTTAATGTCATACCACTAGCGATAGCATGATAATAGTGTTGATACCAGCATGTGTACTGTATATCCACACAAATCGATAACCAAAACGGTAGAAACCCTGACTTCCGTGTACGTGTGAAGGTGTTACCTACTGAGGTATACGGGTAACATATCGATCGATCACCCAGCCCAGGGTAACCCCTATAGCACTCTCCGCCCGTGTGAACGGCGGCATCTTGAGGACGTCAGTACGGCATACGGCCATTCGTTGACCTACCCGGTTCTATTCAAAACCTGGAGAACCAGGAAGATATAGGTTTCGGGACGCAGGCGTAAGCAGTTCTATAAAATATTCGTTCGAAGTGAGATTCGAATCATGGACGACGTCAAATGTGAGGGTATTACCTACGGGGTTATAGGAGTAACAGGTCGATGAATTTTCCATCCTTGCGTCAAACTTCGAACTTAAGCCAACCTCCTAACCGCTCAGCCATGTTCGTAACATCTTACCGTGTTTCGTCTCGAAAAAAACCAACATTCCAACTTTCAAATACCACACAAAACGAACAAATCCCTGAAGGGCCATAAATTAGTGCCAGAAAAACGAACATCTCCCCGCAGAAAAAAACACAAAGAAGTCTGCCAGAAACACACAAGACAATCCGGCAATTAGTCCAAGAAAGCCAAACATCACCCACCCCCCAAAGAAAAACAGAAAACAGGAAAATCGATTGCAGAAAAGCATAAAAAAAGTCTGGTGCCGAAGAACCTACTGCAAAATCGGTCCCGTCCTAAAAAAACACAACAATTGGATCCAAGTGTCGACGACCGAGAACCCAACATTCGTGTCTGATAACTTACAGGCCTTCCCCAGAACAACACAAGAATTGGATCCGAGTGTCCTCTAGTTTTTGTTTTTTGTTTTGTCCACCCCATTCATTATATTCGCACTTCCGTCTTTCTCCCTCCCTAGTCGTAACTCAGATCCGGGGTCACAAAGGAGACTCCTCTCCGTTCTCCCCCACTACGGTTCTTGCCTTGATGTTTTATCGTGTCCTATACTAATAACCTAAAATAGGTGTCTGAAAACGTAATATGTCGGTGCTGTTCAATATAGTGGCTGGGGAACGTAACGCGATCGCGTGTTAACTTCACCATACCCCCTGTGTGTTACTTTTCTGTCTTCCAGTACAGTACACCTAGTAAGAGGCAGCCTAAGTAAGAAAGCTCGGCTGACATTGAGAGAAATACAGGAAATTCGAGACTCCCTGTCTTGAAGTTACGGGTAGTGTAGAAAGCGTCCTCTCTCAAATACGAAATCAACCCTGGGTCAGCTTTTTTTTGTTTCCGATTAAGTGCCCTGCACTACTGTGCATGGTTGTATGAGCCAAACAAAAACCCATCAGTCAAGATCGCTTCGAACAAACGTTCCTCCTAGGTATATATATATACTGCAATATTGTATATACGAGCAACCAAGCCCAGGGTCTCCTGTGTTGTTGTTGATGGCTTACTTGAAAGCTGAAATACGAATCCAAACTGCTCGATCTCCCCTGGCATTTGATATTTTGAAGTTCACGCGTGCTACGATAGAGGTAGCAATTTTTGGCTGGATCGTTTTCTGAACGATCGGGCTCCTTAACCCAAATTCGTCGAACTTTCTTTTTCGTGACGAAATATTGTTCAGAGTATACTTCGGTCATGTGATTTTTCATCCGGGAGCACTTTTATTTGCCTCCAAAATCATGTTTCGGTGAGGTATTACGCTCCTTAAGTGAGGAGCTCAGAAAAAAACATGGTGTACCTCTATCGTAGTATCCGTCAGTTTATGTCTTTAAATCAGTGATATCACACCAAACCCAAATCTCCCATCCTTTTTCATTTAGTGCCCAGTAAAGCATACCTGGATTTCTACGTTTTTTCTGAGGGTCGTGCCTCCAACAACGGATTCGATCCTCGGGTGGGAATGGAAAAAAAACAAACAAAAACTATGCGCAAACACGGACATCGAGCCCGGGATGCGTGTGGGCTAAACTCTCCATCTAGTTGCTTGCGCGCAGCCTCAAGGCTCCATCGAGGGTCGGTGTTCGGTATATGCTGCATTTCGTCCCTCCCTACTGCTCGCATTCGCACGCACAACGAAAATTAGCGAAATTACCACTCGTAGAACGAACTACAGTATATACTTACGAGTATTCACGGTGACCCGTCACCCAGCGTATCACGGATCAAACACGTGCAAACTCTTTCAACAAGTGTAAGACATCAGGGGGATGATAACCCCAACCAAAATCAACACCGATAGTTACAGTAGAGCAGTATATACTGTAGTGGTGGTACGAAGTCTATGCCATACACGCTTCCACTACTACTGCTTTGTCTGGCTTATTACCAGTACTCCGTTCAACGCGTCCCTATCCCACGCACCCCACAACCCAACTAAACGGGTTTACATATATGATGCTCACAGGCATGTTGATATCAAAGCAGGGTGGAAAGCGGGGGGGGGGGGGAGGAGTTCGGCGTTGGTTAAGCTCCAACTAATCCTGTTACGAGCTAGAGAAAAAAACGCCGAAAGCACCATCCAACGAGTAGAGAAAAAAGAAATCAAATGCATAACACATCGTACAATGAGTAGACTTGAGATCCCAGACCTCTGTTCCAAGCCGAGATGATGATCTTCCCTTCTCGCCAAGCTATTCGCGCTCCGGCTTGGTCGCGGGCGACGACCGTTCGGCTCCTCCCCCTAGCTCACGAAGGTGCTGAACGCCACCCCAGTACCAGTTCCGTGTCTCTACCATCCCCCCTCCCTCTTTTCTTGCCTCCGGTCAGTGAACGATTCATCATCCCACGCCCACGCCAGCGTCCGTACCCCTCCATCACCTGGCAGTGGATGATGCCGGTGTGCGCTCTCCCGTTGTGCTCCTCCTTCTCGCGATCACAGGCCATGTTTTTGAGTTGCGGCCGATAAATCTACAACCCAATGAAATATATCGTTCGTCCATTCAGCCAGACACGAAGAAGTCTCGGCTAGATGGCAGTTCGCCGTTGCCATGGCTAGCGCCCATTCCCTATCTGTCCTTGCCTCTACTCGTGGGTGTCTGACATCGGCGGGGTCTCACAGGTCTTGTGCTTCTCCCGGACTCGTCTTTCCAGTTTGACTTGGTTTTCGCTTCTGGAGGGCGTTCCAGGTGATGTCGCTCTTAACGCGAAATTCTTGCTTCGCCAAATCGATCCCGTTTGTTTTGCATGCATATACCCCTCGCGCCAGGTTGCTCGCGCACAAAACCCTTGGATGCATCACACTACAATAGTGCAATAGATGAACTCGTACACGGCCCAGGCTTCCTAGAGGGGGTGAGAGGCTTGCGCACAGGGGCGTTATGATATGCGGCCAGGAGAAGATGATCAGACACAAAGTATTGTATTACTGTAACCCACCGGGCGTTGCCGAAACATAATGAAGTAGAAGACGTCGAAACTCGAAGTGTATGAGCGAGGGTGCGAATTGCCCGCCGTGGGCATGTCACAACCGTCTCCAAACTCATATTATACCACAGCAAAGTTGACCTCTTGAGTCACTGTAATCCTCCAACGGGTATCTCCCGTGTACTATAAGAACACAATCGACGACTTTCCAACGATCTTTTGGGTAACATCCCTTCATCAATCACACGTCATACGTACGAGGATAACCATCAACCAAATATGTAGATCAATATGCGATCTGGCTACCCGACTTTGACGCAGGTGACCTTTGGCAATGTTGGATCCATAAGACCCTTTATATCGTACGCGTTCGTGTTTTTAGTGAGACCCCCATTCAATATAAACGGTGGTTGAAAAAGGGTTCCGTTAGATACACGTTCTCTGTCTTAATCTAAAAAACAAACGTTTGAAGGGTAGAAGAGCACATCATTTATACAGTACAGGACACCTAATAAGAAACAGGAAACCAGGTCCAGGCTGGATTTCTAATTTGAGAGAGGGTGCTTTCTACACAAACGTAAAGATAACGACTCCCGATTTTCTTATTTTCCTCTAAATATCAACCTGGCTTTCTTATTTGTCATTTTCTTATTAGGTGTCCTGTACTGTATGAGTTTATAGATACAAGGTATGTGCTAGACACTCACTCTCCCCTGAGGTTAGAATGGAAAACGAAACCAGTGGGTAGGGTGGCATTTCTGGACACATAAAAGAAACTCAACTTATTTTCTCCTTCTATATATAATGCTTGGTTTTTATTTATAGAATACGTACGGGTCGCCTTTTGTGTACTTTCTGTTCGGGCGATCAGAGAAACTCCGCCGAGTGAATATTAATATTACGCCACCTTTCTCTGCAAGTAAGTGTAAAAATGAGTTTTGAAGCCTTTCGTTTACGCGGTTGCACATACCTATTTTTGGACATTTTGTTACACTACGATGGACCACAGCTTTGCCTAATACATTGCCCAATTCTCAGCGGCGTACACCCGGTAGGTTAAAAAGTGACACGTCTTCTCCTATCGTATGCTAACACCTGTCCTGGTTTGCATCCCGAAAGCTCGATAATGGGCATTAGGATATTATGATATTTATGTATTGGTTTTAACGTTTACCCCTGGTGTGTCCCCTTGCGATACAGGAAACCCATAAGAGAAGAAGAGCAAATACGAAAGGCAGGTTGAGATTTGCAGGAACCTAATATAAGCTTGTTCAAGATGAACGACCCGAAACACGTTCAGAGTCGGAAGCTCCAGCCGTTTTTGGGAGATGGGTGCTGACTATTTACACAGGTGTTGTATGAACCCGTTGTAACGCGGTATTGTTTCGTTTGTTTTTTTCGTCAGGTATTTTTGTTTGTTTTTCGATTTTGATTGTTGGGCTGTAAGAACCCACAAATTCCTGAAGAACAAAAACAAAACATACCTTCGTCAAGAACACGCTTACAAAGGGTCACCACTTATCTCGAAACAACAAGGTGAACATGTGTTGTGCGGAAAACACGCGTTTTTTGTAGGTACCTGGCTATTACTTAGGTTCACTGTAGGATCAGCTTTGGCCGTCGAAAACAACTTGGCATTCATTGGCCCTACGCAGTCAGATCTCCGAATAATTGCACGAAGGTTTTTCACAGACAAGTCTTAAAGTACCTGGAACCGGTTCGTTCAGAAAAACATTAAAATAAAAATAAAATGTTTCTTCCCTAAGGGAACGAAAGTATTTTCTGGCCTTTTTTTAAGGCGCATGGTCGGTCGGGGCACAGTTTGGGCGCTAGCGCTGGCCCTAGGAGCTCAGATGAGAAACCCACTGTGTCACTCTTCTCCGCGTTTGATGGCGGTCAGTATGACACGAAATATATGACATTGGAGTAGATACTGCAAGCGCCATTCGTGTCTTACAGAATTTGTGTCGTTCACCTTGAGCCAACTCGCGAATACGTTCGTGAGTCGTTATACTGCAGTCAGTGTAGAGCGCACGCAATCTCAGACAATTGTTTTTAGGTCATTGAGCTCTTCGCAGTCTCGCGTTTAACTACGTTTGGTAGGTACAGCAGTATGATTGGGATGTGCGCTGCTCATTGTCAGATGGTAAATAGAAAAACAACCAAAATTAGAGGAAATCCAGCCTGCTGCCGATTTCCTGTTTATTGTTTCACGTGAAACAAATGGTCTCCTAAGGTCCCGTGGAGAGCGATGGTTACGAGCTCGGCGGCGTGGGCGGGTGTGGCCGCGAACATAGGCGCGACCGTGTGTGTCAACGTGGTGACGAGCTGGCTTCCGACCTATTTCGAGCAGCTGTTCCGGGTCGATCTGCGAGATCTGGGCGTTCTAACGTTGGTGAGAACAAGTTCGAATGTATTTTTGTGATCAAATGCATGAGAGTCACATGAGGACTTGCGCTATACTGTAGAGGAGTCATTTCTTGGCCTTATATCTTCAGCCGCTCAAAGGCACTCGGCGGAGTGACCTTTCTTGCTTCTTCGGAAGCCCCATATATATGTATATATGAATATTATATATTGTTTATTTTTGAGCCACGTATCGTCCCAGCCGGTACTTGTTCACTTGAGAGGCTCAACCGGACTTCTCTCCCGGTAAAGGTTGCGCTTTGACGCTCAGTATTGTTTTGCTGGTTAAGCTCTTCAAGCCAACAACTCATTGCCTGTAGGATGAAACGTCAGTAGTATACCGTATTGGTTTTTCGAACTGGCAGGTGTTTGATCTTGGTAGCGTTGGGCGTACAGACTTCGTCGGGGCCACGTTCCGGACGGGCTCGTGACCTCCTTGTGTGAGACGCTCGGATAATAAGTCGTCCCCCCTACCGTGGCATTACTCACCAACCGTAAGTATTCTAGCCCAAACTGCGTCTCCAACGTGTGAGGAGTCCGTGCCACTAGCTGACTGTTGAGCTTCGTGTACCGGATAACCCAAGGACGCACGCCAGATATTTGTACTTCAATGTGGCTACACCGTGTTATAATGAGACTGTGGTATCACCTCGCTGGGGGAAGCTTCGCGTCTCCGAAATGTTTGCATATATGTGCTCGCGACAATCTTTCGTTTGCTGGTGCTCACGCGTACTTGCGCGCGACCTGGGCCCTCATTTCGCCAACAGTCTCTACCAGTATATCTCTATCATATATATCCACTGTCTATCCTTGTCCGTGCTTCCCTCCCTCCGTTTACCGCTATCTCTATCGTCACATCTCTTCTCTCCTCTAAATTTGTCTACTATCTTCTTTTCTCTCACCGTCTACCACTCTCTCCATATGTACATCCATATGTATGCTTCCTTCCCTCCGTTTCCCTCTTACGCCTACCCTGCCTCCCCATCCATTTCCCTCCATTCCTGTATCTCTCGCTCTCGCTCTCGCTTCGTCTCCCTCTCTCGCTTGGCCTCTGACACCAGATGACTCCCTACTTAACAATGGCGGTGTTCTCCATCCTGGGCGGCAATCTATTCGGCTGGCTCACCAACACGCGCGGGGTACCCAGGTCCCGCGCCTTCAAACTCATCACAGGCATCTCCTTTGCCTGCGCCATCAGCTCCTTGCTCTCCATGGGCCTCGCTACATCGCCCACCATGGGCACCTTGCTCTCATCCCTCGCTCTGGCCAGCATGGCCCTCTCCCGGGGAGGATGGTCCACCTACCACGTCGAGATATCCTCCCTAGACCACTCGGCAATGCTTTACTCAGCCGGGAATACTGCCAGTTCGGCCGCAAGCGTTGGAGCCATAGCCATTACCGGCAAGCTTCTCGACTATTTCGGCGGTGCCGGGGAGGCGTCGGCGTGGGTAGCGGCGTTGGGGGCCGTCGGGGCCATATGCGGTGCTTGCGAAATGATCTTTTTGGTTTTCTCCAAGGGAGACAAAATATTGTTTCCATCCATCGTGGGGGTATCAGGAGGTAAACATGCCAAAGAGGCCGCCGCCGCGGCGGAGGGAGAAAAACCCGGCAATGGTGTGTGGGGCAGTCACAGCAGAAAGGGAGAACAAAGCATTTTTACCAACGCTGAGGTGTAGACGGGGGGCGAGAGTCACGTTTAGACCCTTCATTTCAGCTCCTTAGGGGCCACTCGGCCGAGTGACACTACAATACCCCCCAATGTATTTGCTGTCTTCCTATTTGCTTTGGGGCGTTTAATTTTCGCAATAAGTGCTCACCGCGACGTGGAATTGGTGAGCTGCGCGTCGTAAGAAAAGAGACTTGAACGATACGTTCAAGGGAGGTAATACCGAGACACCCGTGCGAGCGGCCTAAACCAGGTGGTGAAAACGGGGGGCATTTAGTCAAGAACCCCTACCTTAGCACAAGCTTGCCTACGGTAGGGGTTGGAGATCAGCAATGCGGGGCTTCTAGCTCGCGCATTTTTCTACCTCCTCACTCACAACAGGCAACCTTCAAACCAATGGTGGATCAATATCGATGACGTGTGCTACGACGGAGGTTGAACGTTTAGTCATAAATGGTTTTCGGAATGACCGGGCTTCTTGTTAACCCAGATTCGTCGGACGTTTGTTCTTGATTTCTTATATTATTTAATGAAACCAACAAACGAAACGAAACAAAAGCGGTTTCGTTTTCGACACCATTTTAGCCGAAGTGTCCAAGAGTATTCGAATTGTAAACCAGCAAGATCCAGGCACAAAACTGAAACCGGAGACTATTCAGGGAGCACCAAAAACGATCGCGGAAGGAAGGCCACTGATGCCTTTCTGAGATTGAATTAATTTCAGCAGTACTTGCAGTAGTACTTCTTTCTTCCTGCAACAATTGCTATTGACTTGACTCCAGGGACACACCCAGCTATCGCAACACGTTCGGACGCCATGGCAATGACCTACATTATAAGGAAGATACCGAACACATGACATGTGTTTTCCTATTTCTGACCATGGGTGCCACTGTAATGTGAGGACATTCGAACGGTATGACCAGCGAACCCCTTAACGTTAAGACACGAGTTACCAATTTATCGAATATATACAGTAATTAGTATGGCCTACTGACTGATGTTCGCGATGTTCATTTGCGATCAAGATAGGCCCAATCCCCACCCTATCGTGTCGAATCCTGACACCCCTCCTCTGAATGTTGGTGAGAGAAATCACATTGGTACGTCGGTCGCCGGCAGACTTTCAAAACGCGCAAAGGTCAGCCGCCCAACAAACATGGCGACATGACATATAGAGGGTGGGATTGCGACTTATACGGTGTTTCCACCGCAACGCTCAACCAGGATACGGCCTCTCGTGTTCATAACATGCTGTATACGGTGGATCGATCGTGTCTGGAGCGGGTTGGAAAACAACGCCATACGAACAACACCGTCAAAAGCCCTTCTTCGTTGATGGCCAAATGCGATGCCTTCACTATATGTACAAGGTATATTAAAGGTTGGACGACGAAGATATCGTTTTCGCTGCAGGTCGGGAAGACATTGAATTCACACGGACGACACCTGTTACTGCTTGCTTCGGTTCATTGCTAGACGAGTTGGACGCCTTCATCGTCGGCCACGATGGACACAGAAACATCTCCTCCGACCGGGTCAGGGACCTCTACTACCGCCCGCCCTTCGAACCACTCTGTGGGATTCTGCCCCGAAAGCCCTCTGAGGCGGGAATGAGTGAGCGTCATGCGATATGTCACGCCGTTGTTGGCACCCCGGACAGGCGGGTGGGACGGTGGACCATTCCGATAACACTCGGTCTTCTGCCACGCGTGGCAGCGGAGAGGTTGGACGGCAAGACGGGAACACGTATCACCCGTCGAATGAAGCTCGGTCGGATGGGAGGGAGATAGTCAGAGGTATCCCTTTTTCATCGGCAGATAGTGCAACGGCGCGTGACGAATCCAAGAGCGGGGAAATTGCGCCAACCACGAAGAAGAGACTATTACCAGTTGACCGGTCTCTCGGTCGTTTGGCCACTGTTAAGTGATTAGTCATTGGCTGAGGCCATCTCAAAAAGTGAGCGTTCTGAAGGACCCTTCGTACTCGTGTGGGACCTTTTAGAGTCACCAGGCCCCGAAGGGTTACGGGACTTTGTACGAACGCTGAGGGAATCGCCGTCGTGGATTCACTAATATTCGTGTATCGTCATTGTGAACGACTCTCTTGGCCGCGTGAAGGGCGACGACGGCGACGGAACGGGGAGTAAGGAATTACTGGCAGTAAAGAAAAACCCAGAAACGGAACATTTTTCAGCGCCATCAAAAATGAAACTTTTTCACCAAAACAAGTTGCATGATGATCGTATAGCCTATCACCACTCTTCGCCGTGATCATATTTTGAATATCTTGTCTAGAATGTGATTTTCATAGCCTTCGGGAAATAAATGGAATGGAAATTGGCCATTAGGAATCCCATACGAAATCTGTCTTCGAAGGTGACTACTAAACAAAAAAGACACGAAAAACAAAAAGACGCAAACGCGAATTTTCATTTTTACTCACGTCACCGTTGGACACAAATGGCGTGTGATGTGTTGCCTTCGTTCTTTCAGTAAACCTGTCGGCATAACAAAAAAGTAGGTCTATCTCAGATGCGGACCCCTGTACTACTGTACTACTGCTACTACTACTACTACTACTACTACTACTACTACTACTACTACTACTATTAATACTACTACTACTACTACTAAAAGAGAGGCTACTACTACCACTATTACTACTACTACTGCTACGGCTACTACTACTACTACTACTACTACTACAACTACTACTGCTACTACAGTACTACTACTATTAATACTACTACTACAGTAATACTACTACAGGTAGTACTAATACTACTACTACTGCTACTGCTGCTGTACATACTGTGTTGTTGTATACTGCTTTCAAACTACAGCTGTTGTAGCTACCACTGCTGTACGTACTGTGCTGCTGTATACTGCCTTCACGCTACTGTTGTGTAGTGGATGGATGTATCGGTTGGTGCGTGTGTCGATGGGTTGGTGCGTACGTGGGTGGGTGGGTCGGTGTCGGCAGGTCGGTTGGTACGTGGATGACTGCGTTCGTGCCTGTTCGTGGTGGCCGGCCCTGTTTCGTTTTTTTTTCGTAATTTTTTGTCTGTCACAAGTGGCCGATAAAATGTTACCATTATACGTTACCGCGGCAGTGGCAGCAGCAGTCCGTACCGAGCGACGTTGTGTAGGGGTGTTACAGAAGTCTTGCTACCATAACATACTCCAAACCGAGAGCGTACATAATCAACTACCAGGTGAACTCTAACAGGGTGACACGGGGTTAGCTCGTATAGCAATGTACTGTATTTGAAATACGAATGGCATACTACGTTTTCCGTTCTCCACTAGATCTTAATGTTCCTCGACTGCGGGCCACACCAAGACGTCGTCTGCTAGGCAGGACGCCGCTCCGCTCGCAATGGCGTCGAATCGCCATGTTTTGCTGCCACGTTTGTACACCGCACACAATGTATACGGCACCAACGCCAGTCCCGTCGGGCTCCGTGTACGCACACATACTCAGGAATAATGATCGTGGAATTTGTTGCGTCTGGCGACCTTCCTCTCAGGGATATCCAAGGGCCTAGTACTGATACGTATAGGCTTGCATGTTCTTACGTGAACCGCAACATGTAACCGCTATTGGGAACGTCGCCGACTACGACGCATAATGACACTCTGTTTCTCTCTCTGTTATTAATCTGGGTCCATTCACCGAGCTGGCTGTTACAGCGATGCTGGCCCCGGGCTCCTGCTGGGTACAGGAGTGTGGGTGTGGAGGTGTGAGTGGCTTACTTTCCCCGCGAGCACGATATAAACTGCTATATCGCATTGACAGTTGGTCGAGCTAGGTGCCGCAACGTGTGTTTGGACACGTACAGGCACATATGGCCGAGCCATGTCTTTCGCAGGCACATGTTGGACCATACATGGTTTAACTCGGAACGTGAAATATCATATCGGTATTTGTTTGTTGAGTTTTCCCGAGCGAAACCCAACTCTATACGAGTGGACACGATTATTATGACCACAGCAACGTTGGGGCCGTGTCCCTGAGACGTGCTGCATGTGGTATCGTCAGGCTCACCCTCTTACTGATAAAGGGACGGAGACGCTCTGCTGTAGATATCGTTCAGCAGTAGGAGTGCTGGCACTTGTGCTACGAGAAGATATGTTGTTGCTGTGGACACGTCCGAATCACAGATGCAGGTCTCGTCAGTACAGCGTTGGGGAACCAGGAGACACACAACAAATTGAATACGTGTACAGAGGGTTCGAGCGTATACGTACACCGGCGGTGAACCTGGCCTCGTGTGTCCTACACTGATGCTACTGTTGCCGCTGTTCTGCTGCTGCTGTACGCTGACGATATATATTTTCGAAGAGCCTACGAGCTAGTTCCAGGAAAAAGTGTAACGTTCCACCTTCGTGAAATAAAACAATGAATACACTCAAACTCGCAACACAAAGCATATCCACGTGATCGCATCCACAACGCGAACACATCGGTGAACGAAGCTGGTTTGGGCGTCCGAGCTGTAGTGCGCGATATATGGGAACTGTTCGTATTACTTGGGAAGGTGTTGTTGTATCCGTGTTCAAGCTGTCGATACTAAAATCAATATGATTATTCTCTCGGCCATAATTCGGCCAATGCGTGGACTCATTAGATGCCAGACGTGTTGATATGATCGTATCAACAAGGAAGGGGAGACGTCGATGACACTTGTTTTGTCATGCGATCCGTCCAACCAGTGTGTACAAGTGTATTATAATAAACGCCTGCTAAAGTACTAGAACAATGTATGGAGCTCTTTGGAAAACCTAGGGGGTCTATTTTCTTTCACGTAAATGCCTTAAGCGCCCGGATCTAAGAAGGGATGTAAAACAAAAATTGGCAAGGTTGTTCTTCACGAGCATAATACGAAAAATTACATGATGACCTTTTTATTTCCTTTTCACTCGTCGGTAAGTTTGGGTCCAAGTTGCCGAAAAATATAAAACAAAAACCGTTACAATGTACCTCCTTCACCAAAAAATCATTTTTTCCAAAAAGGCCATCAAGTCGTTTTTTTCATGTTATGGTTATTTATGAAGAACAATCCTGCCAAATTTCGTTTTCCAACTCGTTTTTATTTAGAGCTAAAAAGTCTGAAGACGAAACGTTCCTGCTCTTGCTAGAACCAGCTCGTACACGGCACGCATACATAGGTAGATGCTCATCCACGTTGGTTCAGCACAATACAATCAGTATTCCCTCAGCGTGATGCATTGCAGATTTGACTATAAGTAGATATTGCAGGTACTGAGATCTCCCCTCATTACCACTTATTAATACTACATACAGTACTCGTACGTAGAAGCTACGTTACTGGGATGTCAGCGAAATAGGATAACACGGCTACATTACGTTACTCCGCGATGCCGCTTCACCCCTAACACAGGCAATGCATGTTATATGTCGGGAAGATCCAAAAAGGGTATCGTAGTAACATAATGTCGGAACGACTTCGGCACCAATGATGACTCAGTAACAACAGTTAGGCCCAGATACATTATTAGTAGTAACGGAGTTTTAAAATCAGAACGTTACTGCCAGTAACACTGTGTGTCACATAATATTAGAGAGACCTCCGGCTTTAGGCTAACATCCAGACATAATGCAATCTGTGGGCCGTCTAAGACTGCAACGTATCTAACGTGGACGTTAAATGTTACGGTATTCGAGCCCAAGGCAACCAGACGGGAGGTCCGCATCATGTAGTAGTGTTAGTAGTGCTGGTCCCTACGGTATGTTGTTAGTAGTGTGTTATTTGTACCACAATGTTTTAGATTTCGTAGTGCTGGCCAACATGGAAACATCAGCAAATATGTTGGGGTGCTATATATGTATAACACTCATCCTACCGGTGACACAAGATGTGTGTGTTATGTCTAAGGCTGCGTAGACAGTAACATTATTTTGTGGCGTTACACTAGTAAATCTGCAGATATATATCGATCTGGGCATGTTAGAGTGAAAACGTACGTGTTTAGTCAGAGCCTAACATTATGTTGTAATGTTACTGTAGTCCAAGGACGGATCACGGCGAAACATGACGTTACTACTGTACCAGAGCTGGACGAGATCGAGAAGGAACATAACGTTGAGGCGTGTTCATGTTCGTGGGTTTCCAGAAAACACTGTGTTACCGCGTTACCGTGATTGCCTTTCGAGTGTCGGCACGTTACAACGTCCCTCTGTTCGGCCCCATAGCGTAGATAATATGTGGTATCCGCGTGTTACGTCACATCAATGTGTTAAAACCATAGGAACAAAAACAAAGCTCTCTGCACAAGACGTACCCCCTTCCAGCGCGTAAAGTAGACGTTCAGCTCCTGCCCCCCCCCCCCGGAGCGACGCCGGAGCCCGTTTTTTTATGCGTACTATATGCGTCAATATGCTCAAAATGAGCGTCTAACCCGCTCGGTTTTGCTGTTAGAGAAAGGGCAGCCAGGGAAGATTTGGGTATCCTACACTGCCCCCCCCCCCTCCCCCCCCTAGGGGTCCTTAGAAACGGAGCGTGGTGGTTGACGATTAACAGTTGACGATGATGACTTTAATAACTTCGCACTCTTATTATTAATAATAGTATTAATAGATGTACGAAGTACAGCAGCAGTAACTGTGTCGTAGAGTTCATAATAGCGACACGATGATATATGGTTGACCACGAACCTTTTTTTGATAAGTTTTCACGTTACGTAGGTACGTTACGTGCGTACGTATGTACGGTATTCGAAGAGTTGACTAATTAAATTCGCACGAAAGGGCGACAAGATAATAGACGCCTGGTCAGGGGGGCTGCAAGCAGTTATATTAACTAGTAATATCTCCGCGAAAAGGAACGACGCAAGTAAGTGCGTACTCTGCTGCTGTAATAGTCGCGGACATCGTACCACAACTTCGGAGAAACGCCGGAGGCCCGCGCCACACAATACGTTACCCCCTGTCCTTCTCGTCGGACGCCTCAACCACTACTGCTCATCTTAGCGGCCTTCCCTTCAACCAGCAGAGCTTCAACTATCTGAGGTCGCCAAAGCTACTCCTCATCCTCGCGGCCTTCCCTTCAACCAACAGAGCTTCAACTATCTGAGGTCGCCAAGCGGCGTGCCATTCTCGAGGCGGGCGTGGAGATTTTGGTCACCAACGAGGCATCTCGTATACTACTTTATTAAGTGGTGTTGTTGTAGTTTAAAAGCAATAATATATCAACAAAAAACGGAAATAACGCCGTTTATCGTCATCGATCTCAGGAGTATGCGCGCCTCCGACTACAGGGCCGTCACGGGCCTGATATTCGTCTGCACGTTTGTGGCATGTGAGAGGGTGATGGGTATTTTGGTGGTGGAGGTGGTGGTGGTGATGGGTGCATCGAGTTCGGTTCTTCTTGCTGTTGTAGTATAACCTGCTGTAGTACCTGTATGATATGCAATTAATGAATTAGGTTTTTGGTTGTGAGTCTGCTGACCACGAGCTGGGATGGCGAAGAATGGCTTTGTGTTTTTACTTGTCCGGCGGTTTCACAGCAATTTATTTGGAAATATTATGACTTAAAGGTACGTAGTATCATTGTGTTTCTGACTTTACAGCGCATTTTGCCTTCGTTGGAATTGTCGAAATCTGACTTAATTTCGTTAAAACAAATAAATGCTAAAAACAAATGAAAGACCATTCAAGGACCATGCCTTAGTTAAACGAAATATATATATATCGATATTATTGATTATCAGGTATACTGATGTATTCTGCCATTATGAAAGTATTGGATTGGAATGAGGCCTCCAGCCGTAGCTGGAGACTCTCACCCCTGATTATCACCCTCCTGCGAGCATCGTCCTAGATGCCTGATGGAGGGTAACAACCTGGATGCCAATGACATAAATACATGCTATTTCTGGGAATGCTCCTGGTTGAGTATAGTATACTCAAGTTGGGTGGGTGGGATGGTCCGCTTTTATACTCCACATCTTTCCACTTCGTAGTAGATGCTCCGAGGCCTTTCTCCAAGCCCACTGAGGGGACGGGGCAGCCTTCTTACATCCACTCTTGTTGTTCCATTATGTTGAACCCCCTTGGTACCCGCGTGTGCTTCCATATACTAGACAACAAGACTACTGATGTATTCTGCCATTATGAAAGTATTGGGTTGGAATGAGGCCTCCAGCCGTTGCTCGTGATATCACCCATACTTTCTGTCTGTTGTTTTGATCTTGTATTGCTGTTACTTTTATCACCTGGGACGTTTGGTGGCCTCATACACATACTTTCCGCCGAAGGCTGCCGTACCTTAAGGTCCTTGTCGTGGGAAAGCTAGTTATGGTTTCGCGTACTCTGGCGATGTGGGTACCTCGTTATAACCCATGTAGCCTCGTTCATGATGGTTTCGCGTACTCTGGCGATGTGGGTACCTCGTTATGTAGCCCCCTTCACGACTCCCGCTTTCGAAATTCCGGGTGTATCTCTGACCAACAACAACGCATTTCCCACTTACCCGTGACGCCTTGTCCGCTGTCGCCGCATCTGGAAGTGAACAGCTTACAGATGCTCTCACTCCGACAGGGTGTGTTGTGCATTTCCTGTTGGCGCCTAAAGGTAGAACCGATTCTTCTTCCCAATGGCAGGTCTTGGATTGACGCCTCCGCCGACACGCGGTTAGCTCTTTCGGCCGGTGGAGAGCGCCTTGCAATTAATCTCTTCTTTTATACTCCGCATCTTTCCACTTCGTAGAAGATTTTCCGAGGCCTTTCTCCAAGCCCATTGAGGGAATGGTGCAGCCTTCTTACATCCACTCTTCTTGTTGTTCCATTATGTTGAACCCCCTTGGTACCCGCGTGTGCTTCCATATACTAGACAACAAGACTACTAAAGTTCACAACCTTATGTTACGGATTCCGATCAAAATCGGTACGCATCTATCTTGAGGCATGACGAATCGACGGATATTCTCATCATCGCCTAATTCGCGGATCATCAAAAGATATGGCGTGCGTAAGAGCCCCTATACAAAGTCAAGATGCTATACGGGGAGAAGCACAAACATTGTGGGATTCTCACTTCAATTTATTTATTTTTGCCAGATTTTTGTGTACGTCTTAGTTAAGGGCAAAACAAAGGTATTGCGTACTGCACCACTTTGTTTTTTTTTCCCCGTCAGTTGTGGCCGAAATCAATTTTGGCTATTTTTCTGAAATATACCTAGTTACCGAAAAACAAAATAAAAAAATGGTGCAGTAGGCAATCCCTTTGTCGTGCCCTTAAGTAGGACGTGTCAAGGTTTCAGCTCAAAAATCGAATAAACCAACTGAGAAAGTGCCTGACCGACAAAAAAGCTGATCTTGGCCAGCCCAGCACATAAGGAAGACATTCTACCTGGCTTGGTGGAGCTCGGTACTTTTTTTTCTGTTGTTCCGTCTTCCGTACATATTCGCTTGGTGTATTGCCTGTCGTGCAGCTCCTCGAGGGGAGCACGACAGCGATGCTACAACCCCTTGCTCCAACCCCTCGTTTTTTTGCCTTTGATTTTCTGTCCTACAGAGTTTTCTGAGAACATTTTATTGGCGTCACCGGTGGCAGCTTTGGCATCGCGCGCCACCAACCAACGGCAAATTTACGGCCAACCATACATACGCCGTATACATATACCTGGTACCAGGGCGACCAAACCCCTATCCCGAACTCGTACGCTATATATGGCAGTGATCAGTGCTTTGATGCAATTTCGTCGGCAAATGACCGCCCGTATATATAGGATGGCCCTTGGTGGAAAAGCTCCCACTCACTGGTGGCGTGTATCATTTTTGTTTCCGTTTGCTGAGGTTGTCTTTTATTTATTTAGCTATATACGTACGCATTATGTTGGTTGTGATATGCAACCAATACATTCGTATGTTTTTTATATAATTCGTGTTGTCTTTCCTTGTCTTTCGTGTTCATCACGAGGAGGAAACCCAAGTTCAGTAGGAAGAGCCACGCATCCGTTGTTGTAGAGGTGGCGCCCAGAGGAATGGAGGCTCGGGGGGTACTCATTTGTTGCTTGCCTTCTTTGTCATTTGACCATTGACAACGCATTCTTTTCGAGACGGAGCACGGGCGGGGGGGGGTTCGTAGGGAAACCGCGGCTGACGAAAGCAGGGGGGAGACGGTAGACAAAGCAGAAATATACCGGACCGACTGGGTTGGTAGAACCTGTCTGTACTACGGGTGCAAATCATCCTCGGCTAACTGTGAACCGAGAAATATGTAACTCAATATTTAATAGGACATACCTACAATATATATTCCTCAACATCATTGATCTCCTTCTCTGCCTCTCATGGAGATCCGAGGCGCCGTGCACCCGTTCCCGTGACGCAGCCATACCCCGTGTACGAGTTGTCCCACTAACCTGGAAGGTGCTTTTTGTGTACTTCGGTTGCCTTCCTTCCCTGTTATTTTTAGTCTCGCTCGATTCACGTTGGTTTTAGCTTATTTCTTCTCTTTTATATTGGCTGTCAAATCTTGTCCGCGAGAATGACGACACGTTGTTTTTGTCTTTTGTTATCGATTTTGTTTGTCTGTTCGTATTTTTGTTGATCTGTGTTATATTTACTTATTTGTATTCTATCCCTTTTTCCTATTCCCTTCTCCTTTTAATTTTTTCTTTTCTATTTTCTCTTTCACGCACCTGATTTGCTAAAAGGGTAGGTCTTGCCTGTCGTACATATACCATAAATATACTGAATTGTTTGCTCTGGTTACTTAATTGCAGCGTACTATCTCCGTGTCGAAGTTTTGTGACACCAGAACTGGTACCTCTCAAAGATAAAGAATCGGTACAGACACAGGGTAGGCTGGATGTCGACGGGTAGAAGGACTGTTTCATGTGAAAACACACACACGACCAGTCGTCGGCTAGCTATCTACCAGGTGCACGAACGATTAACTGGTAGGAAAGTCGGTCGCCCCGATGGTGTTTTAATAGTGGTCGCCTCGAATGCTACTAAGAGTTGTTTCTGCGGTTCGAACCTCACGTGGGTCGTGTTGGGTAATCACGTGCCCCGGGTTGGCTCCCTCACGGAGAGGCGAGGGTTGGTGATGGGACCACCGCCTTAACACTAAGCAGAGAAAAAACGCCAGATATGTTGTATTATAGTACCCAGAACGGCGAAAACAGGGCCGAATCCGAGTCGAGTCGTAGTCCACTTGGAGTGGAATGGAGTGTGCTTTGTCGTATCCTTCCAAGCATGGTAGGACCAGGACCGCTGGTCTTCTGTCTTCTGATATTGATGCATCAACTAAAGTCTAAGTAGACTTCATAAATGGTTCCACCAATCACTGCATTGCGCAATTAACCGTATATCCAAGGAAGAGCAAGGATACGGTAAATTCGTGTGACATTATAGGTCGCACGTCTACGTTAATTTGCAAAACAAAGTAAACAAAAGGGTATCAACTGCTGAGAGCCCCGGGTAGCGTGAGTAGGCGCCATTCGATCCCGGTCGATGACGAAAGAAAGGGCTGAAGTCTTCTCGCGATACAAAAAGAACGCAAGAACCTTCGTCAGGACGAAGGAGAAGAGCCTACTTCATGACACCGAATCTGAATTACGACTAGGAAGCAGAGAAGAAACGACGGCGCATTATACACGCATACCTATGTTAGCCGATACCAAGTACTGGTGTGGGTTGTAGTACGTACGCATTGGCGAACATGAAGACGGGTATGCATTTCGTATCCCTCCGGAAACGGGCAGCATACTCTGTAGCTGTGGAAGTAACCATATCCAAAAATACAAGGGTGGTGACGTAGTCGGACAAGAGTTGCTGCTGAAAAAGCAGGGTCCAGGATTTGAATAAGGGGGTCGTCCGTTTGGCTTGTTTTGAGCTGTGAGCGCACACGCGCGCGCCCCCCTACCTGGCCAATCCCACTTTGCTCACGATCTCTGGCTGACCAAATCAATCAATCTAAAACACCAGCATGGAGTCGCCAACCATCTTGTTCCTCTATTCTTCTTTGAAGCTCTTATCAGGTTCATTTCTCCGTGACTTTGCGTTTAGCCTCTCAAATCGTGGACTGTGTATAGTCGGCCATCGGCAATCGGGTCTGGGCGTATGCATCGGCTACGGGTAGGTACACACGTCAATCGTCATACGCTAGTAAAATACGTCGCCGACTACTCGTAACCTACTCGTATGTGGCCTCTACTGCTTGCGGTACCCGCATTACTGCTGGTTTCGCGTGCGGTATTTTGCCAAAACTGCGTCTTGTGTATCTAAGCCTATACTACCCAGTGTTTTATTTTCTGGCACGCGTTTGGTTGTCGTTCCTTTTTTTGTAGTTGTATATATCATATATTATGGTGTACGAGGTATAGGTTACATTACTCAGTTGGCTTACAGTACTCCCGTCACCCAACCTAACCCACAACTCATATAAAACGCTGTCAGGTCAGCTTAACTCGAACCCCTATGATAATATGTATGTACCAGGCACAGTGGCAGTAGTAGCACAGCCCTGCTGTAAAGAAACAGAATCTGACACACCTACTTTTTTTTTTTTTTTCTTTTTCCCATCCCATTCATTATCTTCGCACTTCCGTCTTCCTCCCTCCCTAGTCGTAACTCAGATCCGGGGTCACAAAGTAAGCTCCTCTCCCTCCTCCCCCACTTCGGTTCTTGCCTTGCATTTTTATCGCGAGAAGATTTCAGCAGTTTCTTCCCTCGTCAACTTTCGTCGAATTTTGCTTACCCACGCAATAATATGCGCTCTCGACAGTCGGTGTCATTTGAGAATAAAAACCTCCATGGGGAGAATCGAACCCTCGACATCCGGCCCTACAGGCTTCGTGGCTACCAGTTAGACCACCGGGGAGACCTACTGTGGCCTGGTAATTTGGGCGGGAAAATTAGGTATGAATAGTGTACATCTATAGGGGTAGGGGTTGAATAAACTCAATATCTTGGGACCCGAGCTATAGCACAGCCGTACGTAGTGCGGAATACCTGGTATGTATTATCTGGTACTCGTATTATATTATAGTTTGTGCCATGTGACAATGATGTGCAATTCTTATTTCACAATCGTGCCATCCAGATACTTCGAAGTATATATATATACTTGTCAATCATCCCCGAATACTTGACGAACATAGAATCAATTATGCCGGGCCCCTTACGAATGCCTTTTGACGTTAGAGGGACACGATAGGTTTGATTGATTTTGACAGAAGTGGGTCACTAAAAATATATAGACTAGGCTCCCGCCGTCTAAACGTGCACAGGCGAATTAAACTATAAATATGAAACCTACTCCCTTTTGCTACGGCAGAAAACGGATGTTAAAACTGTCAGTAGTCCAACATCTGGTAGGCTGTGAACCGAAAAATCATTCCCCGCACGATGATAAGAGCTGCCACTTACCCCCGCCACCCTATTGTATTGTTTTTCGCGGTCAGATTGGGAACGCGTGGGGTTCAGCATCGCCTTCACGTCGATCGCGAGGGAGGCGGGCCTAACCGACGCGGAAAAGGGGTCCGTGTTCGCTGCCTTCTTTTTCGGCAACGCCCTGACACAGGTGCGCGCATTCTTGATTTCAGAGGTAAGCCACGTAAGGGTGGATCGTCTCGTTTTCTGTGCTCCTAGCATGAGGAGGGGCTCGATACCTCTGCCTCGAAACGTATTACATCTTATACGAAGTTTTGTTCGCGCAACCTGACCACGCAAGGTCTCCAGTAGGGACGACAGAGTACATAGGGCCAAACATTGTTCGTAAAACGAGGAGAATACTTTGGCTTTTGCCTAATCCGCGGGTCCCTATTCGCTATGGTCCAACACCGCAATAGGCGCTACTGCTAAAACAAAGATACCAGCAAAAAGTACGCGCGGCGTTCTAAGCGGTAAGAAGGTAGTTGCTGCTCATTTGAGTACCTCCATGGGTCAGAAAATGATACGAAGTACAGGACTGGTGGTGCTGCCGGTATAGGAAGGGGGGAGGTGTTATCATGTCGTGCACGGCTGTAGTGGTATTGCCATCGACCCTCGCATGTCTACAACGCCGGGACGGAGCACGTTGGGTTTCCACCAACGAGGGAGACATTGCTTGCATCAAGCGCGAAGCGACGTGAGGTATTGGGCGAGTCGTATGGAGGGTGAGCTGCATCCTGCTAAGAACAGCCTGTGGGCGGCGGACTTGAATATGAACGACAGCCTTCGATGAATTGATTTCTTGGTTGTGTGGTCACTTTCAGCAAGGGGCATAGGGCGGGGTCGCTTTAAGGACATCCGTTTTCATCCGCTCAGAGCGACACTGCCGCGAGTGACTATCGGCAGGACAGGACACATGCTAAGAAACAAGAAGTCTGGTCCAGGCTGAGATTTGTTTTTCCGAGTTGTTGCGTTCTACACTAAATTCCGTGTATTATTTCCACCGCAAAATTCTTTGTTTTTCCCCCCGGAAACTTCAACCCGCCATTATTAGGGCCCCTGTACATTGCTGCACCTAGTTTCGTTTCGGTCTTCCTCAGCTTTGTTGATGCTTACTTCGCGATACACATGGCCACGGGATTGGTTGTTTCTTGTCGACAACAAAATATATGTTCTTTCGGCGGGCTTATGAGTTAGAAATGTTAAAGTTCTTCCCGGATATCAACGGATAATAACAATGCAAATGTTTATGTCAAACTCATGAGCGAGGTACAGAGACACTCCCCCGAGTGAAGAAAAATGCACAGTACTAGTGAAACTTCGGATAGCCTGGCAGCGGTGTGCCCGTTATAAACTCAATCCAACGCACGCCACATTATACTGTCGAGACCCAGACGAGGGGGAGGGGCGGTATCCTGAAATCAAGCAAGACTGAAACTTTGGGGAAAGCTCATTTTAGTCCACTCGTCCAGATATCCCCACCCCACTGTTTTTTGTTTTTGTTACTTGTCCTTCTTTGAAGTGAAGTGTAGCATTGTCGTTTCGTCTTTTTGTTTTTTTTTGTCGTGGGCGCCCTGTAACTCGGTATAACGTAGTGTGTAGATTGCAGAAAATCAGTCACCTCTAGACCCGACGCAGCTAGGAAAAAAATCAATTCCTACAGGGAAGCACGTCTGAACGATCCCACGACACCACACACACCCTCCCTAAAACAACAACGATTGAGTGTAGATTTCTGGACGAACTTGCGAAAACCGATTGTTTTGGCAAAACATATATAGCTTTCACTTAGCTTTCGTACACATCCCTCATGCCTGTAAGCCCTAAAAACAGGTACTGGTGTACGTTCATACGCGAGTCCGTAGTCGTGTATGGCGCGTCGACAGGGATCCGTGTATCCCTCCGGAAACGGGCAGCATACTCTGTAGCTGTGGAAGTAACCATATCAAAAATCACGGGTGGTGACGTAGTCGGAAAGAGTTGCTGCTGAAAAAGCAGGGTCCAGGATTTGAATAAGGGGGTCGTCCGTTTCGCTTGTTTTGAGCTGTGAGCGCACGCGCACGCGCCCCCATACCTGGTCAATCCCACTTTGCTCACGATCTCTGGCTGACCAAATCAATCAATCTACAACACCACCCTGGAGTCGCCAACCATCTTGTTCCTCTATTCTTCTTTGAAGCTCTTATCAGGTTCATTTTTCCGTGACTTTGCGTTTAGCCTCTCAAACCGTGGACTGTGTATTGTCGGCCATCGGCAATCGGGTCTGGGCGTATGCATCGGCTACGGGTAGGTACACACGTCAATGGTCATACGCTAGTAAAATACGTCGCCGACTACTCGTAACGTACTCGTATGTGGCCTCTACGGCTTGCGGTACCCGCATTACTGCTGGTTTCGCGTGCGGTATTTTTGCCAAAACTGCGTCTTGTGTATCTAAGCCTATACTACCCTGTGTTTTATTTTCTGGCACGCGTTTGGTTGTAGTTCCTTTTTTTGTAGTTGTATATATCATATATTATGGTGTACGAGGTATAGGTTACATTACTCAGTTGGCTTACAGTACTCCACGTCACCCAACCTAACCCACAGACTAACATATAAATACGCTGCTCAGGTCCAGCTCAACTCGAACCTCTGTGATAATATATTTGTGTTTTTTCCCCTATATGTGTACCAGGACAGTCGGCAGTACAGAGCACAGCCCTGCTGTAAGGAAACATAATTTCACACACCTACTGTGGCCTGGTAATTTGGGCGGGAAAATTAGGTATGAATAGTGTACATCTATAGGGGTAGGGGTTGAGTAAACTAAATATTTTGGGACCCGAGCTATAGCACAGCCGTACGTAGTGCGGAATACCTGGTATGTATTATCTGGTACTCGTATTATATTATAGTTTGTACCATGTGACAATGATGTGCAATTCATATTTCACAATCATGCCACCCAGATACTTCGAAGTATATATATATACTTGTCAATCATCCCCGAATACTTGACAAACATATAATCAATTATGCAGGGCCCCTTACGAATGCCTTTTGACGTTAGAGGGACACAATAGGTTTGATTGATTTTGACAGAAGTGGGTCACTAAAAATATATAGACTAGGCCCCCGCCGTCTAAACGTGCACAGGCGAATCTGACTATTAATATGAAACCTACTACCTTTTGCTACGGCAGAAAACAGATGTTAAAACTGTCAGTAGTCCAACATCTGGTAGGCTGTGAACCGAAAAAGCATTCCCCGCACGATGATAAGAGCTGCCACTTACCCCCGCCACCCTATTGTATTGCTTTTCGCGGTCAGATTGGGAACGCGTGGGGTTCAGCATCGCCTTCACATCGATCGCGAGGGAGGCGGGCCTAACCGACGCGGAAAAGGGATCCGTGTTCGCTGCCTTCTTTTTCGGCAACGCGCTGACACAGGTGCGCGCATTCTTGATTTCAGAGCTAAGCCACGTAAGGGTGGATCGTCTCGTTTTCTGTGCTCCTAGCATGAGGAGGGGCTCGATACCTCTGCCTCGAAACGTATTACATCTTATACGAAGTTTTGTTCGCGCAACCTGACCACGCAAGGTCTCCAGTAGGGACGACAGAGTAAATAGGGCCAAACATTGTTCGTAAAACGAGGAGAATACTTTGGCTTTTGCCTAAACCGCGGGTCCCTATTCGCTATGGTCCAACACCGCAATAGGCGCTACTGCTAAAACAAAGATACCAGCAAAACGTACGCGCGGCGTTCTAAGCGGTAAGAAGGTAGTTGTTGCTCATTTGAGTACCTCCATGGGTCAGAAAATGATACGAAGTACAGGACTGGTGGTGCTGCCGGTATGGGAAGGGGGGAGGTGTTATCATGTCGTGCACGGCTGTAGTCGTATTGCCATCGACCCTCGCATGTCTACAACGCCGGGACGGAGCACGTTGGGTTTCCACCAACGAGGGAGACATTGCTTGCACCAAGCGCGAAGCGACGTGAGGTATTGGGCGAGTCGTATGGAGGGTGAGCTGCATCCTGCTAAGAACAGCCTGTGGGCGGCGGACTTGAATATGAATGACAGCCTCCGATGAATTGATTTCTTGTTTGTGTGGTCACTTTCAGCAAGGGGCATAGGGCGGGGTCGCTTTAAGGACATCTATTTTCATCCGCTCAGGGCGACTCTGCCGGGAGTGATTATCGGCAGGACAGGACACATGATAAGAAACAAAAAGTCTGGTCCAGGCTGAGATTTGTTTTTCCGAGTTGTTGCGTTATACACTAAATCCAGTGTATTATTTCCACCGCAAAATTCTTTGTTTTTCCCCCCGGAAACTTCAACCCGCCATTATTAGGGCCCCTGTACATTGCTGCACCTAGTTTTGTTTCGGTCTTCCTCAGCTTTGTTGATGCTTACTTCGCGATACACATGGCCACGGGATTGGTTGTTTCTTGGCGACAACAAAATATATGTTCTTCTTTCGGCGGGCTTATGAGTTAGAAATGTTAAAGTTCTTCCCATATATCAACGGATAATAACAATGCAAATGTTTATGTCAAAATCATGAGCGAGGTACAGAGACACTCCCCCGAGTGAAGAAAAATGCACAGTACTGGTGAAACTTCGGATAGCCTGGCAGCGGTGTGCCCGTTATAAACTCAATCCAACGCACGCCACATTATACTGTCGAGACCCAGGCGAGGGGGAGGGGCGGTATCCTGAAATCATGCAAGACTGAAACTTTGGGGAAAGCTCATTTTAGTCCACTCGTCCAGATATCCCCACCCCACTGCTTTTTGTTTTTGTTACTTGTCCTTCTTTGAAGTCACCTGTGTTGCACTGCCCACAAAGTGAGAAAAAAGTACTTTCAGATAACGCCTGATTTGTGGAAAACGGGGTTGGGTCGATATCAGTCCCGAACAAGGCCCTTTTCACAGACACCGTGCTCCCCACAGAAGCCTCCAAATGACACACCACACGCATAGCAACTCAATCAAGTCATGGTAGAGCCTGTTGGGTAGCTTGATGGTGCTTGATCCTCCTAGAGTTGGATTAATTCAGTTTCCTGCAAATGGAAGCAGGTAGCAGCTTGGGTCGAAGTAATTACGACGCCTGTTTAGGCAATCTTCACGGCCGAGGTCGCGGTGGAAGGCGTGGACAAAATCGCCCAGAACTCTTCGTGTGCCCGTGTATATATGCAAGGAAGGTTTTCAGGGGCGGGAGATATCGGGATCGACCCTACAGACGGCGTAACCGGCCTCAGAAGTGTGCCTCAAAAATCAAAGAAACGTGTACAAAAACGCAGTCATTTATTTTCTGCTGTATACGAGTACTCGTATTCATATTTTGAGAAACATATTCGTTTTGAGCTGTAAAAAACAACTTGTTTACAGTACAAGAAAAACGACCTGGAACCACATTTTCAAACTTCAGCGACGAGGTCGCGCACCGTAGAGGGCACGGAATCGGCTGCAACTTTGCCACACTGCTGTGGGTGCATCAAGGAGTATTTTGAGGGGCGGCAGATATCCGGATCGACGATATTGATGGAGCTGTGGTGGATTGCATTTTTTCCCACAGGAAAAAAAACAATGGTGTTATTGTTCCAGTTGTCGATTGCTGAAAGCAGATTTGGCCAAATCACGATTATTTTGTGGGCAGTGCAACACAGGTGAAGTGTAGCGTGGTCGTTTCGTCTTTTTGTTTTTTTTTTGTCGTGGGCGCCCTTAACGTAGTGTGTAGATTGCAGAAAATTAGTCACCTCTAGACCCGACGCAGCTAGGAAAATAATCAATTTCTACAGGGAAGCACGTCTGAACGATTCAACGACACCACACACACCCTCCCTAAAACAACAACGATTGAGTGTAGATTTCTGGACGAATTTGCGAAAACCGGTTGTTTTGGCAAAACATATATAGCTTTCACTTAGCTTTCGCACACATCCCTCATGCCTGTAAGCCCTAAAAACAGGTACTGCTGTACGTTCATACGCGAGTCCGTAGTCGTGTATGGCGCGTCGACAGGGATCCGTGGTCAATGGTCTGAAATAGATATCCGGCGCATGCAATAAAACAACACCCCCCGTCCCCCTCCCCCGTATCGCTGTGTGGCATGACTCACATCCTAAGCCATAACCCGCCCTATGTATACCGTGTGGCACGGCTCTCAAAAATGAAGGTTCTCGGTGGCTACCTGGCCAGCAGATACGGCGGGAAGGCGACCCTCGCCCTATCATACGCCTTCTGGACTCCGATGTCCGCCCTCACGGCCCTCCTCTCCGCAAGCTCCGACAGCTACATCGCTAGCGTGTACACCTGTCGACTTGTGATCGGCATGGCGCCCCTCCTCTGATTTGGTGCTCGCGTATTGGGTTCCTTCTACCCAGCGGGGGAGGTTCTTCGCGTTTGCCGTTTCTGGAAAGTTCTTGGGGGCTGCGGTGGCGATGGTGACGGTGCCAATCGTAGGTAAGGGATGGGGAGGGAGGGAGGGAGGGAAGGAGGGAGGGAGCGGGGTGTCGTATGAATTAAATACCCATGAGGTAGCTGTTGGTCGTGCTGTGCTGCGTTTGCCGTGTCTTGAGCATTTTTCAGGGTTGCGATCGCCCAGGTCACGGTGCCAATCGTAGGTGAGCAGTGCTACATGAACAGATGGATGGCACCCCCCACCCCCCCCTTTCGGCAGACGCCTGTTACGGCAGGGGTTGCAACCTGCTATTGATTATGAGGGTTCTCGTGTGAGGAGGTTGATACAGCGTCCATGGAACGTATTTTGGGTAAACTAAATGGACCGTTAGATTGCGGCCACAACGATGATAACGTTGATGTTATAAAGCGCCTATGAGCGAGAGGGCGCCTAGCAGTAGTAGCAGTACGAGTTGGACCCTGTTCTCCCGTACGCCGCAATACCGCTTCAATTTTCAGTCATACACAACACTCTGTTTTCTCCCCCAATCCACCAGTGACCGCTGCTGCTGTAATCGTCACATTTTTCTCGTCAATGTTCCCGTCTGGTAAACCCTAACCCCACTGGCTGATTGCTGATCGGCCGAGGTCCGTGGAGCTTGCTTGATCCGGGGACGATTAGGTCCCATCCCCGGATCATAGAATATATCCCACAGGTGTGTATTTTCACATGAAAACGTTCTTTCTACCCGTCGACATCCAGCACACCCAGTGTCAATAGAAGATGGCGGCACACGACGGCCGTTCTGAACATTCTTACAAGACTCAGACAGCACCCCATGCATACGGGCGTTTGTAGGATTTGTCTGTACGATACCGTGGACTCTTCGTCAGCCATTTTTATATCCCGAACGGTTCCGCCGATCGTAACTGAGAACCCGTGCAATCGGTTTTTTGTAGAGGCATGTGACGGTAACGGAAACACACGCGCGATAGGCATACCCCTCGCAAGTTTGGAGGCGCCTCACCTGAGGAGCTGTACACTGCTGTTAGTATCAAGAGTAGTTCTATTAATACGAATAAGTCACACACACTCTGCGCTTGAGAAAAAATTATGAAACTCACCGAATCAAATCCTGCTTTTGAGAAACTAAAAGTACAACCTGATAAAACAAAACTGCCTATATGCGTATTCACGAAACATGTTGCAAAACACTAGTTAGTGACATTTTGACGATATCGGGTTAACCCTTTTTAAAACTGGACTGTCTAGAAATAAATTTTTCATTATAATTCCAAGTGTTTGGTCCCCACATCGGGGCTGCAGTCCAAAGTGGGTTATATGGAGCGCGGTCACTCGTATTTTGTTTTGGGGATTTTACAAAAAGGGGTACACCCCCCTGTATCGATACAAAAAGGGGGACATCGGTTTTCGCCGCCGGGTAAGCCCATGTACTCTGTCAAATCGACTCGAAAATAAAAACTGATGCGTTTGCCACACTCATAAGGCACCTCCCTACCATCCCCAGCGTTTTTATTTATTTTTTCAGATGTTTTACGGGTGAACGAGAACGATCAAAAGGGGGGTGTGAGCATATCCCCCTTTTTGTTATGCCTGCGCGAGGGTATCCCCCTTTTCATCTAGTTAGTTTGGGAAAGTCCCCCTTTTTTCGTAACGTCCCCCTTTTTGTAAATATGCAGAGAGGTATCCCCCTTTCTGTGTCAAAAAGACCTAAGGTAAGTAACCACTCCATGTTCTGGTTGTTGTGGCACGCCCAACAGACGACGTCTAACGTCGAAAAGACCAACGGCCCATACCTAGGCAAACGTGGCCAGCAGATCAGCATACATTGGTTGGCGCCCTGTGCCCTGTTGTCCTCAAAAATCACCAACATATATATAAACGAGTATACGTAAATATATACGTAACACATGATATTAGTACTCCTCTGGTACTACTGCTGG
This sequence comes from Saccharina japonica, assembly GCA_008828725.1. NCBI lineage: Eukaryota > Phaeophyceae > Laminariales > Laminariaceae > Saccharina > Saccharina japonica. Next base: position 197,537 of record MEHQ01000644.1, on the reverse strand, counting down.
CTGCTGTACGTATATATGTAGTCGTGCCGGTACCGCCGTATACGTATCCGCGTATATCAGGTACGTACCATGGCGTAAAGGAGAGGAGATTCTTATTGTACCAGGAAAGTAGCTGTCGAGTTGTTCGGTCAGAGTGATGGTTAATATATAACTATGAGTATACCGTTAATGCGCTGGGCCGTTGAATTGGTGTTGACGATCGCCTCTTTGACGATAACCCCGCCGCCGGTGCTTGGTGGTGTCCCCCCTTTTGTTACGATATATGGGGGGTGTCCCCCTTTTTGTCAAATGCCCTTTTGTTTTTGGCGAAAAACGTTCGACCCCGATCGTAGCACGGCTCCAGACGGCAGTTCTGTCTAAGGCTCTTCTCACTGGCAGAGCGCACACCCGGCGCAGATAATCCGACAACGATGAAAGTTGAAATGATCCAACCCCGAAACACATCTCCATACATACATATGGTCTACTACGTACTGTATTGTAAATAGTAATTTATTCGTCTTAGTCGCTGCTCGCTTGGGCAGCTCAACAACCCCACACAACAATCTAACGCCGATAAAAGTTGAAATCAACGTAGTAGGCACGATAAACGTATCCATACGTTAGGTCTATTGGACGTATAAATAGGCATCTAACGGACAGCAGTGTAAATGATCCAGGTATGTTTGCCGAGTTCACCGTCACTGGGAAGTATTAGGACGAAACAAAATAGATGCAAACCCCTGCTGCAGAACGCCTCGTTCGGGGACTGAACTCCTGAGTTTCAGCCCAAACGTGCATCACTGACGGGGCTCCTCCATACCGACGAGAGGGAAGCAGAGAGAGCGGGATAAAGAGAGAAATTTGATACGTGTACTACAGTGTTTTTGATCCCCATGTTGTACTTTTGCAATGATGGCGCTTGCTACGATGGGCTCCGTTTGCCGATAAACGACAAAATATTTTGTTGTACACCTGGGCCATTGGTGTGTTCGTCCTGATGTAACATGTTTCGTCGTTGCGTCGAATGCGATAGAGAGCTCATCGACTGAGAAGCCGCAATAAATGTAGGAGCTGTCACACGAGCAAGGCCGCGGTTGGCATGATGCCTCATCGTCTGAGCTCGTTACACGAATATATCAATATCTCCCCCCAGAAACATGATTTCGAAGAAGTTGGGCTCGTCGCCCAAACAAAACCAACAGCGTTTCTATCCGCTATAAATAGTCCTCTGCTGACAAACATACTGCTGGATTAAAATATTTTTTTTACAGCACTCTAACCGGTAGCTTCGTCATTCGAGGAGCCTAGCCGGTCAGTGAAATCTGGCCCAAAAAGCGCCACGCCTACGGTGCGATGAGTCGTACTCCTATCGCGGCAAGCACTCGTTGTTCGACAGGTGCTACGATCTGTGTCAACCAATAGTTTCGTCACTTGAGAATATCGCATACCTGACTTCGAGAAACTGTCACCCATTGGAAGTCCGCCCCTCAAGCGGCTCTTTTGTATAATGAAGCTCGCCATCTATACGACTCAACCCTATGCTTCACAGCGCGTCGAAGTTGGTGAAAGCAATGTATATCAGTCTGGTTGGTAATATTCCACCGTGCTCCATGTCGGCACTGTAGGGATGCGAGGGTCTATAGCATTACGACCTCGGCCATTCATGACATGCGTACGCCCCGACCCCCCCTCCGCTTGGTGCAAGCACTGTCTGTCTGATCGATTAAGACCCGTCGTGTTCCGTCCCGCCATCGTACCGAAGCGAGGGTCCGCATATGTTTATCTTTAACTATGGCCATTCGTGACACGAGCACACAACCTCCTTCCCTTATCTCTATGTGCGCTTCGCAGTTTCCGACCTCGGTGCTCCCATCACCTTCCTCACCTCCGCCATTTTGGGTGCTTCTTGGCTGGCCGTGTGGATCTGCGCTGGATCCGACGGCCCCAACCACGCAGAAGATACAACCTCAGCACGATTGATCGCTGCAGGTGATGCCATTTCTTCCTCTGATGGTGGCTGTCATAATATTGGCAAAACGGGTCCGGTTGCTGATACACACCAGAGAGAAGCGGGGCTTGATTCGTCAGACAGAGGTAAAGCTGATGGACCGAAGACCGGCAGCGAATTAGTAGTGTTTTCGCGGTTGAGAGTAGACGGGTCTAGAGACCGAGGGGCCGCGCATAAGCCGGAGAAAGGTCACCGAACGGCAACACCCGCAATGCGGCCAGACTCCACGCTAAAAGTAAACCATTTGTCGTGGACCAACCCCGAGTTGCTGTATCGTGATAACTCTGGACTTTCTCGCGCGAGCAATAACGGCTGGGCGTCAGCGGCAGATGCAAGCCAAAAACCTTTAAGTGTGCGGGACGAGCAGGATGACGGAGAGGGAGGCAATGGGAACGATAACCTTCTAGACGGCATGGGGTCGAGCTTCAGTAGCTTCACACACAGCGTCGGGAAAAACCAAGCAGGGAAGCGGTGGAGCGTTGCACAGGAGCGCGCAGGCAGTGGGGGGACTCTCAGCGACAACAGCAGCAACAACAGCCGCAGGAGCAGCCGGTCCACCGAGGAAACCCCTCCCACACGCACAAGCAGCGGCGAATATATCCCCGTGAATGGCGCTGAGGACGATAGTACGGACGGGCGGTGGAATGGCGTGCCGCAGGAGCTTGGCACGGAGAGCAGGAGAACTCCCGGCAACAACGGATACGGCAGCCAGAGCCCTATCCCAAGCACCACCAGCAGCAACACCAGCATCAGTAGCCCGTCCGTTGTTGACCCAATGGGGAGGACAGGGGGCGCCGGCGATAGGATGGACCACACAGAGACTACCCCCATGTTGTCCGGAGGAGGAACGCAGGTCATGACCACCACCGCGGGCAAGACGCAGACGCAGGCGATTACGGGAAGCCGCTACCAGGTACGGACCCTCGCTGTGGTACAGTGGGCAGGGGGATAGGTACGCCACCTTTCTGTAAGCGTAGGTCCTCATAACAGACTCATCCCACGGTAGGGGTTGTACGTTTTGCCTTCTGAGGCATTATTTGCTGACCGGTTGAGCTCCTCAAGTCAGAAATTCTTCCTACGTTCGCTTAGAACTAGCGCACGGAACGTTTGGGTTGGACGGCGTCAGTCACTCGCACAAGTGGCGCTGGACTGCTGAAAAAACGAACCCTTCAGAAAGACCCTCCTCTCACCGTAGTCTGCCTCTGGAAGAGGCTACACCGGAGGGGGTGTACTCATGTCGTGCACGGCCATATTCGTATGACTAGAGGCCCTCGCATCCCCCCAATGCCGGGAAGAAGCACGTTAGGCTTTCAATAATCAGGCAGACATTGCTTGCACCAAGCGCGAATCGCTGTGGGGTATTGGGCGAGTCGCATGGAGGATGAGCTGTATCCTGATCAAAACCGCCTGCAAGGCGGACTTGATCATGGACGACAGCCTACAATGAACTTATTTAATTTCTGGCGTGGCCACGTTCGGAGACGGCATTTCATATTACTATGTATTTGCCTCGTGGGTGCCTTACCATTAACTCACTACGTGATACGATCTTTCTCCTCGTGCGGAGTTGAGGTTCTCAACCCTGCGCAAATGATCCAACAAGACGGCCAGCCTTGGTGACCGCCGCACAAAAACATCAAAACGGTAATCTGGTTGTCTATCTCACGTAGTGAGATGCGTGTTTTACAGCATCGTCGCCAACCGGCGCCAACCCAACCTATAAATGCATACCATGTTCATATGGGGGGGGTGTACTCGTGGCGTGCACGGCCGTAGTCTATGACCATAGTCCCTCGCATCCCTTCAATGCCGGGACGGAGCACGTATGAGTTTTGACCAACCAGGCAGACATTGCTTGCACCAAGCGCGAAGCGCCGTGAGGTATTGGGCGAATCGCATGGAGGGTGAGCGGCATCCTGCTAAGAACCGCCTCTGAGGCGGACTTGCATATGGACGACAGCCTCCAATCAAATAATTTAATTTCTGGTGTGGCCACTTCCAGAGACAGCAATGGGAGCTCTATCTAACTACCTCACGGGTGCCTTACCAGATACACACTACGTGATACGATCATTCCTCTTGTGCGAAGCAAAGGTTCTCCACCCCGCACAAATGATGTGCTCGACCGCCAGCCTTGGCGACCGCCAAACAAAAACAAAAAACGGTACCCTGGTTGTGTAGCTCACGAAGTGGGAGGCGTGTTTTACAGCATCGTTGCCAACCGACGCCAACCAGGGGGGGGGGTGGGTTAACTCGTTGGACGCTGTCATTCATACATGCACACCACGATAAGAGTAAGACTGCCTTGTTAAAAATAAAGCATCTCCTTTCATGCTGTGACTCACATACGATAAATGAAGTACACACAATATTGCCTCACAAGTTTCTTCTTTTGGTGGATATGCAGCTCAAGTCCTCCTACGGGACTCGCCGAACAATCCCACGGCGCTTAGCTCATTGGTGCAGGGTGGTGGCTCCCAGCCTGGTCGTCGTACAAAAACTCGACGCATTATGTCCCGGCGTTGTAGGGGTGCGAGGGTCTACCATCACACGACAAACGACCACGCGCGACAATGAGTGCACCCTATATACGTACAAGCGAAGTGCCCGACGTTGGAATGTCAAAACCGTTTCCGAACCCACATCATACCAAAACACACTTGACTCCACGGGCAACTCAAAGCTTCCTACTGATATCTCTCGTTTAACTATAAAAAACAATCGACCACTAGTCTGGCTATCATTCTCCAATCAACTGAACATCATGCATGTGAGGAAACATATCAACCACATTTGTCGATCATATACGGTTCCGGTTACTTGACTCTTCGACGTAAGTGGCGTTTAGATCCGCACGACGATTCAACCTCCCCACTCGGCGGTCAATGTCATACCTCTATCAAAACTAGATACCAGCACGTGAATATCCACACAAACCAATACTCAAAACGCCAGAAACCCTGTATTTCGTGTAAGGCGCTATCTACTGAGCTATAGGGTTAAACGATCGATCGATCACCCAGCCCAGGGTAATCCTTAAACTACAACCCGGCTGTCTGAACGGTGGGTCATATGAGACATCGGTACCGTATACGGCCGTACGATGACCTACCCGCTACGGTTCGAAACCTGGTGATCCAGGGAGACATGGTGTTCGGGACGTACGCGCAAGCGTTTCTATAACCGAAACGTTCGAAGTGAGACTCGAACCCGTGCGATGGATGACGTCCCATGTGAGGGTGCTACCTACTGAGCAATGAGGGCAGACGGTCGATTGATTACCCAGCCCAGGATCATCCTTATAACATAAGCCATCCTCTTGACCTCCCAGACTTTCTCGGCAGTCAGCCGTGATCGTAACAGCCTAGCAAGTTTCGTCTCGTATAAACCAACATCCCAAATTCCCAGCAGCTCAAAAATAATATGCTGAAGGACCATACTTTAGTGCCAGAAAACCAAACATCTCCACTCGGAAAAATCAATTATGTCAGAGAAATACACGACAATCCTAAAAGTAATGCGAGAAAGCTAAACATCATCCCCTAGAAGATAAGAGAAACAAAGTGATCCCAGGAAAACACCAAAAAGCCAGGAGCCGAAGAACCAAAAATTAGTGCTCTCACAGAAAAATAAAACAATTGGAACCGAGTGTCGAAGACCTAGAACCCACACGTAGAGCGTCTAAAAATAAACTAAAGCAGTGATATTCAATAAACTGACTGGAACGTAACGCGACCGCACGTTAATTCCAATATACCCCCCGTGCGTCCCTTTTCTTTCATGGAGTTTTGCACATGGTAATATGAGCAACCAAACCCATGGGCTTCCTGTCGTGTTGTTGATAACATACTCAAAAGCTCAAATACAAAACCAAACCCTTCGATCTTCCCTCGTAGTTACCATTTTCAAGATTCCATCTTCATCTATCAAAATTAAATCTCCCATATTTTTTCATCTTTTGCCCAGCAAAGAATGTCGGGATTTCTACGTTTTTCTGCGGGTCGTGCCTCCAACAACAGATTCGATCTTCGGGTTGGAATGGAAAAACAGCACGCAAAAACTATGCCCGAACGCGAACATCTCGCCCGAGATGCCTCTCTGCATGTAGTAGTTACTCGCGCGCGTCCTCAAGGCTACATCGAGGGTGGGTGTTCGGTATCTAGCTGCATTTCGTCCCTCCCTACTGCAGTCTCACCATACACACACAGGCCGCCAACAATGCGCTGCTCGCACTCGCACGCACAACGAACATTCATAGTCGTAGAACGAATTACAGCACCTTCGAGCACTCATGGTAAACAGTCACCCAGCGTATCACGGACTACCGCATGCAAACCCTTGCAATAAGAGTAAGGCATTAGGAAACAAAAACCACCAACAGGGACTCCACACGGGTAGCATATACTTGGAGTCTTGAATGAACAACAATCAAAGCGGTAGCATATACAATACACTCTTCACTACTACCCCATCTTGCAAATATCAGTACTCGGTTGAAGAAGTCCCTAACCCACCCACCCCACAACAACTTAGCAACCCAACTGAACGGGTCTGCATAAATGCTGTGCACATACGTCCTGCTATAGTACCGGTCCGCTCATAAGAAACCTGAAATCGGGCTTAGGCTGACTTTCGTTGTATCCCACACTACTACGTAACTCCAATATAATAGCTGTCGACTTTCTTATTACCCCGTGATGTTTAGGATGAGTTTCTTGTGGGGCACTTTCTTATGCGAAGGCCGGAAGTGTACCGCAACAGCGGGGCAGGCGGGAGGGCGGGGGGGGGGTTCACCGTTGGTCAAGCTCCAACTAATTTTGTTACGAGCTAGAGAACAAAAACAAAAACATATTATTATACACATACCTGAGACTCCAGATCTCCGTTCCAGGGCGATGAACATGTTCTCTGATGGCGAAGCTGTTCTCGTTTCGGCTTGATCGGGCGATGACCGTCCGGGTCCTCTCCCTAGCTCACGAAGGTGCTGAATATCACCCATGTCTGTATCTCCCATTATCTCTCCCTCGTTCCCTGCTTTCGGTCAACGCCGATTCCTCGCATCACGCTCACGCCAGCGTTCTTACCCCTCCAGCACCTCGCAATGGATGATCCTGGTGTGAGCTCTCCCCTTGTGCTCCTCCTTCTCACGATCATAGGCAAAACATTTGAGTTGCGGCCGACAAATCGACAATTCGATCGGATATACTCGTATATCGCTCATCCATTCAGACAGGCACGAGAAGGTCTCGGCTAGATGGCAGTGCGTCGCTCTCTTGGCTATAGCGCTCCTTGTCTATCTGCCCTTGCCTCTACTCATGTATGTCTGATGGCGTCGGTGTATCGCAGGTCTTGTGCTTCTCCCAGACTCGCCTCTGCAGTTTTACTTCGGTTTCGCTTCTGAAGAGCGTCCCAGGGAATATCGCTCCCAACGCGAAAATCCTTGCTTCCCCAAATCGATCCAATTTGGTTGCCATGCATATACTGTACCGCCCGCGCACAATATCCTTGGATGCATCACACTACTGTAGTGCAATTGATAAACTCGTACACGGGCCAGGCTTTTTAGCGAGGATGAGATGCTTGCACACAGGGGCGGTGTCATGCAGCGAGGAGAAGATGATCAGGTATAGAGTGTTTGATAAATGCACCCGAGTGTACCGACACATGAAAACAAGTAGAAAACGTCGAAAATCAAAGTGGAAGAACTAAGGTGCGAAGTGCCGCCGTGGGCATTTCATAACCGTCTCCAAACGCATGTATGATACCAGAACGTTGAGCCGCTGAAACTCTCCGACGGATATCTCCCGTGTACTATCAGAACACAATCGACCACTTTCCAACGATGTTGTGGCTGAAACTCTCCAATCAACCACACATTTTATCACACATACGATAATAACCATCAACTAAATACATGTAGACCATATGCGATTCCGGCTACACGACTTTGACGCGAGTGACCTTTATATCCATCAGATTCTTAAAAATCGTATCTTAGCACGCGTCCTTGCTTACAGTGACTCCCCCTCTCTATTCAAACGGTGGGTTGACATATTGGTTTCCGTTAGACAGAATTTATCAACCTTAAAAGCGAAACATAGGGTCAGGCAGTCACGGGATCACATTTAAAAAAAAACAAATAGTACACACAACTCTCTCCTAAAGTTTGAACCAAAAACAGAACTAGTGGGCAGAGTGGATTTTCTGGACAAATTTCAGAAACTTATTTTATTCCGGCGTTTCTTATTACTTAGATTTTGGCATTATTTTGAGTCCTAATTTTTCAGGCGATGAGAGATACTCGGCTGAGTGCCTACTGCCCCCATTTTCTTTTTGCAAGTGTCGAAAGCGTTTTTTATGCCTTGTGTTTTCGCGGTATGCACAGTCCTATCGGATTATTGCTACACTGCGATGGACAGGAGAGTTTCAAAATTTAATGTCCAATTGCAAGTGCGATACAGGGCCACTCGTCCATATGCCGTAAATTTGTGGGGTAAAGCAGGGACGCGCCCCCTCCTACCTTGGGATAACACCAGTCGTGGTTTGGATGTCGAAGAGTCGATCGAGGGGGTTCGGAAATGTATTTATTATACTTTTCCGTATACCCCTGGTGTCTCACCTTACGGCATAACACACCCCTCGAGAAAAAGAGCGAATTAGAAACGCAGGCTCAGATTCACAGAAACATAGTACAAGCTTCGTTACGATAATGTGGACCCCAACAAATATTCAGAATCGGAATTTCACGCTATTCTTGGGAGATGGGTCTCGAAAGTTCGTGCACGTGTTCCATAAACCCGCTCTTTACCCTTTAACGGACGTTTAATCTTATGTTCGGTTTTTTGTCAGTTTTTTGTTTTTGTTTTTGTATTTTGATTGTTGGGCGATAGCAAAACAAATATAAAAGGAAAAACAACACAAAACCCACTTGGTCAAGGCCTCGACAGGGGTTTAAAGAACACGTATTAATACAATTCAGTACCTATCTAAAAAACACCTGACGTGGATATTTGGGTACTTGTACGGAAAATACTTGGTATTTCTCAGTTGCCTGGTCATGACTTCGTTTAGGTATAGGATCATCTTTGGACGCCAAAATATGACTTGATAATGACCCTACGCAGTCAGATGGCCGAACAAATTTGCCGGATTCATTTTACAGACGTCCCTTGAAGTACTTAGAACCAGCTCATTCCAAAACAAACGGAAAACTAAAAGTTTAATTCCTACGGAAACGCCTGCATTTTCTGGCCCTTTTCAAGGCCCGTGGTCGGTCGCGACATCGCAGTTCTGGCGCTAGCACCAGCCCTTGGGCCTCAACTGAAAAACCGACTTTGTCACCCTCTGGCACGTTTAATGGCGGTCAGCATGATTTCAAATGTGTGATGCCCGACTAGATGTTTCAAGCGGCATTCGTTCGTGTCTGCCAAACTTTGGGTCGTTGAGGTTGGATCAGCTTGTAAATATATTCGTGAGTCATCACACAGAAGATATTTTAGAGCTCGAACCCATTTTGAGGAATTCTACCGTTCAGGTGCACCATATTGTTGTTCGAGCGCCTCGCTTGGGGATCTCCATACTAATATTAAGTCAAAAATTGATTTAAGGAGGAAAATACAAGTTCTACCTGATGGTACAATCCCATGACTATTGGAACACAAATCTGAATGTTAGGCGAATTTGGATTAAGGAGACCGACCAGTCAGAAAGGTTTCAACCGAAAAAAATAATTGTGTTTTAGTTATTGATATATACGCAGACACTCGTTTAAATATGTGGAAGGTACAGCAGTCGTATGGCTGGAATAATCGCTGCTCGTTGTCAGATTGGAAATGGAATATGAACAATAATTAGTGAAACTCCGACATGCGTCCGATTTTTATGGTTCTTGCGCCAGGCGACAAAATTGTCTTCTAAGGTTCCGTGGAGGGCGATGGTCACGAGCTCGGCGGCATGGGCGGGCGTGGCCGCGAACATAGGCGCGACCGTGTGTGTCAACGTGGTGACGAGCTGGCTTCCGACCTACTTCGAGGAGCTGTTCCGGGTCGATCTGCGAGATTTGGGCGTTGTAACGTTGGTGAGAACATGTTCCAATGTGTTTTGTTGTGGTCGGATGCATGAAAGTCGCAGGACGACTGATGCTTCGATAGAGGAGTCACGTCTTCGTCTGTAACTTTCAGCCGTTTAAAGGCACTCGGCGGAGTGACGTATCTTCATTCCTCGCAAGCTCCATATATATATATATATTGTGTTATATACCAGGTATAACATACGTTTTTGAGCCTTTTGTTTTTGTGATATTCATTGCCATCGAGACTGTTTGTTACTCTACGGAAACAAGTTGTTTGGTATCTCCAGTCTTGAGTGAGGTACCGAGCCACTTGCCCGAGTGACGTAACCGAAGTAGTGTAAATATGGGGTTATATCGTATATACCCTCCTATCGTACCGCCGGTAGGAAAGGGAGGGGATGTGCATACTCATGTGATGCCGTAAGACCATATGACCGTCGCATCCCCACAATGCGGGAACGGAGCAACGTCGTGCGTTGAAACCGGCCAGGCAAGAGATTGGTCATACTTGCGCTGAGCGCGAAGCGATATATGAAGGGTAGGGTGATTCGAATGCAGGGTGAGCTGCATCCCACTAAGAACCGCCTGTAAGAGGAACGGAGGTATGCATGTAGTTTTGCCTAGGCTCCGTCGTTTAGGTTGCTCTGTGTTGTCCTCATGGCTCATGTCCGTACATATACAACGGACACATACACTCCAACCTATGTTATGGGAACCCAACGAAAACGGGGTTTGCTGTTTGAAAGGCGTGCTGCCATATGGGTAGAGCACGTTGTTTTTCCAAATTGTGTTTCCATATGGTGGGGTTCCCTAACTAAGGAAACGCTTAACGCTACTCATATATATATATATATATATTACAGTACCTATGCGACAGTATGTCATTTTTTTTCGGGCTGCGCTTTAGTATTTCTCAAGGTCAGGTTCATGGGCTAATTAGTACTGGTATACAGCTCTTCAAGTGGGGTGCCTCAGAAAATGGAAAGTGCAACCTTATCTTTGTAGTCGACCAAATCATAAACAGCTTGGCCAACAATTTATACGGTACGCGTATCGTCGTGGCGCGCGTGGGGGCAATATGCAGTTGTCGAATGTTTTTACGAATAGCTGTGTTGAGTGTTACCGCTCTATCTGTCAAAGCCGATGTCGCACCTGTGTTTCTTAGAGAGGGTTCCGTCAAAGGTTGCAGACGATATATGGTTTTCCGGATCTTGCCCAGTGAACCGCCGCGAAATCCCCACAGCTTCCAAAACAAGTTACTGCTGTCGTCTAATGATCCTTGCATGAATATATGAAAGTGGCGTGATAATTTGTCTGTAGTTATATGGGGTAGGCCCTTACAGGCGTGGTGGCTTCAATTTATTTACTCCTCACACGAAGGGCGTGCGTTATGTGCAGGTTGCACCTGCAAAAGGTTTTGTGCAAGCTGTGTGTAGGCAATTCCATCCTTGCCCGTCGACGCAGACCAAGCCAACCCCAAACACACTCCTAACCATAACCCTAACCCGAACCCGAACCCGAACCCCAACCGCTTGGGGAGCAGTAGGTCGGCAGGGGCAGCCACGCGGCTCTGCCGCGTGTTTTTATGACGTTTTTCCTAAACAAAACATGCGGCCCCAAATGCCAGCCTCACACATTAAAACCAGCATCCTGCACAAAAACAATTAAAGGTGCAACCTTCACACAGTACGCGGCCACACGAAGTGCTCAATGTGTCATGCACGAAACATGACTCCTTAGACATTTTCTCTCTCCTCCCGAGCGATAGTTGTTTACGCAACTCTGAACGGACACACATGTTACTGTCGTACAAGCATCATCCTAACCGGTAGTGTCTCACTCGAGCGGCTCGACCAATCATAACAATCCCAGCCCAGAGTGCATCCTGTACGGTGGGATAAGTCTACGCCATTAACTGACTGTTGGGTTGTGTGTATAAGCCGGTCGCCCCGGTAGAGTAGTGGTCAGCTTCAACGACTACTATCATTGGTACCCAGGATCGAATCCCACCGTGGTGAGAGATTTTGTCTCTATTTGAATAAATAAAAAGGAACCAATTGCTGAGAGCGCCTTCGTGGCGTGGGTAGGCGGAATCCGACGCAAGTCGACGAGGGAAGAAAGGGCTGAAATCTTCTCGCGACAAAAATGCAAAGCAAGAACCGTAGTGGGGGGGGGAGGGAGAAGAGCCCACTTTGTGACCCCGGATCTGAGTTACGACTAGAAAGGAGAGCGAAAGGAAGGGCGAAGATAATCAATGGGATGGAAAAAACAAAAAAAAAACAATATACCGGGGTGTATTATATAACGCAGGAACGCACGCCAGTGCTTTTTACTTGAATGTGCCTACGCCGTTTAAGAATGAGACTGTGGTATCACCTCTTTCGGGAAATCGTTTCCTGGTGCCTCTCCGAACGGCATGCAGGTATGTGCTCGCGACACTGTTTCGTTTGCTGATGCTCAAAGGTACTTCCCCGCGACCTCAACCCTCCTGTCGCCAACTCTCTCTATATCTCTATTTTCTCCCATCCACCTCTGTATCCTTCTCTCTGCTTCGCTCCCTCCGTTTCCCACCATCCCTATCACCTCTTCCCCGCTCCCCTCTCCATTTCTATGTATTACTGTCTCACTTCTCTCTCTCTCTCGCTTGGCCATGGAAACCAGATGACTCCCTACCTGACAATGGCGGTGTTCTCCATCCTGGGCGGCAACCTATTCGGCTGGCTCACCAACACCCACGGAATACCCAGATCCCGCGCCTTCAAGCTTATCACAGGCGTTTCTTTCGCCTGCGCCATCCTATTCTTGCTCTCTATGGGCCTCGCCACATCCCCCACCATGGGCACTGTCCTCTCATCCCTAGCCCTGGCCAGCATGGCCCTCTCTCGGGGAGGATGGTCCACCTACCACGTCGAAATATCCTCCCTAGAGCACTCGGCAATGCTTTACTCGGCCGGGAATACTGCCAGTTCGGCCGCAAGCGTTGGAGCCATAGCCGTTACCGGCAAGCTTCTCGACTATTTCGGTGGTGCCGGAGAGGCGGCGGCGTGGGTAGCGGCGTTGGGGGCCGTCGGGGCCATGTGCGGTTCTTGCGGAACTTTCTTTTTGGTTTTCTCCAAGGGAGACGAAATATTGTTTTCGTCCACAGCTGTGGCAGTAGGCGGTAAATATGCCACCGTTGCCGCCGCCGCCGTGGTGGGGGAAAGGCGGGGCGATTTCGTGGAGGGCAGCAGCAGCAGTAGCACGGGAGAACGAAGCATGCTGGCCAACGCTGAGGTGTAGAAGGGTGGGGCGGGCACTTTTAGACCCTTGTTTCTCAGTCCCTTATTGAAACCGCTCGGCCGAGTGACCCTGCAGTACAACCGATGTATTTGCAGGTATATCAATAGCTTCGAGGCGTTTTCGGTGTTTGTAATATGTGCACACTGGGGCGAGGGATTTGTTTGTTGCCCCTCGTGAAAACATCAAATTAAAGTATATACTCGAAGGAGGTACTGCAGGGACACCCGCCCGAGCGGCCTGAAGGCAGTACGTAAGGAAGCACGGCGGTAGCCCACTTACTTTACCACTGGATTTCCTACGGCAGGGATAGGAGCTCAACGTTCCTTGCTCGGGATTTTCGCTGCCTCCTCGCACTCAACAGTAGACGTTCGAGACGCGTGCTACGGTAGAGGTAGCACTTTTTGGCTGAATCGTTTTCTGAACGATCGGACTCCTTAACCCAAATTCGTCGGATTTTCATTTTTGTGATGAATAATGTTTTAGAGTATACTTCGGTCATGGGATTTCTCATCAGGCGGCACTTTTATTTCCCTCTAAAATCATATTTTCGGTGAGGTATGACGCTCCCTAAGTGAGGAGCTCAGAAAATACATGGTGCACCTCTATCGTAGCATGCGTCTCAGAACAAAATCGTAGTCCGACCTATGGATACATACTACCAGGCGCTAGATGTGTATGTAGACTAGTGACTCGACCCACAGCGCTGTCGGGGGTTTGACGTCTTAGCTCAATGTGTTCCAGCCGGTTGCGCTTTTGAAGCGGGGAACCACTGGTCTGGGTAATTTTGTTTGCTACCCGGTAGGTACTGTAGTACATTTTGTGTTATTCAAGACTAACGGCATTTAAAAATATTGGAGGGGTGGTGCGACCAAAATGCTTAGGCCTCATCTCTCTGGCGATATTTTTTGAGCCATTTCGTGTGAGAGAAGCTCAGACCATTGCTCTAGGTATATAGGTTGAAACCAACGAAAAACAGTGAAACATTTGCATAATATCCACCCTTATTAGGTACGTATCATGGCGTGGTAGGCGTTTGCACCGTTCGCCTCAGTATTTTCCGACCAGTTATGCTTCTCACGTGTGCAACTTTCTAGTAGTATTACAATCATATTACTACTCCATACCTGTTTTTTTGGCCCACAAATAAAAACGGTGGTCAGTTTTGCGTGAATGAATCGTCTTCGAAAGTCATGCTCCGGTTGATATATTGAGCTGCTCTTGGGGTGAGAGTACCAAATAAGGTACCACGTTTAACCGTGGTTAGTATCTGAAGAGGTATATAGCTAATCAAGTTGAGCTGTCCCGCCAGCGATGCATGTTGCCGCCAACGTTATGGTGAAAACCCCTACCACCGCCTGTGATACGGCTGAGAATGAGGCATGCCACGGGGACAGTGGGCCTAACCAATACGATGTTCCTTCACGCGAGAATCGTGTTCATCACGCGGGCGAAGACGAGATCCATAGTACCGGTATGGGGGTTTCCAACATATGACGAGGCATTAGAAGTGTGCCATGGAAGGTGTACTACCACCTGTTGTTTGCTGATCATCGTAGCATGAGAAGTTCACAATCTCTCTCCAATGCTGATTTTGATTGAACGAGTGGACGCTCACTCTCGACCTATGTCAGACGATTTTGGAAGAAGTGCTGTTAACAAAAAACTTTCTGAACGATATTGGGTAGTTCAGTTGATGACCCCCCACCAGGCAGACAAATTTGCGCCAGAAGGCACATAAAAACTACCTCTATCGTATCGCGCGTCAGTAGGTCTTTGGGATGTCCCATGATTATTCGCCTTTACTTTAGGTCTGGATTGCTCTCGGTGGAGTAGTCGCTGATAGTACGACTCGAACATACGGGTATTATGTACAAAGTACATCTGTAATATACCTAGCTTCAACTAGTCCAAAGATGAAAAATTCTCTACACGTAAGTGTGCCCAGCAGGATGCAAACCCCCATGAACTACAAGAATAATACCGCAAAACCGATGGAAACTTCAAGGAGCAAGGTAAACGGGCTACGGACAATTGTTAAACAAATGCATAAAAACATAGATGAGATTGCACGCATGTTTTGGGATAGCACTTAAGCTAATGACCCTCGCCGATCATTTTAGATTTGCTAACGTCCCCCCCCCCCCGCGCCCCCCTTACATATCACGGCGCTTCTCGTTTCGTGCAACCAATGTCATAATGGCAAGGGAAAACAGCACGCGCTCCGCCCGGGCATTGCAGAGATGCGGGGGTCTATGATCAATCGACTGCGCGCATGCATGACATGCGGCTAGTTAGTACCCCCCCCGTACCATGGATGGCATAATTATAACACCCGCGCCTAAAAATTGGGGGTGTTTTTATTAGAAGTGTAGGAGCGGTGCGCTGTCTCGAAATTGGAGTGTGGTCAACGACCAAATGCCTAAGGCAAGCAATACATAAGTAACCACCCACCCCCCTTCAGTCCACCTACCGTCCCGGCATTGTGTATATTGACGCGCGGGGCAATGGCCATACTGCCTCGGCCAAACATGTAATGAGGATACCCACTTACTACTGTATGTAGCACGGCTTCCTTCGTGGGTGGTGAGCAGTTCTCAGTTTTGCGGTAGCGAGCGGCGACGGGAAATGACGCGGTCATCTAGCCATTACCTCGAGCCTTCTTCCGGAGCTGGAAAACTTCGTTGCCTGAGGGCGACAGGTCGTTCATCTTGCAGGTGTCGTCGACTTCGAGTCGGGCGACCCCATCGGTGTCACTGACGCCCGGCTGTTGCGTGTTCCGCTGAATGCCTTACGGCTACACAGTCATGCGACTGGTCCCAGCCTTAGCTAACCCACACCCCTTCAGTTCTCAGCCGTGACCCACTCGCCCTCGCCAGCTGCAGCAGCTACGGCCGGTACGTTGCCCTCGCCAACTTTGCTCGCGTGTTTGAACGAAGACCAGCGTTCTCCATCTTCTGCGCGTCCAGGCTCGACTGCAGCCGCACCTGAAAGAGATCGCCTTCGAATCACATTACTCTGGGTGGGTCCCCTCGGTTATTGAACAGCTTGGTAATATGCTCAGCGAGTTTCCTGATGTGTTCTCCACCTCCAAACCAGACGTTTGCTCCTGAACTTTGATGCATTTCGATATTTCGGTCCCGGAAGGCAGTGCTCTGGGTGCTTCCCGGCCCCATCGCATTAAACCTATCTTGTCCAAAGAAGTGGAAGGCACCCTCGACCAGAATGTTGAGACTGGGCTGATCCAGCAGTCGACACCCCTATATTCGAGCTCGCTAGAGGTCATCCCGACGATCTCTGAAGGTGTCAGGATCACGGTGAACGTCGAGAAGCTGAATCAAATCAGCAAGATGAGCCAACTGCAGATTCCTCGTGTGGACCAAGTCCTGGACTCTTTGGGCTCAGGACGGGTGTTTTCTTTGTTCGACCTGGTTTCTTCGTTCCACAAAATAACGGCCAACAAGAACACAGTTCCCCTTGCCGCGTTCTGCACGCCCACGGGCCTCTATGAGTGGCTCGTCATGCCCCAGCGCAGCAATGCTCAACCTTCGTCGTTCGTCAAGGTGATCAATGAAATCATTAAGGGTTTGTAACAGGACGATGCCTACCTTGTCGTGGATATTGTTTTTGACTCCGACCCGGTAGCGCATGTTCGAACGATTCGCTCCCTCTTTGGGCACTTGCGGAAGCATAACGTAGGCGAGCGCCTTTCACTGAGGGACCCAAAGTAACGTAGATGAATCTCCAGGCACGGCTGTCGATAGCTGACTTTCATGCCTCCGCCGTGTTCGATAGTTTTCCTTCTCTATGGGTTTTGAGGCTAGGAGGGTTTTCTTGCATGGCCTAAAAATAGGATTTTTTTTGGAATTTTGGCGTGCGTTCAGTATTGGGTTTGATGCCTTGCTTTTGTTTTGTCTCGTCCTGGCGACGCCCAGCAACCAAGCACAAAGTGCCAAGGACCCAGCAACCCACGACCTACACGCCGAGCATACACGTATGTATGTATGTATGTGTTTTGATGATTCCATCACGGTCGTGTTTCCTCAGAAGAGCCGATATCTTCATATCGTCTATACATATTTTGATTTGTTTAGTTGTGCCGATATTTCTTGGGAGACAAAGGATCCCGACTACTCACAAGTTCTGGGATGCTCGGCCCCGTGGTCTATTCGGGCTGTTGGGCGGTGACGTGAACCCTTACACTACTATAGTCGTTTTTGAGGCTGTCACTGGTGGTCAAAAGCGGGTATGCTTTCGATCGAACGGGGTGGAAAAAGTGGTCAATTGGGGGGAGTAGATAAACTTAGTAGATACGTGGGGTTATCCCCCCCCCAAGATGTGGTCAAAGCGGGGGCTTTGTTTGTCCTCTCATGCGCTGCTGTCCCATTAGTAGGCTCAAACCCGAGCCAGAAAAAAAAAAAAGGTGTGTGCGTGCTTGGCATGGGCTTCGGGCATTTCGCCAGGGCTTCGGAATTGCGTTTGAGGCCTGTTTGGGCCCGCGGGAGCAACTTCCGCGGGCGCGCTTTGCCTTTACCCCCAAAAGGCCGGAAACCAGGGGGTATATCCCCACATGACCGTTCCAATACCATTTATTTCAAAATCGGAATTAGAACGCGAGTCCGAAACTCCGAACTCTATTCTAAGGGTCGCTCTTATCGGAGCCATAAAATTCCAAAATTTCCATGTTTTTTTCGCGCATTTTTTTAGATTTCCATTTTTCCACTTTTTTTCCCCATTTATTGGAACGTGAAGCCTTCCAAACATTTTTGCCCTGTGAAGAATTTCCAAAATTTCCATAATTTCCAAGATTTCCAAGATTTCCTTTTTTTTAATATTGGAAATTATGGAACAAAGCTGCTCGATAAGAATGGCCCTTAGGGTCGTTCTTATCGGAGCCATAAATTTCCAAAATTTCCATGTTTTTTTTCGCGCAATTTTTTAGATTTCCATTTTTTCCATTTTTTCCCCCATTTATTGGGACGTGAAGCCTTCCAAACATTTTGCCCTCTGAAGAATTTCCAATATTTCCGTTATTTCCAAGATTTCCAAGATTCCTTTTTTTTTGGACAAAAATATTGGAAATTATGGAAAAAAGCTGCTCGATAAGAATACTTTACCCAAATAAATGTTGGGCTAAAGATGCCCATGATGTATTCGTAATGCACAGCAGAGCTGCACGAGTTACGAGGTCGAGTAGCACCGTACAACACGATAAAATCATAAACCCATGTACCCTGGCGTGCAAGCTTTTTTAGCTATCTGTACGTACGTACAGCAGTATGTATATATACAATGTTTAAAAATGTACGTACTCGCATATACTCGTACCTTCTAAGAATCGCAGCTATTATTGCTGCTGCTGCCGTCGCCGCTGCTGCTGCGGCTATCCCGGCGCCGCACGCTCACAGCACCGTCACACACGCACACCTATCTTGCCCTATGGCAGCTGCCTCCTTCCACAGAGTTTTGTTGTGCTATCGAACCGCTCATGCTGGTGTGGCTGATTCAGCCTTTGCACACTGAGCCAAGGGCGGGTGAAAAAAAGCAGGGCTCTTCACGGGTCATCAGTCGACTTCCCGAACCCGGTCAGTTATTTTTTTAGTCCCACGGTTCTGGTCGGGTCGGGTCGGGTCGGGTCGGGCTGGGTCCGGTTAGATCGGATCGGATCGGGCCGGCTCGGGACGTTTTCAAACTTTCACAGATCTGGTCGGGTCACCCTTACCCGACCCGACCCGACCCGACCTGACCCGCGAGGTCTGACCCTATCCGTGAACAGCTCTGGTTATTTTGGACACTTTTCCCCCGCCGATGACCCAAAGCGATCAAGAGTTGATTATATAATAGCCCTTCACAACTGCAACCACGTTTTGGCGAAAAAATACTAAAAAATTGAGTCGGATTTTTTTTGCAGTGGTCAAGGGGTTTAATATAAGTACGCGGGAAGGAGGGGATCGAAAGGGCACGGGTACATAATTCATGGTGCCTTAGAGGGGGGGGCGGGGGGTCGGGGGTGGTACTCATATCATGAATGGCCGTAATCGTATGACCGCAAGCCCTCGCATCCCTGCAATGCCAGGATGGAACGCGTGGGGTTTTCGCCGACCAGGCAGACCTTGCTTGAGGGAGAAGAGGGGGGGGAGTAAAAGTTGCACGTGCCCTGATTATTTTTTCTGCAAGTATTTATTAGTAGCCGTTTACCAACACGGCCGTAACTATTGGCTCGTTTTTTTTCACCTCGCCATTCACCCTGATGTTTGGCGTCCTGCGGAATCGGGGTTGGTTTTCCATCTTCTTTCCAATCGTCAACCGCCGTTTCGAAAGGGGGGAGGTGGGAGAGACGGCGAAGGCGAGACGAGGGGGGGTGGGGG
>MEHQ01000644.1:114281-173946 GCA_008828725.1 Saccharina japonica | reverse complement strand
CCCGTACGCAGAGCAGCCGCGAATCGCTGTGGCCACGACGACAGGCACGGCGCACGTACGAGTTGTACTACAGTATCCCAGCCTGCGACGTAAGAAGACGGTGCCGGGCATGCCGGCGTAGGGATACGCGTGCGTTTTGAACGTGTGTGGGAAAAAAAAAAAAAAAAATGTTTGTTTGCATTTGCTCAACTCTAAGTTGCTATGATAAAGTGGGCGTCAAAGATCACTTGATTAAAGTATTGTTTTTTGGGCATCAGACTATATATAATAGATAGATAAGAAGGGAGAGGTCAGGTTTGGGTTGCCTCATGTCGTCAGAACGCACGTATGTATGTGTTGTTGAAGAGAGTTTGGCTCTAGCAGCAGCAGCAGCAGCAGCAGCAGCAGCAGCAGCAGCAGCAGCAGCAGCAGCAGCAGCAGCAGCTACTCGTAGCAAGCATTATCATCGAGCAGCAGCCAGGGTATAGACAGCAGCAGAGGAGTTGTCGAGAACACTTGGGGTTTGGACCAAGAGAACCTGTGCAGCAGAAGAGTGAGAAGTACTGAGGGCAAAAGGAAAGGCAAGAAGAGTTGTGTGTGTGTCGTTGAATTGCGCTGGTCGGAGTTTTGTTGTTGGAAAAGGCAAACGAGCTCAATCCGATTTGTTTTTTTCCGATCATGCACAGTTTCCTCAAATTGATAAAGACATCAGCACCGAGCACCAACACGTGGACCTGCAGGATCAATATTTTGTAAGAGGTAGACTGATATGGCCGAGTGTGTCACAGCTTCGAGTGTGATCAGATCACGAGGGTTTCGAGCGCTTTGTTCAAGGGGCCCCTTCGGTCATAAACAAAAAGAGTACGAGTACCTGTTGTGATGAGGATCGAAAATATGTACATTTTCGTTTTGTTTACAGCAGCAATACTATTTCTGGTATAATAACACCATATCAGACACCGTGACACCGGCATAGCTCCAGTTCTAATGCTCACCGACGATGGGTCATCAAATTTACAAATCGAAAAATGGCATGGTCTCTAAATTCAAGATGTTATTCACGCAAGCAAGCAGCAGCAGCAGAACGATCGACGATTTGGATGTTGACACAACGACGTTGCTTCGCGCCCGACGCGTAGCCGGCAATCGGTGCGTCTCTCCGTCGCCAGACTACAGTCGACTGGCGCGGGCTCGGACCTAGATACGAAGGGAAGCGCACTCGGTGCGCGTCTCTCCATACTCGTAGCCTTTACAGCAGCAGCAGCAGTAGCAGCAGTAGCAGCAGCAGCAGCGGCAGAAGCGTTCAGTCAGTCAACGTGCTGGGCTCGCATGCTTGGTTGTGTCAAATACAAAATGCCAAGACAAGTCGACTCGAGCGCGTTCGGCACGTCGCCGCCAGATCAGAGGCAGCTAGCGTGGCTTCGGACGCTTGGATCCTACGCCCAGTGCAGCGCACTCGGCGCGTCTCTTCGCGGCGCCAGACCACAACAACAACAGCAGTTGGTGTCGCCGTTTGCTCGGATCTTTGCATGTAAAAAAAACATTTTTTTTTCTCGCGTAGAACTGCATAGGAATACTCTTTTGATTTTCAAACCACAGTAGGTCTACGTAGGTCGTCGCTGAAAAATCGATCGGACCATAATCTGAAGCTCAAAATTCGAAGCGCATAGGAAACGGCCTACTCGTACGAGTAAGAGGTACGAGGGGCCCTCTTGGGTTTGCCAGGGAGCGTAGGCATTGCTGTGTTTGCATCACGAAACGCAATTGCTCCGCAGCAAGATTTTGATCGTTTCGGAGCTCCTGCTCGGTATCTACACTCTGCTGTGGCCACGTAGGACGCTACAGACGGTCGAACTAGAAGCCCAGGGTAGGTTCACCTACTATTAAAAGTGCTCGGCGTCCTCGTCAAAAATCTGAGTTAAAACAGTATCAGCAGCCGGAGAGCCTTTCATTTTCCAAATTCGTCTTGGGTACCAGGGGTATGGATTGCGAGTCGATTTCCAGTAGGAGGAACTTTTCGTGATGAAAAACGCGTCTGATCGATACGTCTCCACAGACACAACTGGTTCCCATGATCTAGGCTCTCTAAACCTACTCATCGATTGGCAGTGTGAGCATTATTAGGGCCCGTATAAACGAACATTTGTTTTCGTTTGTTCGAGTTTTTTTTTTTTGTTCGTTTGTTTTGATTTGACCTGATGGTCGAAACGTGAATAACCAGCAAGATATTTCGATTTCAAAACTGAGTAGTTCAATAAAACGGAATTCCACAAGGGCGTATAAAAAAGTGAAAACGACACCACACTACTCGTAGGAAGGTCAGAATGAAAAACAAACCGGATCGCTGTGATCACAGGACGAAATGAGCGAAAACCATTTTCTGTTCGTTTTTTGTTCCTTTTTTTAACTTGGTTTTAGAGACCCCCCCTATTTTTTTTCCGCTGGTGGGGGTGGGGGTAATTAAAAGAATGGTTGACTTATTGTTTTCTGGGATCACAACGGTCCGGTTCTTCCCTCCAATATGGGGGGGGGGTAGTGGGGTATCTGGGATTCAGATCCGAGCATACCCTTGAATTCCACAAGAAGTCTTTTGGGACTTCTTTATTTTGCTCTTTTTCTTCTTTTTGAATTGGGAGTTCATCCAACTCGACGTGGCGTGTTCCATGAAACCGAAGGAAGCCACGCAAACTTGAGCCATGTCGTCGACGGATTCAGAGGCGAGGTCCACCATTCTCGAGAGGCACGGCCACCGGACCAGCCGCAGCGCGAGGTCCGACGGCCCCTAGCATAGGGTAGACCGCTTGCGGCGCCTAAAAATTAATATAGGCCGTAGCAAACCCAATTTTTCACCCCTCTTTGCCTCTCAAACCACACGAGCACCGACCAGGTCGCGACTTGGCGTTGAAGTTCGATCGCTATATCCCCGTCGCTGCTGCCCGCGTTGGGCTTCGGGGCTGCGCCAGCCCACCCAAGACATCCCTAGAGTGATATCCTCCTAGCCGGTGCCGGCAGACATAATTTTCGGCTGGCAGCGGCGCTCCGGGGAGGACACAGGCCGTAGGTCGCCTCGTTGGTTGCTCACGGGTATTCGTTGACCCTTGTGCTTTATTCTCATTTTTTTTTACGCAATACACCATTCCTCGATAAGACCCAAACACGTTTTTTCAGGGAAATCGTATTCAAGACAAACGAAAAACAAAAGTTATTTTCCCATTTCAATAAAAGGCGATGTTCGTTAAGATGGGCCCTTAGAACTGGAGATAAGATGTGTCGTTTTCCGTACGGAGTCATGAAAATGTAGATATATTCCACATCTATCCGTATCGCCCTCTCGCGGGGATGCTCTATCTTCGTCAACTTTGCCGCTGCTGCAATCGCCACCGGCGGCCGCGGCAGACCCATACCCTGATTGCATTGCTTGCGTTTCCGGTTGAACTAGGGGTCAGGTTAGTGGCCGGTATTGTAGACTTTGCATCTGCAGCGATCGACATTGACGTGAGACAAAGTGTTGACCTACACTTTGGATTTATTCACCATGGTGCAGGGTTTCACTGTTGTAGGACATTCGTCTGTGAGACTTAAGTGTTGTGCTGGAGAGGATGGATGTGGTGAAAAAGTGCGAAAACTAACACGTGGGGTTTCCAAGGTGCATAGAAAAGTTTTATAGCGGGGAAAGAACGATTTCAAACTGTTATTTCTGCGATAAACAAACAAACGAGAATCGGTACGGATTATTTTCAGACGATTACCGCGTTCTGTTAAGGTACATGTCTGAACTTTATATGCTAGACAAATTATATATACGACATGCAACACACCGTGAACTGCCTAGTAAATAACGGTACCAACGTAAGAAAAGTCACAAGTCTGTAAGACCACCAGGACGTGTTTGAATATGCCCCGCTCTAAACACACCCGAGGGCGGCTTGTTGGCGAGATCCTCGAAACGAACCACCAAGCACCGCATTGGTCAGAGTGGGGCAATGCCTGTTTCGAATGCGAAACGCCGACCAGAGAAGTTGAAACGTAGCTGTATCATAGCAATACGTTGGGACTCTGAATGCCGACAAGACAGCTCTATGTAGCTGACAAATGTGTACTGTGTACGCCAATTGGGCCAACGCGATACCCCATTAAAATAAACTGAAGGAGCAATCAACGTATCACTGTTGGTCGAAAGGCTTTATGAATAGCCCAAAGGAGAGACTCGGCCACCATCTCAGTCTGACAAGAGCGTTGAACTCAGCGTGATGAACCCAAACGTCAAACATGACCAAAATCACACCTAAACCTGCTGTACGTAATCCGCGTCCGTCGTAAACCAAGATTGTATTTATTAGCGAATATTGTAGTAAACGTTCCACGTTCATCGATAAACGGTCACTCCAAAAGCGGTGAAGGTGTTGTCTAAATGCGAAGTGTTGCCGGGTGTCTCTTTTCGTACCCCACTACTCGCCCTTTTAATATTTTCTTTTTGCAAGGACTGGCTCGCACTCTTCGGTGCACATCTTCCTCCAAAATGGTTGCTTGCCGTTAAAGCCACGATCTGTGCGTGTTTAGTCCCTGAGCTGCACCTTCGACGCGCGTTTGCGGCACTCAGAACGGCTGTGAACGCGGCGAAAGTATTTCTCGGCCGAGCGATCGCCGGATGCAACCTCCCATAGAAATATAATACAAAACTCACATGCTCAGTTGCGAGTGCAATCTTCGAATTCGGTTAGTAGGACGAACATAGCGTATAGGCACGGTATCCGCGCCTTGAACTCAATATAGCGTACGCCACGTCTTACGTGTCACATGTAACTCAATATGGGTTATACGATAATACACGTCTATACCGGGTGCACATGTTCGGTAGTTTGGAGTACGTTGTTGTGCGGTATGACAGATATGCATACAGTACGTAACGAGTATCAGTGTGTGCAAGCGACATTTCTCCAGCTGAAGTATATAACGAGTGTGACCTACGTTTGATCAAGGGATGATGTGGAATGCCAAAGACACAAACATCAAAACATTCTGGTTTACCTGGCCGTCTGCAATATGTGCGCTTTTAATCGCCATAATATCCTCGTACATTGTCAGATATGGTGAACATGCTACTAGCCGTACAGCGTGGGGATCCGGAAGCCTTTCAAGAATGGATCGGTGCTCTGGACGAGACGGAAGCAAGAGAAGAGCTCACGAAGACGTACGGTGGCGATCCACACCAACACGACGAGGACAGGCCTATCGCAGATGCTTACGGCTTGTTTCATGATACATCTTCAATTCTGCACGCAGCTAAAACCGGGAACGCGTCGATGTTCTCCGCAGTGCTCCATGAAATGAGGGAAAGACAGGTGATGTCTTCCCTTTCGATGAGAGGGACCTTCTTTGCGTGAAGGGGGTGGGGGCGCAGAAAACAAATGTAGGTCGGAATTTATGTCCAGTTTAAATTTGAAAAGCATGCGCTCAACATATACCTCCCACAAGCGTCGATATAAGAATGGTTTGATGTACAGGTGTTACGAATCCCATTGGTATTTGGTGTCCGTGCAACGGTGTGCTGGGTGTGGAATCTGCGCTCCTTTAAAACACGTTTCGCGTACTCGTTACTAGGTCTGCCGTGTATACACTGAACCAATCGTTTTTTCCCGCGGTTGTGTCTCTGTTGCAACTGTGCGTTTTGTTGGTAGTGACACAGATCGTGTCCTGTCAAGCGATGGATGTTTCCTCATTCACTTTAGAAGATACCTGATTTACTTCCCTTCTATTGTGCTGTAACCCAGGTGGAGATACCGTGGAGGTGGGACACATATCATCGCACAGTGTTGTCACTCGCAGCGAAGAGTGGGAGCCGGGACACCTTTCAGGCCGTGCTAGAAGCAATGAAGGAAGAGCTTACGGACGACGAGGTGCGAATCACACGAATGTTGACCTCCGGACATCGGTTTGCCCAACATTCGTTGACAATGTGTATGGTGGAAGTCGTAATACTTAAAATCATCAACCAATCTCTTTAATGGGTTGTTATGGGTACATCATTCGTTCGCCATGGTCATTGGTTCCTTGCTGCTAACATCGACAACAAATTATCATAATCCGCCAGGTGAAAAACATGGTTCTGAAGCGAGACAAGGAAGGCACCACGCTGCTTATGGCGGCGGCTGAAAGAGGCAGCAAGGATGCCTTCGAAGCTGCCCTTGGCGCTGCGAAGACTTACGCCAGCGGCAAGGTACATATAAACACAATAACACCGGCTTGGTGTTGCCACTACCAATAGCGGCCTCGTGCACATGTTGCTGCTGTTCTGGATCAGAGCGTTACAGACGCGTGGTCGCTCATTCTTGAAGCGTGTTAACAATGGCGAGTCTAATAAACTTGTACACGCTCTTTTTCACGCTGTGCCTACGACCCCAGGATGTACGTTGAGGCTTTGAATTGAATTCAGCTGAATTGTTAAGCGTCTTTTGTGTTCTAGCGCTCGTAGTGTGTACCAGGGCTCATCTATTTCGTTATGCAGCTCTGACGCACGGGTGCGTTTCGCCTTACCTCGCGAAGGAGGGTCCCGAAATGGAGGCCCCAGACGCGTAAAGAACACAATGTATTATAAAAAATATGTAGTAATAATGCAGTGGAGAAGAGAGAGAATAAATGTAGATTGCTGTACGCGAAGTAGAGTAATGCGTAGTAGATGGACTGAAGTTGTAGATTGTTATTGAAAGTATAGTGATGTGCGTATCTTATCGAATTCAACCCAGAACAAAACACACGGTAACATGAAATTTTCCACCGGGGTACTGAAATACTGACGACACACCACCCAACATAATATTACCGTTTGCCTGCACCAAACGCTGCTACAAGACTTGTACGTGAATCATATCTCCGTAGTTTACATGAGCACCCTCTTCATCAGGCAGACTGCACGTACTAGACCTTTCATACCCATGACTGTATGTTTTCCTCGATAGAAGTACAAATATACACAAGGTATCTCAGATACTCGCAAACCCAATCAATCCATCCATTTTCTGTTCTACCAATCAATATAGTCTGAGGCCATCTCTTACGGATGATTTATGAAAACTGAAAATGAACGTCTTCTTCGAGCGTCAAAACCAATTGAGTAATTTTCAGTTAGCTACCATATCACGACCCAAGAATTGATAATTATTTCTGGGCAGCAAGTTGTGACAAAAAGTGTAAAGCAGCAGTACGAGGAAGACGGTACTACTCGTACTCGTATATACTCGTACGCGAAAGCACCTCCGAACTATTTCGCTACCGCCTTGGACTACGGGTGGTCTATGTGTTAGTCGCACCGTAGCACGCAGCGCAGAAGCATTGCAACCGACGGTGGCCGAGACAACGGAAAACACGACGGAGGGGTGTTGTTAAAAGTTGTGTTTTCCCACTCCCTATCTGAGTTCCTCGTTAGTCGCAGCCTATAGTTCGCAGCTGCAAAGGCAGTTGAAAGGCTCTCGTGTCCGACACCTTCACAATCCGATCCCTTCGCAGTGTGGGGATGTCTGAGGCACGCGCGGCAGGGAGCGTGGCACAGCAAGCAGCAGCAGCAGCAGTACACATCTGTGTTGATGCTTGCTTGGCACACAGACGCGGCTTGTACTTATCTCTTGTTTGCGGTACATTTGAACGCGTGTTGCCTCCAACGATGGGTGGAAACTCATCACAATCCGAATCCAATCGCGATTATCAACCGTGATCTCGATTGGAAATGGGGCTCCGTTTCCGAGTGGAAGCCGACTTGAATAGAATAATTGATTTTTTTGATCGAAAACGGACCCACTTTCAACTCCGTAAGATAGACACTCGGTTTTGATAACGGAAAACGTTTATTTTTAGTTTCCAGAAATCATCCCTAAGAGATGGCCCGAAGCATCCTTGAGTAAATGACCAAAATTTATAATTGAAGTAGTAGCCCAAAAGTCCTTGTCTTTAGTAGTTTCCAATTTTCCTTAGATGGAATCAGCAATTAATGTAATATGTAAAAGTAGAGATTTCAACATAAAAAACCCTAAATGCCTGTGAGTCCAATACACCATCAACTACGCGAATTGTTGGACAGTGCTTCGAACAAAAAGCCAAAAGTAACAATGTTTTAAGGAAAGAGAACACACATTATACCAGAAACCCAAATATAACCGAACTCCAGTCCAATATATATGTCAGAGAGCTCTCGTGTTTTGCTCATGCAGGCAAAAGGGTTGTGGGAAGTCGTCGCGTCCCGCTTTAGCAACTCCTGCGAGAACCGATCGATACTGCCCGAGGAGTAGTGCGGCATTCGTCTGGCAAGACCAACAGTCCACATGTTGTTTGTCGTGCGACGATCGCAAGAACTCGGACGAGAGTGATGAAATTCCCTGACACACGCGCTTGCTTCATTGGCCTGCAGAAAACATACTGCTATGTCGATTGAGAGCTTTCGTGGCAAGTACACGCATGTTGGCGTACCAACCAAGATGCTGACGACCATTCTCCAGCTTCACAACGGCATGAGCGCTTGCGTGAGCGCAGATGACGAGCGCCCTATCGATTAAAGGTTTTCAACTAGGATACAAGTAGTTACAGTAGTTTAGACATCTCTTTTGGGTCTAGCCAGGGATATGGTTGACCCCAAGTTCGACCAGCCTTGTATTACAACGGAAAAACTTGCGGTTATCTGTGCAAGTGGTTTGCCCGGTTCGTCGTACCTAGAAAGAAGCTACGCTATGTACGACGGATATAAACATTATGACGAAACCAGGGGTGCCATGCGCTGTGTGATTCATCGTTGCGGATCCTTGGTCGTTTCATGGATATCGTTCACGGCACAGCGACCTCAGTTTCAGATACCCACACCTCGTGGTGGCATGTGGAAGATACCAACGAGACCCTTCGCCGTTGAAGGCAATCTTCAACCATTTACTAAACCGTGGAACAAGCAACGCGTTAATTATACGACGTTCCAACCCCTACTTTCAACTATATGATCATTGACGCGCTCTGCTTGTTTCTCACGCATGCCGACCTTAATGTCGTCGTAAGATGCAAGAACTTATTTTGAAGACATCCGAGAAAGGATCGGTGTTGGCAACAGCGGCAACAAGTGGAGACCTCGAGTTCTTCAGGGCGGTGGTTACCTGGATCATGGAGAATGTAACGACGGAGCAGGTGCGTGTGAATTAGCCATTTCATCGGGTTGGATTTCCCACGAACAACGTGCTGGCGAGGGCAGAGTGGAGTCTTCTCTTGACGCGCGCTAAGATTGGACATCGTCGGACGGCAAACATTGTAGTAGTACGCCTTACTTATCGGTCAACACATTCCCGACTGAGCTGGCTCCTTCAGTAGATATCGTGGGAATACAACTTGTGTTTGTACTGTTTGTCATGGTATACGTACGATATGGGACTGTCAATCGCGCGCACGTTCAGCGTTTCTCACAATCAGGTTTTGGGTAATGTAAACTCAGAGAGCTTTTGAAGTATTAATCCCCAGAAACCATTGAAACATATTTACCGTAGCATGTGTTTCACAGTTAATACACGGCAGCGGATGTTTTGCGACATTTGTTTCGCAACGTTTTTATGAGCATATTACCAAACCGGTATAGATCGTCAAGATGCACAAGCTGATGTTGAAGACAGTCCCCTCCAAATGATCGGTGTTGATGGCGGCGGGAAAAGATGTAGACATCGAGTTCTTTAGGGCAGTGGTTACCTACTTGATAGGGAAGTTAACGCCGGAGCAGGTGCGTGTTCCCACGCCATTTCGTTTGGTTGGATCCCCCACTAGCAAAGTGATGGGGAGTACATGGGGACGTCTTCTAATGACTCGTGATACGATTGCACATCGTCGGACGGCAAGCATCGCAACAATAGAGGTTTTACTTATCGGCCAACACATTCCCGACTGAGCTGGCTCCTTCAGTAAATATCGTGTGAGCACAATTTGTGTTTCCACTGTTTGTCATGATATACGTACGATATGGGACCGTCAGTCGCGCGCACTTTCAGCGTTTCTCAAAATCAGGTCTTGGGTAATGTAAACCACGAAAGCTGTTTTCTTATGGATCCTCAGGAATCACAGGTACACCTTTAGCGTAGCATGCGTTGCCTAGTTTATGCACGGCAGCGAAGTTTTTGCGATATTTGTTTTGCAAGGTGTTATGGACATACTATCAAAACGGTATAGAAAAAAATAGTTTAAAACACAGGGGTTGTGGTACATTGACTTTGTGGTTCGAGCATTCCGAAGGGCGTGAAATATTTCAGGGCCCACTTACTGAAGTGGTTTGAAATGTCACGGAATGCCACATCCGGTTTGCTGTAAAGCGTTCAGTGCTCAAGTCGATATCTTGAATACAATGGACGAAAGACCAGTTTGGAGGTCGTTATACAGATTGATATACAAACGTAATTAGCGAAAGGGGCCAACGAATGGCTTCCGTCGGATATAGGTACCACCGCCCTTCCCCAAGCAAAGACAGTCGCCTCAGGGTCCCTCCAAGAGCCCGAGTTGAGGTGATCTCAACGGCAGGTTCGTCGACGGCACTATGGCAGCCCTTTGTTACATGTTCACGCCCTTCACACTAAGCGGGGCTGTAAATGACCGCTCTCAAGTTTGTGTGAGTTTAACATTTGTACGCCCGCACGATCGTTATTCACGGCGGTTTAGTGTCATAGCTGTATTTCCAGCTTGACGTTGAAGGCATGGCCGGTGCGAAGCGTAACATACACATGCGTAAATGTATATTTTATCTGAATTCCATTCTCCGACAGATAGTTTGGTAAACAAACAATACGTACCTTCTCACGGTTTAGTTTGGAGATGCTTATCACTACCCTGATTGCGCTCACCAACGAAGGCGACGTCAACGGGGCCTTTCAGGCACATCGATTTTAAAACAGTCTGTGTTTGTAGAACCACGACAGAGTCCCGAAGAGAAACACCGTAATTTGGGTTGTGATGTGAACCAGACCACCGCTCGCTTGTACGAGCGTGCAGGCTTACGGTACATCAACAACTCGGGGTTTATTGCGAACGTGTCTGATGGCATTCTTCCTTCACAAACGTGAGCGACAAGGTAATCAGGAATCGGCAAATCAATTTGGAGTATACATATTTGCAATGCCTTGTGTCCTACCGTGAGGATCGCAATGCTACGGGCATCTATGCCACCTAGCGTGCGTCCACAAGTTACAATACGTACACACACTATATGAGAGGTTTTCTGGTTTCAAGCGTTTCGCACAAAGTACAACTATCTACAGCAGTGTTGACAAGTTATTTACGTCTAGCCACGGATATTGGTGGCCCCAATGTCGACCAGCCTTGTATTTTAACGGAAACGCTTGAGGTCGTCTGCGCAAGTGATTTGCCCGTTTGGTGCTACCTAGCCCAAAGCTACACGAAATACGACGGACAAGAATCTGGTGGAAAAGTCATCGGTGCCATGCGCTGTGAGCTGCATTGTTGCGGATCCCCGTTCGTTTCGGGAATATCGTTCACAGCACAGCAACCTCAGCTACATATACCCACACATTTTGGTGACATGTTGGAGATACCAACCGCCCCCCTCGCCGTTGAACGTAACAGTTTATCGTTTACGAAACCGTGCAACAAGCAAAGCGTTAAATATATGGTATTCCAACCCCTACACTGATCTATTACATCAATGACGCGTTCTGTTTGTTTGTCACGCATGCCTACGTCGATGTCCTCATAAGATGCAAGAACTGATTTTAAAGGCAAGCTCCTCCCAAGAATCGGTGTTGATGACGGCGGCAAAACATGGAGACATCAAGTTCTTCAGGGCGGTGGTTACCTGGTCGATGCGGTATTTAACGCCGGAGCAGGTGCGTGTGAATCCACCATTTCGTTATGGGGTGGACATGGGTGAGTTTTCTACTGACTCGTGCAGCGATTGCACATCGCCGAGTAGCAATCATTGCAACAATAGGGGTATTCTTGATCGGTCAACACATTTCAGACTGAGCTGGCTCCTTCACCCAACATCGTGGGACTGTATTTTGTGTTCCTACTTTTTCTCGTGACATACCTACGATACGGAACTGTCAATCGCGCGCACTTTCAGTGTTTCTCATAATCAGGTTTTGGGTAATGTAAACACAGAGAGCCTTCCAAGTATGGATCCTCAGAGCTGATAGGTACACCTTTGCTTTAGCACGCGTTTCATAGCTAATGCACGGCAGCGGAGGTTTTAAGCCATTTGTTTCGCAAGGTTTTATAGGCATACTATCAAACCAGCGCACGAAAAGCATAATTAGTTGGATACACAGGGGTTGTGGTACGGTGGCGTTGCGGTTCTAGGTTTCCGAAGGCCGTGAAGAACATGGTCCACTGGACAAAGTGGCTTAAAATGTCACGGAATGTCACATCCCGTTTCCTGTATAACTTTCAGTGCTCACGTCGATATTCGAATTAGAATGGGCAAAAGACGAGTTTGGAGATCGCGATCTAGATTTTGTTTCACAAAGGTGATTAGTGAAATGGACCAATGAAGTGCTTCCGTCTGAAATAGTAGGCACCTCCTTTTCGCAACGACTATCATTTGAGGGCCCCTACAACAACTTGACTTCAGGCGTTCTAAACGTCAGCTTCGTGGACGGCACTATGGGAGCCCCTTGTTACGTGTGCACGCCCTTCACACTAAGCGGGGGCGTAATGACCGTTCTCGGGCTTGTGTGATTTTAGTCTTTGTAAACACGGTCGGTATTCATGGCCTTTTGGTATCATAGCTAATTTTCCAGCTTGACGCTGAGGGCATGTCCTGTGCGAACCGTAACATAAAAATGCGTAAATGTATAGTTCTTCAAATTCCATCCTCCAGCACGTATTTCGGTGAACCTACAAAAGCTACTAACGGTTTGAGCTTGAGATCGTTGACACTGCAGTAGTTGCTTAAACAAAGTTAGAGTATTTGTCGCAGGCGCTTCCTAGCACCTTGATTTTGAAACATGCAAACCGTCGGTGTGTGGACCACCACGACAGCCCCCCTGGGCAGAGCACGGCAAGTTGCATAGTGGTATATACCGGACCACCGCTCACTTGTACGGGTTGTACACTTACGGTACACCAACAGCTCGGTGGTAAACGTGTCTGATAGCATTCTTGCTAGTCAAAAGTGAACGCCAAGCTAGCCAATAAACGAGAAATCAATTGGACACCATCTATTTGCAAGGCCTTGTTTACTACGGAAACGTCGCAACGCTACGAGTATCGATGTCACCTAACATTCCTGTGCATTTCGCATATATACAAAATACTAGATGAGCGTCGTACGGATTTTAGGATTTTCTAACAAGGTACAAGTACCTACAATATTTGAGACATCTCGTTTTCGTCTAGCCACGAATATGGTTGATTCCAGGTTTGACACTGGAAACGCTTGCGGTCCCCTGTGCACGTGGTTTGCCAGGTCGGTGGTGCCTAGCCCGAAGCTACGTGAAGTACGCCGGACATAAATATTATGGCAAAACCAGGGGTGCCATGCGCTGCGAGATGCATTGTTGCGGATCATTGTTCGTTTTGGGAATGTCGTTCACGGCACAGCAATCTCAGTTACAGATAACCACACCTCGTGGTGACATTTGAGAGATACCAATGAGCCCTCCCGCCCTTGGCGGTAACCTTGTATCATTTACGAAACCGTGCAACAAGCGTAGCGTTAATTATTCGAAGTTCCATCCCCTACATTTATCTGTGTGTTCAATGACGCGTTATTTTGGTTTCTCACGCATGCCTGCCTCATTGTTGTGGAAATATGAACGAACTGGTGTTGAAGATAATCTCATCCGGAGGATCGGTGTTGACGACGGCGGCCAAACATGGAGACATCGAGTTTTTCAGGGAGGTGGTTACCTGTTTTAAGATTGGAATTTTCCCACGGAAGCAGGTGCGTGTGAATCAGCCATACCGTTTGGCTGGACTTTTCATTAGCGAGGTGATGGGATGGGCATAGTGGGGTCTTCTCTTGACGCGTGCTACGATTGCACATCGTCGGGCAACAAGCTTCGCAACAATAGGGGTACTACTTCTTGCCCAATATATGTCAGACTGAGCTGACTTCTTCACGAAACATCGTTAGGATACTATTTTTGTTTTCACTTTTTTACGTTACATACCTACGATACGGGATTGTCAGTCGCGCGCACTTTCAGTGTTTCTCAGATTCAGGTTTTGGGTAATGTGCACTCAGAGAGCGTTCCAAGTATAGGTCTTCACAAACCATCGGTACACATTTACCGTACGAAGCATGCGCTGCCTACCTAATGCACGGCAGCGATGTGTTTTGCGACATTTGTTTCGCTATTTCGTATGGGCATAATAACTAAACGGTATAGATGATTAGTTGAATACACAAAGGGTTGGTGTACATCGAATTTGGGGTTCGAGTTTGTTTTAAGGCGTGAAGAGTTTCATGGTCCACTGACAAAAGTGGTTTGAAATACCATCGAATGTCACATCCCGTTTCCTGTATACATTTCAATGCGCAAGTCGATGCTTTAAGTAGAATGAACGAAACCGGAGTTTGTGAATCGTGCCGTAGAAAGATATTTGTCGAAAGGGACCGACGAAATGCTTCTGTCTGAAATGGTTGGCAACGTCCTTTCCCAGGCAAAGGCGAACGATTCCGGATGTTTAGGACACCTTGGGTTTGAGCGTTATCTAAAACAGCTTGGTGAGCGGTACCACGGCAGCCCCCTAAAACACGTGCACGCCTTTCACACTACGTGGGGCCGTAAATGACCGCGGTCGGGCTTGTGGGATTTATGTGTTTTCGAAGATGAGTTTTCCTCGGGGCGTATTTATGCCGTTGCTGTTTTTCAAGGATGTCGTTGAGGGCATGGCCTGTGCGAATCGAAACATGACAAAAGTGTGAATGTAAAAATATCCACTTTGCCATCCCCGGCATGTATTTCGGTGAATATATAAAAGCTACAAACGTGTGTAGGTTCGAGATGCTTGTCACTACATTGGTTGCGCTCAAAGCCGAAGGCGACGTCCACAGGGTCTTTCGGCCACCTCCATTCAAAAACCAACTACCGGTCTGTGCGTGGAGCACTACGACAGATTCCCGAAGCAGAGCACGGTCATTTGCATGCTGGCATGTAACGGACCGCCGCTCATCTCTGCGGGCTTGAACGGCTTGCGGTCCATCATCAACTATTAAAAGATGTTTATGGTAGTGCATGTTTCTGATAGCATTCTTCTTGGACAAAAGCGAGCATCAAGCCGATCAAGAATCAATAATCCAAATTGTCAAGCACGTTTTTGCTATGCATTGTGTCTTACCGTGACGATGGCAAGGTTACGGCTATCTACGCCACTTAATGTGCGTCCGCAAATCAAAATAATTACAGAGACTAGACAATAATTGTGATTTCAATCGTTTCACACAAGGTACAAATACCTAGTGTACACGACTCAGTTGCGTCTAGCCACGGATTATGTTGGTCCCAAGTTCGACCCGCCGCATGTTGCAACCTAAACACTTGCGGTCTTGTGTGCAAGCGTTTCGCCCAGTTGGCGTTACCTAGCCCAAAGCTCTGTGAAATACGACGGACGGAAATGATATGAGGAAACCAGGGGTTCCATGCGCCGTGGGATGCATTGTTGCAGACCTTTGCCCTCTTTTGGAAAGTCGATCATGGCACAACAATATAATGTACACATACTCCTGGCATGTTGAAGATAACAACGACCCCCCTCGCCGTTAAAGGTAACCTTGTATCATGTAACGACACCGTGTAACACGTACATAATTGAATCTCTGTTGTTTCTACTTTCAATTTGAACTGCGCGCTCCAGGACGCGTTCTGTTTGTTTCTCATGCTTTAATTTTTCTTTATTATCGTCCTTAGATGGAAGAACTGGTTTTGACGGGAGAGTTTTTCGAAGTATCGGTGTTGGTGACGGCGGCAAGACATGAAGACATCGAGTTCTTCAAGGCGGTGGTTACCTGCTTAAGGCAGTATGTTACATCGGAGCAAGTGCGTGTGAATCAGCCATTTCGTTGAATTGGACTTCCCAGTAGCAAACAATTTGGGGGCGTGGTGGTGTCTCCCCATGACGCGTGCTACAATTGTATTTCGTCGGACGGCAAGTATCGCAATAGTAGGGGTATCGCTTGTCGGCCAACACGTCCCAGACTTAGCTGGCTGCTTTACCCAATACCGCGGGGATCCGATTTGTGTTTGCACTGTTGTTCGTAGCATACCTACGGTACAGGGCTGTCAATCGCGCGCACCTCCAGTGTTTTGTAGTATCAGGTGTTTGATAATGTAAACTCATATCATAGAGCTTTTCAAGTATGGATCCTGAGAAACCATAGGTACAATATTACTGTAGCATGCGTTTCATAGTTTGTGCACGGACAGCAGATGTTTTGCAACATATGTTTAGCAATATTTTCATGGGCAAAAAAACAAAACAAAGGTGAAGATCTTCAGTTTGACTAGCGGTACAGCCACGGCGCCGCCCGTGTCGCTAGCCCTTGCGTTTACCATGGTAGTGTGTAATACCTGGTATAGCAGTAGTCGTGTGCTGTGATGTACCACTCTGGACGAAGATGAAAAATTAATCGTGCGGGCAAGAACCGACCCAGAGGATGTCTGTTTTCATCCCCGGCTTGTTATATTTTAAGATGTATGGAACCGTTTATGATCCGGGCATCTGACACTATCGTCCCCGGGTGCAGCCGGAAATCGTCTTTGTCCCGAAAGGCAAGTTTCGCTCCGCGCTGGCTCCATAAAATCCCGCCCAATCAACACTAAACCGACGGGGATCGGGTTTCCACACCTTTCAAGGCGGTAACGACCCGCGGGGAACTCCGTGTTCAGCGCCGAGTTGTTAGAGCTGTAGATGTATGGAAGGATTTCTAATACGGGGATGGGACACTATATTCCCCGGGTGCGGCGGGACCTCGTCATTGTACGAAAGGGAAACTCTAGCCACGCACTGGCTCAAGAAGCCCCAGCGAATCAGCAGTCAGCCGATGGAGGTGGGGTCTACACACCTTGCGAGGCGGTATCGACCAGGGCGTACTTCGTTTTTTGTCCCCGAGTTGTTAGAGTTGTGCATGTATGAAAGGGTTTCGCATCTGGGGATGGGACACTACTATCCCCGGGTGCGGCGGGACCTCACCGTTGTCCCGACTGGAAACTATAGCGATGCTCTTGCTTACTAAGCCCCAGCCCAAGCAGGAATCAGCCCGTGGGGGTGGGGTTGCCACACCTTGCGAGGCGTTATCGATCCGAGGGAAATATTAATTCGTCCCCGTGTTATGGGAGTTGCAAGTGTATGGATTTATGTTTTGGGGGTGAAATAATGTCGTCTCTGCGTGCGGCGGGACCTCAATGTCGTCCCGAGAGGCAACTCCAGCCGCGCGCTGGCTCCATGAGCCCCTGCACAATCAGCAATCAGCCGGTGGGGGTGGGGTTTCCACGCCTTGAAAGGCGGTATCGACCAGGGGGAACTCCATTTTTGTCCTTGTGTTGTTGGAGTTGGATATGTATGGAAGCGCTTCCGATGCGGGGTTGGGACACTGTCAGCCCGGGTGCGGCGGGACCTCAACATTGCCCCGAAGTAAACTGACGCCACGCGCTGTCTCCATAAGCTCCAGCCCAATCAGCAATCTTTGATGGGGGTAGGGTTTCCACACCTTGCGAGGCGGAATCGACCTGGAGGGACTCCGTCTTCATCCCCCATTGTTACAGTTGTGTATGAATGGAAGGGTTTCTAATGCGGGGGTGGGACACTATCATCCCCGGATGCGGTGGGACTTCACCGTTGTCCAGAGGGGCAACTCGAACCACGCGCTGGCTCCATAAGCCTCAGCCAATCAACAATCACCCGAGAGGGGTGGGGTTTCCACACCTTGCGAGGCGGTATCGACCCGGGGGAACTGCAGTTTCGTTCCCGTATTGTTGGAGTCGTATATGGATGGAAAGATTTCGGATCTGGCGATAGAACAATATAGTCCCCGAGTGCGGAGGGACCTCGATTTTGTCCCGAGGGGAAACTCTCTATGCCCTCTGGCTCCATTAGACCCAACCCATTCAACCCTATGGGCTATGACAGTAAAAAAAAGGATTGGGGTAGAACTTGATTTTGTTTACGTCTATTTCATTCACGATGCGTCCCAGTTTTCCAAAACAAACAGCGGCATTCACCCTATGGGGACGCGTTTATTGTCCACAAAAACACCCTCGAGAGGGCAGGTTGAGAGCCATGCCTACACCTCCCACGGAGAGACCACGTGCCCTATCGCTAGCATTCCGGTGATATAACACCAGAGATAAGGGTCTGGGTGAAGAATTAACCGAAAAGGACCAAGGGCAAGCTCAAAAAGCGAAAAATTGATATCCTGGTTCGAACTTGTTCCCGATTCTCGTACGATATGGTACCTTTGGACCACGCCCTGAGACCTCAGCTATATGCATGGTCTGCGTTTATCTGCAACGCATGACGGCCCGTATCACACAGAGCATGCAGAACGATTCCGTTCGGAAATCGCCGTCGTGTGGGCAGAGGGATCTCGTGCGACGCTAAAAGTTGTTTAATTTTTGGCCCAGAGCGAGAGGAATGCACCCAGTCAGTTGTAATTCCAAGTGTTTTTTTTTTCCCAGTTGCATTTATTTTCCTTCTTATTTTGGCGCCCAAATGAAATGGAACAATTTGACTTTTTCACGAGCACTCTGGTGCCCTTGCAAGGGATTTTGTACACTCGAGCCCCGATATCGACTATCAAATGGACAATTGTTTATCATCGCACGGGATTTCTCTGCTCACACGACGGCGATTTCAAAACGGACTCTTCCTGTGTGCTCTGTGTGATACGGGCCGTCACGCGTTGCAGATAAACGCAGACCATGCAGATAGCTGAGGTGTCAGGGCGTGGTCCGAAAGTACCATATCGTACAAGAACCGGGAACAAGTTCGAACCAGGATATCAATTTTTCGCTTTTTGAGCTTGCCCTTGGTCCTTTTCGGTTAATTCTTCACCCAGACCCTTTTCTCTGGTGTTATATCACCGGAATGCTAGCGATAGGGCACGTGGTCTCTCCGTGGGAGGTGTAGGCATGGCTCTCAACCTGTCCTCTCGAGGGTGTTTTTGTGGACAATAAACGCGTCCCCATAGGGTGAATGCCGCTGTTTTGTATTGGAAAACTGTCATAGCCCATATATTCAACCATCATCCTATGGGGGAAGGGTTTCCACGCCTCGCGAGGCGCGAGGCGGTATCGACCGGGGGGAACTTTATGTTTGTCTCCGTACGGTTGGAGATGTATATATATGGAAGAATTTCGCATCCGGGGATGGAACAATACAGCCCCCGGGTGCGGTGGCAAATATGATATTGTCTCGAAAGGCAACTCTCGCCGCACTTTGGCTCCATGAGCTCCGGCCCATTCAGCCACCAGTGTATGGGGAAAGGGTTCCTGCACCTTGCGAGGAGGTATCGATTAGGGGTCACTCCATTTCCCTTAGATTGTTTGGGGTTTCCGATGTATGTAAGGACTTCTGATCGGGGGATGGGGCCTTGTTGTCCCCAAGCACGGCGGGATCCCGACGTTGTTCGGGTTGACAATCCTAGCCGCGCGCTGGCTCTATGAGGGCGACTATTCTGGCATCGGAACCCAGAAACCAAAACAGCCTTTCCCCTTTGTGATGGTGAAACCCGCACAAGGCTCCGCTTCTTTTTTTC
This sequence comes from Saccharina japonica, assembly GCA_008828725.1. Classification (NCBI taxonomy): domain Eukaryota; class Phaeophyceae; order Laminariales; family Laminariaceae; genus Saccharina; species Saccharina japonica. Next base: position 154,250 of record MEHQ01000644.1, on the reverse strand, counting down.
TGTTCTAAAACCTGCCCGACTAAACAAACAAAACTAGCTTTTCGCACACAGCAACCACCGATGCCACGAATTTTGGTCTCACAGAACACGGGTCAGGGTAAAACTTCGAAGGATGTATGCTCCTCTCCTCTGAGCGTCCTCGCTGCCAAGTACAAGGACCGTAGGTGGTCTGTGTTCGGAGGTCTTGCTTGGGGCGTGAAGTCTGGTCCATTTTTGTCTAAACTTTTTGCTAGACGAAAATGAAATCCTTTTCCGTCTAGCAAAACGTTTAGGAAAAACTGGACCAGGCCTCGCGTTTTGTGCAAAACCTGTAGCCACAGGCCAAGTACGGCCTTCAGAATTGGCAGCGAGGACGCTTAGAGAAGAAGAGCATACAGCCTTCGAAGATTTAGCGTGACGCGTGCCCTGTGAGGCGAGAACTCGTGGCATCGGTGGTTGCTGTGTACCGACGGCACCGCTCGCGAGTTTCTGTGCGATGAAGGGAAAACCTGATTGATTTTTTATTCCGATCCCATAATAGTCGGCCTGAGCCCCATATACTCGCAAATCAGCCAGTGGGGTTGGGGTTTCTACACCTTGCGCGTGTCCATTCTCGTCCCCGGCTTGTTGAAGATGTAGATGCCTTGAAATATTTATTATCAGGGGATCGGACGCTATCGTCCCCGAGTCCCTCTAACTCCATGAGCCTCAGTCAATCAGTTATCAGGCGATGGGGGTGGAGTTTCCACACCGTAGCAGGAGGTGTCCACCCGGGGGGTCGCCGTTTACTCCCAGATTGGTCAGGGTTGTAGTGATAATGAGGGATTCACGATCCGGGGAGGGGACCCGATGTTACCCGGGTGTGGTAGAAACTTGAGGGGTCCCTATTCAGCACCAATCGCCGAGAAATAGCCAGCGGCCTCTGGCAGGGGTTTGGTCATCTAATCAGCTGCCGATTTCGTAATTCAAAATATTACGTCAGCAGTTAGGCCGGCTGGATATCTGTCAGAAATTACTCGGGGTTGTGACACGGCCACCGCTGTCGGCAGTGATTAGCACATGATGGCCCGGACTCGGCGCGACGTGAGACGCAGTGTCCCGGTTGTTGCTTCTCGCACTCTCTCTACCGATGCTGCGAGGCGGGACTGAAACGTTCTGGATCGGGAGACTCGAGAGACCACGACAACAGTACTCGCAGTGTGCCGTGATGTAGCAATCTGTACGGAACATAAGGATCATTGGTGTATAAATTTTGAGGGTACCTTGAATTTACATTGGCGTCCGTGGTCACTGTCCTTGGGATTGGGGCAACGCTCTGCGCGCGACGGCCAGGACTCGGCGGGGCATGAGACCTGGCGTTCCACTGGTTGTGGCACCCAGCCTATCTACCTCTGGGGCAAGGTGGGGCTGAAACGCTCTGGATGGCGGGATCATGATTCCAGACAGACAGACAGACTAACATCATTTAATAATATAGATACGCAGTGGTTGTGTTCCGTGGCCTTCGTGGATCGATATGTTCGAAGGCCATGAAGTATAGAATGGGCCACAGGCTGAAGAGGTTCGAAAGGTCACGAAACGTCACATACCGTTCCCTCTATATATTTCAATGCTCAATTCGACATTTAAAGTCGAATGAACGAATCCCGAGTTTGAAGATCGTAATGTAGGAAGTTATTTTGTGAAAGGAACCAACGAAGGGCTTCCTTCTGGTATATAGGTAGAACAGACATTTCCTAAACAAATATTAACTCTTCAATATTCCTTACAGATCACGAGTTCAAGCGTTTTCAACGACAGTTTCGTGGTCGGCACCATGGCAACCCCTTGTCACGTGTGCACGCCCTTAACACTAAGCGGGGCCGTAGATGGTTGTCTATGGGCTTGGCCGGTGTGAATCATCAAATAAAATTTGCGTAAATGTATGGTCTTTTTAATTCCCATCTTCAGCAGGTATTTCGGTGAACATACACAAAATCTACTAACGGTTGAGATTTGAGATGCTTGACAAGACCGTGGTGTCGCTTAAAAACGAAGGCTACATTAACGAGGCCTGTTGGGCACCTTAATTTGAAAACCTACGAGCAGTCTGTGCGTGGAGCACCACGAACGTTCCCTGAGGCAGAACACGGATATTCGCATAGTGCTATATAACGGACCGCGGCTCACCTGTATGGGCTTGTAGTATCCTTACGGTACATCAACAACTTGGTGTTTATGAGTAGTGTATGTGCCTGGACAGTAGTGAGCGTCGAGGTTTTCAAGAATCGAGAAATCGAATTCTCAAGCACGTGTTTACAATGCCTTGCGTCCTAGCGTTGAGGATCCCAACGCTGCAGGCCTCGATTACTAGAGATGACCCCTAGTTTATAGCAGCAGTAGTTCGTAACCTCTACTGGCTGCTGGGTAACACAGGGCTATATGCTACAACGTATCTCGTACTACACCAGTAGGCAGTACCCATCTAGGAGTAGTGAGCTGATAGTAATGCGCTTGGCCGTATCGCAGTTTTCACGTGGCAATAATACTAGTACGGAACAGCAGGTGATATAATATTATGCGCACTTGTACACATACAGAGTACCCTCTGCTACCACACAGCAAATCTGCAGTGCTCACATCGTAGACAAAGACCAGCATCATAGCAAAGCGCTTTAGTCGTTTAGTCGTCATTTGTCATCTGCGAATTTTCCATGTACTGGGCAAAGGCGATTTTTTAATAGCGGAGCATATTCTAGATATCAATAAGAAAGGAAACTACTGTAATTCGATTTATTTCCCGGCATTTTTGACGCGGGTGACTGCAGCTTTAAATACTTTCGGTTTTTTCTCTCCTTCAGGTGCCCTCAGCAACGCCGCCATCACGAGCGCTATAGTTGGATGCCCAGCGTTTTGATAACCGCAATCGCAAGAAAACATCGAGAGCTATCGATATTATTTTTTAACTCGTATCAACTCATCGCGGTGTATGAGATATCAAGCAAAGGGCGCGAGGGATCTTTGTCGTCGCTGCTGAAAGCAACACAAACCCGTGCATCATACAGATACTATGTGAACAAATCGATCTGACAGTGTACCCGATGCCGAGCTTTGAAGTTATACAGCAAATGTTTTTATTCCCCTTGCTTCCCAGGTGCCTCGTTTCTAGGTGCCATTCGACGCTCGTTTGATCGCGGAGAAGGTGCCCTCACCACCACCGCAGCAGCAGCAACACCAGCAGCCTCTAGCTCATTGGGTTTAAAGATGTTGTCATCTTCGTTTTTGTTGGCCTTTTCTGTTTTGCTTGTACTTGTGCTCGTTTTTAGCTACGAATAGTCGTATGATACATCGAGTGCTTGCCACACACAGCTCACGGGGCCACACTTTGTGACGCTGGTGGTGTACATGGCGAGCCGTGGTCATACTCGTCAGGGTCTGGCTCCGTCTGGAGCTGCTTCGTGCACACAGGAGCTGCGGGCGGGGCTGGCCCCGTTAAAAAAGAACATGTACCGACAAAACTCTCATGATACCCCCTGTTCCCATTTTTTTTGTGGTCCAAGCGCATGAAACCCTACTTGAATCAAGTCAAACCAATGCGACACAAATCCGACGGCGGGTTAAAAATAATGACTCCTTTCCGACGGGCGTGCACTGACAGTAAATCATCGCCAGCTTTTGATGGATTGAATTCCGCGGGCGAAGCCCGCTAAATACTGTTGAACCCCACGCGCTGTAGTATCGTTAGAAGGAGCTACCTGCAGGCTTCTCTCGCGAGAGACTGAAGGGGTAAGCCTTCAGTGATTTACTGGTTCGGGATTGGGCAGCAGGCAGTGGACTCGTTCAATATGAGACAACGAAAAATGTTGTTTTATTATCCAGATGTCAGGAAATGGCAGGGAAAAACCGGGACTGAGCAATGGGGGCTGTGCTGAGGATACTAACCAGTGCTTACATACGTCCATCAACGGTACCCAAGTACGACAACTTCGCCAGTAGTCTTACAAGAGTCGCTCAGGCGGCTGTACTCTATCTCCCTACCTCCCGATATCCGCCTCTCGCTTGGCTATAGCCTATCAGCCGACAGCAGCTAGGCTTTCTCAACAGTCTTGCTTGAACGCTTGTACGTTTTTAACAGTATTTCCTCCCAACGAGTCCTAAGTTAGCTGGTCTTCGTCCAATCAGGCCCTCTCATACTGCTTTGACCTCTCCGACCCCAGTAGTTCTATTTATAGTGTAACTTGTTCTACTGCTCTCGTCTTACCCCATGATAAGCGTTGAGCCAGTCGTTGGGTCGTCCCTCTAATCTGACGTACGACTCCACTGACTTCCTCCTCTGACGTTCCGACCTCTTACTTTCAACTTTTCGTTTCATGACGGGTTCCGCATGCCACCGTCACTATCGTCGTAAGATGCAAGAGCTGGTTGACAAGAGAAGCTCCCCAAATGGATCGGTGTTGATGACGGGGGCAGAACATGGAGTCATCGAGTTCTTCAGGGCGGTGTTTTCCTGCTTGAAGGAGACTTTGCTCACGAAGGAGGTGCGTGTGACTCAACCGTTACGTTGGACTTGGTTTCTCACACGTATCGCGATGGCGCAAATGGCGGCAGTATATCATATAGGGTATCAAGGGCTGTACAGTTATCTATGTGCAAAAGACTAAGCTGGCTCCTCAACCAAAATACAGTGGGAATACAATTTGTGTTTACGCTATATATCGTGATATACCTACGATTTGGGACAGGCAATCGCGCGCACTTTCAGCGTTTCTCGTAATCAGGTTTTGGGTACTGTAAACTCAGAGAGCTTTTCAAGTATGGATGTTCAGAAACCATAGGTGCACGCTTAACGCGGCATGCGTTTCATAGGTAATGCACGGACAATAAATGTTTTGCGAATTTAGTTTTGCAACTCCTTTATGGACATAAGAACCGAAACGGTATATATCGTCAGTTTAATAAACAGTGGTTGTGTTGCATTGCTTTCGAGGCTCGAGCTATTCAAATGTCGTCAAGGATTTCATGGCCTACCAGCTTAAGTAGTTTGATATATCACCGCATGTCACATCCCGTTGGTTGGATAGCTCCAAATGCGCGAGTCGTTATTTTTAAGTACACTAAACGAAACACATTTTTGGAGATTGTGTCAGTGGACGCTGTTTGGCGAACCGGGCCAACGAAGGGCTTTCGTCTGAAATACTTAGCTCTGTATTTTCCCAAGCACAGGCAAACGCTTCAGAGTTCCTATGACAGCTCGAGCTCAAGCGTTCTCAACGACACCTTCGTGGACGGCACCATGCCAGCCCCTTGTTACATGTGCACACCCTTGACACTTTGCGGGCCCGTAATTGACTGCTCTCGGCCTTGTGTGATTTTGCATTTGTGTACAGGATCGGTACTCACGGCGCGTTTGTGTCATCGCTGTATTCCCAGCTTAACAATGAGGGCATGGCCGGTGCTAATCGTGACATACATATTCTACAATGCATACCAAGCATGGTTTCAAATTCCTTCACAAGCAAGTATTTCGTCGAACATGCAATACTTACCAGCGGTTTTGTTTTGAGATGTTCAGCACTACCGTGGTTGAGCTCATAAACGACGGCGACGTCAACAGGGTCTTTCGGGCACCTCGTATTTGATTAGAGCGACAACAGCACCATAACAGACGCCAGAGATGTGAACACGGACGTTTGATAGATCTTCACCCACGTGTCCAAGCTTGTTTTTTGTTTCACGTGTGGAACACTAGTTTCTCGTGATCCTTCGCTTTGTCAAATCGTAAAAAAATATACAAATCGCAAAATATCCCTTAGAAGATGGCGAAATCAGACTCCGTCTATAGTTGTAGTCTAAATCGTGTGCAGGTACTACTGTAAGGTTGTTGTACTTTACGAGGTTGATACATAGGTGTGTATTATGCGGACCTGGTATGGACTACTCATTCTCTTAGAATATACTGGCACCTTGCACCTGGTATAATTACAGTATTCGAACTATAAGTATTCATGGGAAGTCACTCACACGGCCATCCAACACACGAAATAGCGTGGAACTAGTGCTGAAAATTCCTTAACTCGCTCATACGGTTGTCAAATCAGTAATATCGGAACCAACACCTGATAAATAGCACGGAACGCATGACAGCGGCGATCCCAGGCATGATAGCAATGTAAACCTAACGTATGCCTCCCTTCCTAGTTGATGTATTCCAGGTGTGTTCCTGCTATAGATGTATCCATATCATTCTGGGCAAATCAGACATCGCCCTGCGAGTTTTGAAGAGATTGCAGAAACGTCAAACAACCCAGAGTTCACCCACCTGTTAATCATAGGCATCCTGTGGGCACAATGGAAAACACAAAACTGCGCGGTTATTTTCTGTAGGGTTTGTGGATTTAGGGTTCGGGTATGGGAGTGTTACAGAACGTACAAAAGTTCCGGGTACGGGTATGGAAGTATTACAGAACTCACAGAAGTTCTAGGTATTGTGACACAGGCGTACAGACCTCACAGAAGTTCCGTGCGGGTGTATAATAGTTGTACCCGTACCCCGGGTATTGAAGCACGGGGCGTACAGAACATACATAAGTTTTGAGTACGGGTATGGATGTCGATCAGAACTTACAGAAGTCCCGGGTACGGGTATGAGAGTGTTAAAGAACTCACGGAAATTCCGGGTATTGTGGCACGGGTATACAGAACTCACAGAAGTTTCGTACAGGTATTAAAACGTTGTACCCGTACCCCGGGTGTTGTGGCACGGGCGTACAGACCTTACAGAAGTTCCGGGGATGGGTATGAGGGTCGCACAGAACTCACAGAAGTTCTCTGTAGGGTAACAATGCCCGGGAAAAAGCCCCTGTGTGGATATTTGCGTAGGCTACAGAAGCAACCTTGCAAGGTTCGCATACTAATACAGAACCAATACAGTACAGGACACCTAATAAGAATCAGGAAATCTGGTCCAGGCTCGATTTCATATTCGAGAGAGGGTGCTTTCTAAACTAGTTTCAACACAACGACTCCCGAATTTAATATTCTCCGCTTAACCATCAGCCTGGCTTTCTTTTTAGCCTGTTTCTTATTAGGTGTCCTGCACTGTACAGCAGTAGCACAGGACACCTTACAAAAAACAGGAAAGCTGGTCAAGGCTGCATTTATTATTCAAGACAGGGTGCTCTCAAAGCTATAATAACTTGAATATAAAAAAACCTCGAATTATTAATTTACTCTAAATATCAGAGTGGCTTTTTCACTATTAAATAACACCCTGTTTATAATTGCGTGCCCCGTACTGCTCTTGTGTTCTCGTAAAAGCGCCGGTGAACCTTGGGTGAACCGACAAAAAAAATACCCAAGAACAACTAAATACGACAGGTAGGTATTACGATGCGTAAAATGCGATGTGTACGTACGACGTGAACGTATCTGGTACTAAATACGATTACTATACGTACCTATAATACATACGAGTACCTATAATATATATATATAGATATATGTCATATCATAAGCACCTGTTACAGTCTAATATTAATATTTATATGTATAGTTGTGTTTGTGAAATTTTCGCACTTTTCGCAACTTTTCTCTTCGCGCGAGCGCTTTTCGGCAAAACGCTAAGTACCCCGACACGGGAGGCCCGGCCGAGCACATTGGTCGAGGTTTGGGTTCGATCCGAGCACTGTAGCTCGCGTGGCGGGCGCTCAAAGTTTTTTTTCCCCTGGGAGTGGATAAGCCGATTTCCCTGGTTTCTCTGCGTGAGGCCTTTTTTTGTACGTACGTGTCAGTATATAATAATTATATTTTTCTTGTTTTTTGCCCTTTCACGCACAAAATACAGGCCTCATCATGCAGACATATACCAGTACACACCACAGGTAGACAACAGAACGTGCCAGTAAATAATACCGTAATTTCCTGTTGTTTGCCCTGCTTTCACGGGCTGATCATGAGCACACAGGAGAACCCAGACACAGATAGACAACATAACATGTGCAGAGAGCACAACGTTAAACTCTGCCTAATAAACACCAGCAGGTAACACCGTGCGTGGGTGACACACCCATCTGCGCTGTTCTGCTGTGGCTTAGCTGTGTCTATCGGAGCCTGCCCCGTAATCCACCATCTACCTTTCAGTTGTCCTGATGTGTGCGACTGACTCACGCTCACGCTAGCCGGAAATGTAATGGCCTCTTTAATCCAATATCATACGAGTAGGATCTTGGAGTATACCAACTGCTGTCCTTATATTTTCGATTGTTTGTGTTTCTTCCCTGAAGCTCACCCCAGAAATCTATGAGACATCAGACAACACGCAACGAACACAAACGAGGTCACAGCCCCGCCTAGAAGCACAAGCAGCAGCAGGCGTTCCTGTGGCAGGTTCGCCGGGTACTGCTGTAGCTGTTAGTGGTTACTTCATCGGGGGCTTGCACATCCGTCATCAGCAATCACACCACACCTCTCTCTCTCTTGTGCGCTGCTGTCTGCTGCCTGCCTGTGCTTGCATGATGTATGTGTCGTGCGCCTGGCGCGAGTCGCGACAAATAATACTGTACCGGTATTTGGGCAAATCATTTTTGGTCATATAGTCAAAAGGTCACCATGTCCGATTTTGAATGTGAAAGCTTGAGTTCGATCCTCATAGCGATGCATTTTTTTTTTTTTTTTTTTTGTATTATTGTGCGTATAATATAACCCAGACCCCACATATATAAGACAGACAGCAAACGAAAAGCAAGTGGGTTTTTTTACGTAGGCAGGTTTGGTCGAGAGTTTCAGCCCCTTCTTCGGTGCATCCTTTTCTACTTCTTCTGCAAATACTATCCCACCACTACTGTTGTTTGAGAACTGCTGTGTCCCATATGTCACGCGTGCGTGCGTGTGCGGTATCCTGACCTTGAGCGCCGCAACAATAAAACATTGACAAATTTTAATATAATAAAAATTTTGGCGGGATCCTTAACAAATCTCTAACGGTCGAGTCAATATTATTAATGGTTCCATCATATTTCCGAGTATGTTTTATCCTCAAAAATGCAGGTACAGTTTTTTAAACGTTTGATTTTATGTATAGTACTACGCAGATATTTCATAACGTCGTACTTGTGTACTACAAGTATGCAATATGATATTACGCGTATTATACAATATCGCATGTTTTTGTATTAATAGTAGATTTTCGATTTGTCCTTGCGCCACTCCCCTAGGCACGTCCCGGAGGGGAACCTTGTAGAACGTATCATTTTCATCTTTGGGCGGCGAAATATGAAATATGCAAGAAAAACAAACAAAGAGCCATAGAGTGGTACTATATAAGACTGTACGTGAAAGTATATGGTCTGAACCCGAATAGGTACCGGCACCCCAGGTATTGTGCCAAAGGTCTTACAGAACTTACAGAAGTTCCGGGTACGGGTATGGATGTCTCACAGAACTTACAGAAGTTCCGGGTTAGGTTGTAAAACCCTTACGCCATATCTCACAGAAGTTCCAGGTATTGGGGCCCGGGCGTACAGAACTCACAGAAGTTCCGGGCAAGTACAAACACGTTGTACCCTTCCCCCGGGTATTGTGAAACGGGGAGTACATAACTTACAGAAGTTCCGAGTACGGGTATGAAGGTCGTACATAATTTACAGAAGTTCCGGGTACGGGTATACAACCCTTACAGGAGTTACAGAAGAAGTTCTCTGTAGGGTATTTTCCGGGTAAATAACCCGGGTATGGTTCTGTAGGTACCCTACAGAACCTAATATTGCAAAACTGTGCGTTTGTGTTGTTCAACCTATTTGTAGGATCAGGACCTGGTGATGATGGAGACTGCACGTGATGACTTGTTTGGGGCGATGCGAAAGGTCGACAACAGCTTCTTCGCGGTGATGATCAGGTTCTTGGACGATGTTCTGTCCAGCGAGCAGGTACAGCTGAGAAGTGGCGGCAGGCCACCAAGAACTATGACTGTCTTGTAGAATGTGCGTTTCAAAATGCAGTATTCCATTCCATCACTCCGGTACCGCTTTATGTTCTTGGTTCATCCGGTTGCAAGGCGGACATGCTTGTTTTCTCGCATAGAGATTGCAGTAGACAGCGATTTGGGCACCGTCCTTTGATTGGATGTATGTTTCATGCTCGAACGTGAAGCACCTCGTACCAGTCTGTGTGCGTTCACTGACCCGATCAGGCTGACTTGATACCTGCATATTTCCGTGATAACAATAACGCGCGCGAACAATTTCGACATGTAGGCATCGCACCCGTTGTGATGCTCCGGTTCTGGGGAAATGCTTCTTTTGAAACAACGTTTGTGGGTAAAGTGCCTGCCCACCGCGAAGAACGACGAAGTGAGAGCTTTCTACGCACAGGGTGCAAACCCTAAAAGTACAGATTTTTTGTTGTGAGCATTCTATAGTACCTGTGGCGACTGTAGACCGCAGCCCGTCCAGTATGTTTGACGTGCAGACAAGCGGTTGACGATTCCATTGTAAAGTCATAGCATTAGTCCGTTCGCGCCGTCTAGCGCAGCGCACGTTAAGATGCAGGTGGACACATACCTTATACCGCAATATAAATATGATACTTGTCGATATGTGGTTTCGGCCCAGGGTTGTTGGATCTTCATTCGCAATCGTGTGCTAGCCATTAAAGACTACAGTTACCGGCGTTGCTTGTACTGGTGCGATGCATGATACACAAGAGTACATCCTGAGTTGCACATCTACCGTTGTTTACTCGGAAATGTCAACGGCCAGCAAAACTGAGCGAGAAAGCAACGAAACGAACCCCTATCGTGCGCCTGCCGTTTGAATATACCTGTGGCTTGAATCCGAAACTTTCAGATCCTGCGTCTCTTCGTTCGTGAAAACGAGATGAAATGAACTTGTCAACTCACCCGCTCGATAGTACAGACGGTCATCGCAGCGCCGATGACCGTAGATAACGCAGAATCATACACATAACGACTCTAGGCTCTACAGCGAATTTATGATAACGGTATATTGTTTGGTGTGCATATTTTGCGGGAATCGGTGAACAAGTGGTCGCAGCGCCCGCCTTGCATAGTGTGGGCGTAAACAATTGTTGTGGAGACATTGGACAATGTTTCAAACCCCCACAAGGTGTACCGAATTAAGAGATTGTCGACCCCTTGTGGGGTTTCCTGTATTTCGTTATTGTTGTCTCCACAAGGGTATTTTACGCTCGCATGGTATCAGGAGAGGAGTTCCGGCCACCTGTGTTAATATGGCAGCAGCTACACGCTTGTTATTTAATTTATAATTTACGGTACGCGATCCACTCTGCTCTGATCAATGTGCCTTTTCTTAGTGGCTTGGCTTACCATGAAGCGTTGTATTGCGTCATAAGTATTTGAACGGTTCGTTTCATTACTAATAAGTGTTCGCGCCATACCACTCCTCTACCAGATTCGCGCGCTGGCCTGGGAGAAGGTTCCCGGTGACACTTTGATGTACTTAGCGTTTCAGCGGGGAGACGCCGGTTCACTGAGGAGGATAATATTACGCCTCAACGACGCCGGACCATTGGAGGAAAATCAGGTGCATACAGTCAAATTCTGACCACTGGCACAATAGCTGTCACCTGCCGTTTGTGCGACTAGTGTTGTATAGATATTACACGGCGGTATATGTACCCACCTCGAGCTCTAATCGGGCTTTGTCCAATAGAGCTTCTGGTTCCTTGCACTCAGCACTCCACCACTGTACCACTGAACGACGCGTACAGTACATACATTCGCGTTTGCACAAAGCATTGGCGAAACGGGGGCGTAGCTTGTTCACAATGGCAACTACTTTGATCGGCTGAATACTGCCTAGTCTACTGCCCTCGCTCCGATGGCACGGCCCCAACCGCACGTGAAGGTAGGCGCTTCATTAGGATATTTCGTTGAACACGCAGATATCACCAATTAACCTGAGCAGCCGGCTTTGGGCGGCAACACCCGGAAAGTAGGAGCTACTCGCACCTTTGAGTACCAAATACAGCGTTTAAATACAGCGGCCAATTTGCATTTATCTTCGAAAGGACAACCTGGACGCCTCTGACGACATCGGGTTAAATATTACGCTAACGAGAGAACGTGTGGTGTATTTTTAGATACATACCGAAGGTGGTTATTACAGTAATGAAACATGTTTTGGCCGTGGTTTGTCGTTTTGTTTACTTGGGCAAACATTGTGTCTGGACAAATCCCCTACTCAGTCAACACGACTACGATGCCGGCCTTCATCCACAGCAAATGCAATACAGAAATATGGCGCCAGACCCCTTCGTCAAATGTAAATCTCGCCCCAAGAGGCCCAATATTGTGTTTAGAACGTACTCGCAAATATACTGCTGCCAGGTAACGTTGCAAACCGACAGCTACATTACTCGCTTTAGCATAAGCCAACGTGCATGGAACACTTGACAATAAAACAGAAGATTTTCCTAATTGAGAATTGCCTTTCCGATGGGAATGAAAATCGAGTTCAGTACTTTAAGTTTGTTTTTGTTTTGTTTTACGAGTTGTGTTTCGCTCACAATAAAACTTTGAAGTAGAACATATGTTCCTCGATGGTAGGTATCGATCAGCTACAAAAAAACCAACGAAATAAACTTCGACAGGCTCGTGAAACAAAGGATATAAGGGGATCGCCATTGATGGGCGAGGTACCCCGCCCCTAAATTCAGATTTCCTTGAATCCTCGATTTCTTGAGACTTGCGATGCCGATTTCGATTTTCCTATGTGTCATGGACGGCTGTCACAACTGACAATAGTTTACGGTGTGGATTTTGACTGTGAGCGAAGTAAATATCTTACAATTCAAAAACAATATAGTTTCGATTTCATTCTCATCGGAAAGGCGATTCTCAATTCGGAATAACACGTGTTATATGGTGAACAATGCAAAATAACCCTTTATCGATCATAGAGCTACCTATTGGGGTATGTCTGTCGGCGCCATGAACCCGCCTTGAAGGGCTCAAGGACGGTCCATGGAGGCACTACGGACCAACCATTCCACCATGGCCCCACCACGAACCCACCATGGTCCCACCATTGAGACACCACGGACTTACCATGATCCTATCGCGGACACATCATGGACTAGCACGAACCAACCATGGCCTACCATTGCCCCACCGTGGAGGCGCCGTACCCATCATAGAGGCGCCTTTGATCTGCAATGGTGCCTCCGTGGCGTATCTTTGGGGCCTTCTTGGGCCGTCGATGGTGGTGCCATATTAAATTCATGGGTTTAATGGCATATCCATGGTGCCTCCGTGGTGCCTCCAGGACCGGTCTATGATGGGGCCGTGACGCCTCCATGACGTCCCATGGGGGGCCTTTTGTAGGTCCATGGTGCGTTAATAGTGCCTCCGTGGGGGGATATTGGTTGGTCGTTAGAGCCTCCATGGTAGGTTCATGGTGCGGTGTTAGGTTCTTGATGCTGGTTGCTTCATGGATTATTATTGGGTCCATGGTGACCCACTACTGTTTGTGGAGGGCCTGTCGAGGGTATTGTGTCCATGGTTGCGTCCATATTTGTACAATGGCGGGGGTGTGGCGCATACACGTTGGGATCATGTGGAGTCCATGGTAGATCGATGTACCTTATGTGGTGCTTGCATGGCGCTTCCGTGGTGGCGCCATGGGAGCGCTATTTGGCTGTGACACCGTGCTTCGTCCGTCGGGTGAAAAACAAAGTCGGGAGTCCTTCGTTTTGGACAAAGCAGGTCCAATGGCCTTGTTTCTGAGGTTGTGCTCGAAATCCTGTAATACAAGTTAGCCTTCCTCTTGGATCGTGCTGTGGCCGCACTTCGTGGTCCATACCTTTCTTTGAAGATATCCAACATCGTCTAATTCAATCAACTGGCCGACTTAGACCGATGACAATGCAAACAAGACGTCTAAAAAGTCACTTAAAAAAATATGGCTTTCAACAAAACGCTGAAGAACTGTTTGCAAGGCCGCTGTGGGGAAAACAGGAAAAACATGTTGGATGGTTAATTATTCATATTTGCGCTGCATACGGCGCAATCTGTTATTTGTCGTTGTAGATTGTCAACACGTTGATAACCAATCAACGCATGCGACGATAGTCTTCCAATTTTGACATAGACTGAGCACGCCATAAACCCGCATGGTGCTGGACCTAGCCGCCGAATATAAATGACGGCTCGAACATATCAGGTGCATCCGACATCTACAGGGTGAGGGCTTGACGGCGACATCCTATATTCTTATCGATAACCTGAAAAAAACAAAATATGTATTACCATGCGAGAGAGACCTTAAAACAATCTGTCTTCTGTTTTCAACCCAACGCCGACGAAATGTTTTCGTTCGTACGCCCAGCCAGTGCCCGCCATATATCAACGGCGATTGTGTGAACACTGGGGCCCTAGGGTTTTCTCGGAGCCCCTGCGGAGCGCGCCCTGTTATTACTTTATGATGCAGTGATGTTTCGTTAGCCGATCGGTGTCTGCCGAGGACTTGGGATCTTGCCGCTCCCAATGTTACATGTTTTCCCTGACCTCTTCACAGCTCGATATTCGCCCAAATGTTTCCCAGGAATTGATTTTGTGTTTTTGTGTCAACGTTTGAAACCTTTTATTCGAAGAACAGTGCCCACAGCAAGCAGTAGTGAGCAAGTTCGGCGTCCTTTTGTTTTTATGCAAACAGAGCGCTCCCGTTGTCACCGGACTATAGGCCGTTTATTTGTATCATCGCCCTTCCTTGGCCGACTAACGCCCGTGTACTACTTAAGTTGCTCTGTTCATAATTATTGTTTAGGTTCTGGAATCTACACAGCCCTCAACCAACTAGCTTAGCATTTACTGGAGAAGAAACGCTTACACACGAGTTTCGTGAGCAAGAGGTCTCGTCTGTGAGATTCTGACCTCAAGTTCCAAAATCGAGATTCAGCACTATACGACGGGGTCAAAACCTGTCGCCCGTGGTACTGCTTACAAAGCGATGGGTACAACAATTATAATCCTTGGTGCAAAGTGACTTTATCCGGCTTTGCGTTTTCACATAACCTCTCCCTTGCCAGGCTTCTCTTCGCGCGTAGTGGACTCCGATTGGCATCGAAAGACACGCCCTCAGCGCTCCCCTCGAATAGATATGTTTACCTCCTTTGTATGGGTTATTTCTCAAGGCGTTCAAATAGTGCAAGCAGAGCCGGCGATGTAATTTTAAAGTAGTTCCTTTGTTTCGTGTCCCACGGTGAAGTTACTTCGGGAAAAACTAGGAACGCCACAAGGTTATTGGTTTTTCCTTAGACGTGCGTTTCTTTGCGTTTAGCACGGAACTTCACCAATTTTCGGTATGCGTAGCATTCACTGTTTGTTACAGTTTCGTCAGCCGTAATAGAAAACATGTTTGGTTTCTAACGCTGCTTACAACTCAAAACCTCTTCCTGATGTACGATGTCTGTCCCGCTTTACATGAACCCTCAGACTGATGGGAAGTTTGACCTGGATGCCCTGTTCTCAGTTTGGGCTGAGCTATCCATTACGCCGGGTGATGTATTACGCCGGGTCGCCCTAGAGTTCCTATCGTACCTTCTGGCAAACTACGCGATACCTAAAATCGGCGATCTGATCAAGCTCTCGACTTCTGCGCGTCAAACGTCTGATGGGTGCTTCAAGACGTGCTGTTTGCTGGCTGTGTCGTCCGCCGCAAACCCTTTCATATCCGGGATGAACCTATCCGTGGCGCTTTCCGGAGCAGCCGAAAAAGCTCAAGAGGGGGCGCGAAAGTCTCTTATCTCCCTGCAGAACAAGATCGACAATATTTTGCTCGAGATATTCGAGCGCTTACCACAGACAGTCGGAGGTTTCCACGGTCGCATGGGTGGTTGTTCTGCTATTCTTGAGCCGAAATGGGAGGGGTCAACGGACGAAGGGCCGGGCCCCCACAGAGTTCTACGCTTAGAACTTCAGCACCAGCAGCAGAGAGAAACATTTTGCAAGGTCCCTCTCGTCATTGACGTCTTGTCCCGAACATTTGCAAGTGGGCTACCGGACCTTAGAGACACAAGCGGCGTGTTACATAACGCGGATGAGTTGCGCGTTCTTCTTGAGGGGTCTAACGGAGTCGATTTGGGCGTCGGTCTGAGTGGTGGGGAGTCGATCGACGACACCAAGTTCGTTTCCGTGCCGTCTCCATATGAGCGCTTCAGTTACGATGTAAGGGCGCACCCCACACTGCTCGGGAGAAATAGCACCCTGCCCAGTTTAAGGTCTCCAGGAGCGTTGCTGCAAGGATCAAACGTCAGGTATCCTAGTCTGACACTTCTGCCAGGGGCACAGTTTATTTCCGCAGGGCTGGTTGCGAAGCCCGGCAGCTATTACAAGGTTCCAGCAATGAGGATGGCGCTGGACCTCGTGGTGTACCTCTTTATGCTGGCGGTGTTCAGTGGGGTTGCGATCTCGCACGACAATGAGGGACTTCTATGGGGAGAATACCTTTTCATGGCATACGTCGTGGTGAGTGTGCGTAACAACGGTATGATCCCACCAAGCGTCGGATTGGTGTGTGGCTTCTGTGTTGCGTTATTTGTGCTAGCTCGATAAGTTCGTGTTTGTTTGGCTTGTTTTGCGTCGAACATGGTGTGGGCATTGAAGGGTGGACCCGGTTTAAACGTCATGAGTAAACTGATACCATGGTATCCAATAATATAGTTCTAGACCAGAAGAACTAACGAAAATGCATAATATAATAACTTTATATCCACGCGGTAAATGCGACGTTTGACGACAACGTAAACATCTTGATTCCGGACAACTTTTTTCTGCCGAAGCATCCAGCCTAAAACCTGAATACGATATCACCAAAATGGTATATTTACCACTCGATATACTTTGAATATGCATTTGAACTAGAAAATCCCTTCTGGAGCGTGTAAGGCAGGTTACATGCTGTTGTGTATCAAAATGGTGCCTCTCTGGTAGCCACAGTATGTGGTTAAATGATCTGGTTGCACGTGAGCTAGTCGAGGTAATATCACGACGGAATATGTTTTCGTTCGAAGGGGGGATAAGCTCACTCTTCCTCCGGTATGTCTGTGGACGCTTTGTTTTTTCTGTATATTGGTGCTATCGCTGATCTGTCCTTCAGCGTTATCACACACTGTTTTCGTGGCGAACTCGGCTTGCCCGGAAGGTTGTATGCACCCAGGAGACATTTACTCGCAAGGTGCACATAGTGGGTTATCACGCACTGTATACCATATATGAAACCGTCTTGGCCGGACGAATCCAACCACAAGCGTTCCCGTTTTTGGAGGGACCACACACACTTGTGCTTGTCCCTTTTTACAAAATCCTGCGTGCGATGTCGACGGCAATTGGAGCCCTCAATATATGTATCAACACTCTACTGCCCGTAGACATTCATTTCGTTGCGTGTGTTGATATGTTGGTCGTCAGTGTGCCTCGGTCTATGCAACACCGAGACATTGACCGTCGCCGAGATTTCTTTATAGATGGACCGTAAGATGAATTCCGGGTACACGGGGGCAGGGTGGTCCCCTTCTCTAGGATTAATTTCAGCCGTGAGAGGTTTGCAGTGAGGGGAAAGTGGTGTTATCGGTAGTAGGTAGGGAAAACTCCGAACAGGAGACACCGGCCCTCGTACACCGGAATTTGAAGGGGTCGTTCATAGCCGAACTTCCCTCAAGAATGCAGCTCATGGGACCCAGGCCCACCATCTCTACCCACGGGCTGCTGGTGTTCGTGCGTGACTGCAAGTTGATGCTATACCAAGTGCGTGTGACAGCTGTCTTCCATACCTCCTCCGGTAGGCAGGCGCGTACAATGACGTTGCCTGCACAAACAATTAGAAGACATAGGTCTTTGATAACGTGTGACCATGACAAGTATGTTATATGAACGGAGCTTTGCGGAGTCACGAGACTTAAATGTCCGTGTTGAGCAGTAGTATCCGGGTGATTGGAGAATTGACTAAAACGTTGACTGACAAACCTACCAAGACTAACATGTCGTTTTCGGTCTGTCACTGGGCGGAAGTATTGTCGAACCGAACCGGTCAAGGCCGGATGCCTTCGAGAGGCCCGCGAAGTCTGCAGGAACCCCTCCTTGTACTTCGAAGACCGCTGGAACATCTTCGACGTACTTGGACTTGTGCTTTTATCCGCTGGTTTGGGTTTCCGGTGCGTTGACAGTTCGAGTCCGTGGGGGCAAGCCTTGTATGCTCTGAGTGCCCCGCTTATGTTTTCACGCGTCCTCTTCTTCGCGCAAATACATCGCTTCCAAGGCCCGATGATCAATGTGAGTGGCTCGTATCCCGAACACCGGCCATTCCAAAACACAAATATACGTAATATCAATGCCATGAGCTGGCTCGGGTACATGTTAGGTGCACCTGGGCGGTTGCACGGAATTTTTTCGGGTGCAAACGGCAGTACGCGATCAAACGTTTGCGCGGTCATGGCCAGGTTTACTTTCCAGGCAGGAAACGTTTTCGTTTCTAAATATATATGTCATCGGCGGTAGGCACCACTTGATGATACCATCGTCTTGGAAGGGCACAATACCCTTTAACGTTTCATAAAAGTAATGCGCCTTGTTATATAACTGGAGCTTTTATGCCTGATTCGTGACAATCATGTTGTTCTGTTCGCAGGTTATCTTCAGCATGACGGACGAACTTGTGAAGTTCGGACTCGTCATGGTAGTTGTTATCATTGGGTTTGCGGTATCCTTCCATGCCCTCTTTGGTAACCACGACAGCTTCGGTGAAACCTTGCTTAGCCTTTTTCAAGCTATGCTTCGCGAGGTTGGATTTTCGACGAGTTCTCTGGGGGGCGTTACGACATTTCCGAGACTATTCTTCTAGTGGCATATCTTGTTATCATGACGATCATGCTCCTCAACCTCCTGGTTGCTATATTGAGCATCTCTTACGCCAACGTACAAGAACACGTCGACCAAGAGTTCAGGGTATCGAAGGCACGCATGATTGGTCACTATCAGCTGGTTGTAACCGAGCACCGGCTTCCTGCTCCTTTCAACTTGGTGCAGCTGCTCGTGTCGTGGGCTTGCGTGGTATTTGACCTCGTGCGCGGGGGAAACACACGTGACCGTTCTGTTGAAGTCGTAGGACAAGTGATCTTCTGGCTTGTCCTTGGTCCTATCGCTGTGTTACTGGGCACGCTGCTGTGGATGGCATCAGCGTTTACCTCGACATTTGTGTGGCGCAAGCACTACCTAAAGAGTACGGAAGATCAGAGATCGCAGGCCCTCGAGCACAAAGACTTGAATAGAGATAGTCAGATTACCGAAGAAAATAGCGGTTGGTCACATGTGACGTTCATGACGCTGAGGCAGGTTTTCACCTGCATGTGGTGCCTTGTCGGGGCTCCTCTGTATCTTCTGGCCTTGTGGCTTCGAGTTCACATGTTATTTAGACTTATGACACGATCCGTAGTTCGTTCAAAGAGACCGGCCACGGGCACGGATGTTTCAGAGGACCCGCCTCCCTGCTCGCCCTCGGGGACCGTCGACGCCGCCGGTAAGAGACACCTTACAATCGAGGATATGCTGACGACCCCCGCTGGTGGAGTAGGAGCGAACGATTTGCGAAAACATCTCGAGGACCCCATGATTGACGTCAAGGTGCGGGAAGACGAGAGGAAGCGGTTTGCCACAGTAGAGCATATCAAGCTTCTTCGGAACCAATTCAAAACCCATCTCAAAACGACACAGGTGGGTGTTGCGGAATCGATTTCGAAAACGACGGACGCTCAGATGAAGAAACTAACGGAAGTCGAGGAGGAAGTGGCGGATATCAAGCAAGAAGTGGCGGATATAAAGCAGGAAGTTACGGATATGAAGCACACGATTCAGACGATGCTGAGTATTTTTCAGGGCGATGAAGAGTCCGCCCGCCGGTAAGACCAGTTAATCTATCCCAGGGAGGAGGGTTGTGCACCAAACAAACGACACCTCGTGCCTACTGCAATGTCTGTATGGTCGTGGTGCTTTAACTATTCCCATAGCGACGTAAACCGGCGAGCATTTCAACCCCTGTCTGCTGTTCGGCAATAGTTGTACGCAGATTAGGAGTGCGTAGAAGGTCCGATACATGTTTCCGGTTAATGCAGAACGTTTGTGGCCCATCTTTGCTGAATACTTAGCTTTCATGTGGTACTAATAGCGGGACACGTGTACGGTAGAGGTAGCACGCTTTGGCCGAATCGTTTTCTGGACGATCGGGCTCCTTAACCCAAATTCGTCGGAATCTCGTTTTTGTGACGAAACATGTTTTAGAGTATGCTTCGGTCCTGGGATTCCTCATCTGGCGGCACTATTATTTTTCTCCAAAATCTTTTTTTCGGTGAAGTATGGCCCTCTTTAAGTGAGGAGTTAAAAAAAACATGGTGCACCTCTATCTTAGCATGCGTCGCGGGAACATTGGAATACGTGGAAAATAAGTTTATTTTTAGTTCATGCTTTAGTACTTGTCGAATTTGACTTGGTTGCTGCTTCTAGCCTCGCGCAAACATGTCTCATTAGATTTAGTAGAGAGATAATGGACTTCAAGCAAAGCACATCGAGGTGTTAGTGGGGCTTTTCAATGCCCTTCAGTTTGTCTTATTTTCTTCTGGGTGGGGGCAGATGAATGGTTCGATATGAGTAACAGCCACCAATAGTACGTAGTTGCTTTGTTGGGATTCGAGTAGTTTATTACAACCGCGGAGATGCTGACGACTCCCGCTGACGGAGAAGGAGCGGACGATTTGCGGAAACATCTCGAGGACCCCATGGTTGACGTCGTGGTCTGGGAAGACGAGAGGAAGCGGGTTGCCAAAGTAGAACGCGTTAAACCTCTTCGGAATCGTCTTGAAAAGAACCTGGCGGGGGTGGCGGAAGGTATTCCGGAAACGACGGACGTTCAGACGAAGAAACTAGCGGAAGTCGGGCATAAAGTTGCGGATATGAATCACTTGATGCAGGAGATGTTTGGTCCCATGCAGTCGATTACGAGCCCCCCCACCGGTGACACTAATTAAACTACCACTGTGCATCGGTCAGACGAGAGTTCATACCTACTCCACTACTTCCCCCTGTCCGTCGGCGGTGGTCGATACCTATTTCCATGCCGACGGAAACCGGGGAGCCATTCAAACACTGTATGTGGTTCGGCTGTGTTTGTACGCAGATAAGAGATACACAGATAAGAGGTACGCAGAAAGTCCGACATATCTTTCGGGTCGATGCAGGACATTTGTGCCCTATCGTTTCTGAACGATTGACTTTCATGCCGTGGCGGAAACATGGGAATGCGTGGAATGTAACGTTCGCTTTTGTTTTGCGTATTTTGGTACGCATCGAATTTTGAGTTGGTTCGGTGTTTCTACTGTAGTGTAGAGCAAACATGTCTGATCAGATTGAGATGACGGAGAATACACTTCAAGAAAAATGAGTCAACGTGGAACGGAAGGCCTTCTAATGCATTGAGATTTGTAATATACATTTCTCCGAGGAGGCAGATGCAAGCTTTGTTAGCAGCAACAGCCACCAATATATTACGTAATGGGTCTGTTGTCGAGTAGTTTTCTACACGTCATCCTATATAAAGAATGTCAATGGCATCTGAGTATGTGTACTGCTTTGTATGGAACCAATCCAATGACAGAAGATAACGTTCACGACTTCAGGGGAGATTAGCCCACGATTTTGCCGTCAGCGAAATATTTGTTATTCTGGCCTAACTTCGCCGTCGGGGAGTACGAGATCTTAGCCTGACAGGTGCCAGGAACCCGCCCCTTGCGCAACGTCCCACCAGGTTCTCCATGTTATTGTGCAACCTCATCCCAGGGTACATATTGCAACCTTGGCGATCGTTGAAGTTTGTGCAACGTCTATTTGATGTTAGGTTGTAAATCTTGCCAAAATTAGGGTCGCACAATGTGTTCGACACGAAGGTTTCCAGGGTCCATCGTTTATAACACGCTGTACAGCCTCATTCTAGTGCACATATTCCATCTTCGTTGAGCATTCAAGTTGTCCAACGTCTATTGTTGTGAGGTTGTCAATCTTGTACGAATTGCACAGTTTGCACAACGTGTTCGACACGACGGTTGCCAAAGACTCCATTTCTGATCATGTTGTACAATCCAATTCTAGGGTACTTATACCATCCTCGTTGAGCATTCAAGGTGTCCAAAGTCTATTGTTGTGAGGTTGTCAATCTTGTACCAATTGCACAGTTTGCACAACGTTTCGACACGACGGTTGCCAATGTCTATATTTCTGATCATGTTGTACAATCTAATTCTAGGGTACATATCGCAACCTCGGCGATCGTGGGAGTTTGTGAAAACACACTTGATGTTAGGTTGTCAATATTGTCCGAATTGCACTGGTTTGAACACAGTATTTGGCACAAAGCTTGATGATGTCTATTTTTCTGACCTGTTGGTCAACCCCTTTATAGGTTATATATTTCCACCTCGACAATCGTGGAATTTTGTGCAAATCACCTTGGTGTGAGGTTGTCTATCTTATTCAGCTTTAGACACTGCATAAAGGTTTCGTCACGAAGGTTGCATCGCCTCATCTGGCGGAAGGTGTTGTATATCCTTGTAATACTCTACGTTGTGCACATTCAATTTAAGGACACATCGCGTAATGTGTCAGCTCGTGCGCCGGGTACGTTTAGGTGATGAGAGGGTGGAGTTTACCATCAGGCGAGGAAGATAATGACGAATCAGGTGTATATTATAAACCACCAAAGTTAAGTGAAGTCAAGGGGCTTTCCTCCATTTGTCCCAATGTCCTATTAAAGGTATCCAGATGATATATATACCATAAACCCATCTGGGAAAACCAAACTCGCGCCGCATTTTCCGGTTACACAAATCACACGTACGTATTCGCACGATCAGACATAAACAGACACGGGTGCGACTTATAACAAACGGTTATGACCAACATCGCACATGTTGTTGGGTGTTGCCCTGCAGATTTTCGCGGAAAACGTAATACAACGCAAAATGAGGCCACCGCTGCGTGTTGTTGGTTGAGGCAATCCTTCGCCGATTGCCCCCCATGAGCAGATTGCACGTGCATGGAAACCACACATGAACGCGAAACCCGGATTAAGTAGCGCTCTGCGCGACATGTCACCAGCCACGCTCTGGGCACACTACTGCGTCCACAACGTACAACAAACCCTGTGATAATTAAATTTTAAAGTTGGATGCTACGCGCCGTCACAGTCAACGTAAATGGTGATTTAACTCATATTCTGCTATGCCGACTTGTTTACAATATACCGCTGCGGTGCGTACGTAACCATCACCCAAGCCCAAACGTTCAAAGTCAAAAGACACAGGACAACCGCAGACAAATGGTCTGTCCTTTCACTGAGCAAACCTTCCTCCCCTGAACAATCTTCAATATCACATTTAAGCAATGCCGGCAAGAGAGGTACATGGACTACCATAGCGTCGAAGCGCAACTGCGACGTTTGGGGTACAGTGTAGCTCAGAGAACGTTGTTTAAAATATAGCCCTTGAACATTGAGTGGGGAACACTCCTCTCAACACAAGTCACACAAAGTACGCTATCGAGACTTGTGGATACCGTACGGTAGCGCGGTGCGACATCAAAGCACCAGTCGTAACCCTCGTGAATCCTCCAAAGCAGGATTGCGCCGAACGACTTTGCTGCCGATATGACCAGGCACTACGTAGTACCCCCCTCTAAAACTAGTACAATGGCGCACCTCCTCCCGCACACGAACGCTCGCGGCAAAGGCAAGGACGAAAAGGCCGGCATCTCTGCATCTAATCCAAACTGTTTGTACAGTATACGCAAACAAATACATTCACGTCTACGACTACGGACTGCACGTGCGCACTTGTGACCAGCTACGGGACGGCAAAGTCTTCTTGTCCACGCATGTGGCTCGGGCCCCATACCGCCTAAACGCCACAATACAAGCGAATCTTCTTGAATTTCACTAACAATCTACTGTAGAACGATTTAATTCGTACGGTAGATTGTATTTCCATTGGGTTTACCTCCACATCATTAAGCTGACCGGCAGAAGGCGCAGATTGTCGAACAACGACCGAAACATCAACTTAAACAGTAAATGTAATCGTCAATACCATAGCCGGTCTCGCAGCTGCGCTGCTCTCAGTAAGCGATGACACCACATATATACTTCGAACCTAATAGTTGAACGATACAAACAATTGTCGTCTGCCGAATAAAAACGCGCATCGACCAAACTCAATTTAATACCTCTACCAACTTGCATACAAGGGCAAAGCTGCACGACCCCTATTTGGCCGATTTCCCTAGTGTTACATTGAAGATAATGAACAACGAAAGGAGAATGAACCACCAAAACTGTTTCCCGGAAAATCTCTTGGCGTTCACAACGACCGGCCATTCAACCGACTTGTATCGAACGGTCTCAGCTCCCGTTGTGTGCTGTAGGCAAACTCGTACTCGGCGAGTTTTGCCCTTCTTGCTGTGCTACGCATTCGGCGGCATGCCACCTAGTCAACGTGCACCAAGGGCGAGCAGGTTAAGTGTTAACGAGTTAGCCGAACGTTTTTTTATGTTCAAGATGGCTCACTAGAATATTTGGTGGTCCAGACATAATCACGTATATTGTCTCGGCCATGAAGGCGTTGGGCGCACAGCGTGCACGGTTCAGTGTGAGTCCACCGGCCGCCATAAAAGTATCACTATAAATATAACTCCAGTCCAATAAAACAGATAATCCAATAAGACAATACATGAAATACACAGTAGCCACGTGCAAGAACCAACCTTACTCTTGACGCCCTGTTGTTCATAAGCAGGTGGGGGTGCGCGAAGTGTTTGCATATATTACCAATCTCGCCTCAATGAGATCTACTGCAGTAATAATTTGTATCTCCGTCGTTTAGTTTCGAATATACACACATGCGGCGTCCGGGATGTCTTCCTGCAGCACGGAGTTCATGGCATTTGCAAGTAGTCAGTTGCAACCAAAAACGATGCATGTCTGCTCGCTTCAAGAGCTCTGACCAATGTTTTTTTTGTGAGCGTCGTGGGCGGAAACTACGCTTCAAAGCCAAGCTCCTCGTACTATATTGCATCCTAATTTGAAGTGCCCGGCCGAAAGCACACACAGGGTGAGAAAACCTCGACTGTTTTGACTTGACCTCGACGCTACAACAGCAAGTTGTCGCAACCCATAAGGGAGAATTTTTCTCCCTCGGTTAGAAGCGTTGTTTTACGTAGCAGCGTTCTTCGCGGTAACGTGCCGTGTGCTTTCCTTCACGGACATATGCCGCCCTGGTGGAGATCACGCCATAAAAATCAAACGATATTTATGACAAACGTTCGTGATGGGCACACAGTCAATTCACCTGTGCCCGCTTACTTTTGTTTTTTTATGCCCGTTGAAACATCGCGCCGTTGGTAAATTAGTATCTAATTTGGGATAAGTTATGTCTTTTTGCTGCGACCAGCTTGAGACTGTCAACCGGAGGTTGAACTCCCGCGTTGGTTCTCCGGCAATCAACGCGACACATCGTCGTGAAACGTAGGTACCCTGGAAAAATAAACACAAAAAACAAGGATATCGTTGTCGACGGTACCCTTCGTTACTACGATCGGCGGGCGGGATAGTCTGTTTTTTTCCATCACCTATTTTCTACTTGGTCGTGCTGTTGTCAAAGTGTGTTGTCGCCTGCGGACTGGGCTTAACAACTATATTCCAACACAACAGTGAGGCTTTGCCGAACAGGTATCCACCGCGCTGGTGTTTGGAATCAATGAGGACTCTCTGCTGCGGCATAGTATCACATGCATACTTGATGGCCCTTCTCTTATCTCAGTGTCCTCGCTCGTTGGTATCTTCTCTTCTCCGGGGACTCCCTCTCCTCCATACTATTCCCATACGCCTAGGCTAGCCCCTTCGGGTTCTGTCCCAATGGATTCCCCCGTGGGAATGCTGTCTACGATTTTCGAATGCCTTCCTACCGTGGGAAGGCGTCGGATTGTATGAATGCGGTGTCGCACCAGCGCTTCGTTCTGTTCGATGCCGACGCGGATACCGTTACTCCGGCGTATCTGCTAGCTACGGCCGAGGACATCCAACCCCACGTACTCCATGAGAGTGTCCATGGTCGTCCCTTCCATATGTCGGCTCGCCGCCCCTCTCCACCCGAAACGAATGCAGTTTGTACCAATTGTCCTACGTACCCGCTGCTCGCAGATAGGTCTGGAGGTTCAAGGTCATCTGCGGGCGGCGTCTACGCTACGTTCCCCCTGTCTCCCGATTTCTAGGACGCTCGGGAACAGAAACCCGAACCCGCCACGAGCTCAAACTTCATGGATGCTGCCGCCGGTCGATACTCGATCATGACTGCCACTGCGCAGATATTCTGGCAGTTCTCCTTCATTTTCATCACTACCGCTTGGAATGATTCCCGCAACGTCTTTCTGATGGAGGTGAAAATGAACCCCTCACCCCCCGACATCTGAAACACCTGTGTCACCACTGCTACCGATAATTCGAATCCGCGCTTCATTGTATGAAAAGTGACACAAAAATCGCTACATCGGGGATTGACACANATGTATAGGTGGAGTAAAGTCACACAGCTCTGCTTGTTGCACTTGTTTTGCTGTTTTGTGCGGTTGTTGCTGTGTTGCTGTGCTGCGGTTCCGATCCCAACGTCTCGTATATACGTCGCACCTGTGGGTGGGAATGATTTTTTTATTTTTGTACATACAAGTATGCATATTCGTATCATGCGTGCAGCGCCAACGTACGTATTACATTGGCCTTTTTTTTTTGGCTCCGAGCCTATATCATACCAGGTACATACCCGGGGAACATTTCGTAAGGTACTCAATTATCGAGATGTTTCCTGTCTTAGTTTCTATATCATTTACAGGAGTGCGAGTACGGACGGTAGTATACTCGTAGTTCAATTTTTTTTTTGCGAGGAGGACAGGCACTGCATACCTGTATATACGAGCTACGGTAGCGAAAACGAAGCACTTTCTATTTGGTTCGAGCAAGATGAGTACCAGAACAAGAGAGATAGAGCTGTCCTCCCATATCTCCAAACTACGAGAGAGTATAGAAATAAAAAAGAGCCAATGGACTGGGGAAAAGCTGGCGAAAGCATATTATGGGGTTTCCGCGGTAAAATAATTCACCGGTTTTGCCTTTTCACTCTTCTCGTAGGTTGCGGGGCGCTTTGGGTTTTGCTGTCGAAAATTAACGAACCGATTTCGGAAAATCGTGAGTTTATTTTGAGAGGTTCGATTGGTTCTGGGGTTTTTTCTCCTTTCGAAACAACTGCACTTGAGTGTACAGCGCCGAATGTCCCAATCGGTGTGCCTGTAGTGTTTGCACTCTTTGGTAACAGCGACAGCAACAGAAACAACAGACAACACAAGCGAACGTGGCAGCTACCACGCCCCCAACCACTGAAACTCAGCAGCACCTTGCGTCTACTACTCATGCCATCGCCGCAGCAAGCGGGGTGAGGCTGGTCGTGTCTTGTGTGTGGTGTTCTATTAATAGCGAGCTCAGCGGTTATGGAAAAGCTGCTTCGAGCTCAACGAATTTGCTGTGCTGTGGGCCACAAAAGAGAGCTACTTTTGAGAGGTCGCCTCACACCATTGACGATTACAGAAGCTACCGTGCTCGCCACTGCCCAGCCACAGCACGTCATGTGTTTACGGCTTATGTCACGGCTGTACCAAGCGGCGGTGGCAGGGCCGCTTGGCCTAGTGTTCTTATGTCTCAGTGGCGTTCAATTTGACGGACACCTCCGATGCGCTCCCTTAGTGACGTACGTAGCTGTCGAGTGAGTCAACTTACCGCAAAGATCGACTGTCATCGGTAGCGCCTACCCCCGCGCCTCGTAGCATATCCACACGTCCTCTCAGCTCATAAACGAATAGCTTCGTATCTGTCGTGAAATTCGGCGGACCATTTTTTCGCAGCGGTTAGTTGCCGACCCCGTGCCTCGTGCGACCATGGCGGCACAGACGTCCCTAAAGGAGAGCGACAGTCTGCATTGAGAGGTCCGCTCACCCACATACTCCTCTCGACCCTGACTGTAGCAACGCAGATATGCATAACCTCGAGGAAACACTTCGCTCCTTATGGTAAAACCCACCCTCAAGCCGAAGCTCGCCAACACTGGCGATTCCTTGACCAGATAGTATCCGAAGCCGCAGTCTAGCCTCGAACCCAATAAAAGCCAGCGACGTTTTACGCATACATAGGCTTCAAGAGCTCTGACCAATGTTTTTTTTGTGAGCGTCGTGGGCGGAAACTACGCTTCAAAGCCAAGCTCCTCGTACTATATTGCATCCTAATTTGAAGTGCCCGGCCGAAAGCACACACAGGGTGAGAAAACCTCGACTGTTTTGACTTGACCTGGACGCTACAACAGCAAGTTGTCGCAACCCATAAGGGAGAAATTTTCTCCCTCGGTTAAAGCGTTGTTTTACGTAGCAGCGTTCTTCGCGGTAACGTGCCGTGTGCTTTCCTTCACGGACATATGCCGCCCTGGTGGAGATCACGCCATAAAAATCAAACGATATTTATGACAAACGCTCGTGATGGGCACACAGTCAATTCACCTGTGCCCGCTTACTTTTGTTTTTTTATGCCCGTTGAAACATCGCGCCGTATTGGTAAATTAGTATCTAATTTGGGATAAGTTATGTCTTTTTGCTGCGACCAGCTTGAGACTGTCAACCGGAGGTTGAACTCCCGCGTTGGTTCTCCGGCAATCAACGCGACACATCGTCGTGAAAAGTAGGTACCCTGGAAAAATGAACACAAAAAACAAGGAAGTCGTTGTCGACGGTACCCTTCGTTACTACGATCGGCGGGCGGGATAGTCTGTTTTTTCCATCACCTATTTTCTACTTTGTCGTGCTGTTGTCAAAGTGCGCTGTCGCCTGCGGACTGGGCTTAACAACTATATTCTAACACAACAGTGAGGCTTTGCCGAACAGGTATCCACCGCGCTGGTGTTTCCTCTTTTTCTTTGATCCAGATTACTGTTGTAACATCGCGTCGTAGGTTAATTTGAATATCGTTTGGAATCAATGAGGCCTCTCTGCTGCGGCATAGTATCACATGCATACTTGATGGCCCTTCTCTTATCTCAGTGTCCTCGCTCGTTGGTATCTTCTCTTCTCCGGGGACCCCCTCTCCTCCATACTATTCCCATACGCCTAGGCTAGCCCCTTCGGGTTCTGTCCCAATGGATTCCCCCGTGGGAATGCTGTCTACGATTTTCGAATGCCTTCCTACCGTGGGAAGGCGTCGGATTGTATGAATGCGGTGTCGCACCAGCGCTTCGTTCTGTTCGATGCCGACGCGGATACCGTTACTCCGGCGTATCTGCTAGCTACGGCCGAGGACATCCACCCCACGTACTCCATGAGAGTGTCCATGGTCGTCCCTTCCATATGTCGGCTCGCCGCCCCTCTCCACCCGAAACGAATGCAGTTTGTACCAATTGTCCTACGTACCCGCTGCTCGCAGATAGGTCTGGAGGTTCAAGGTCATCTGCGGGCGGCGTCTACGCTACGTTCCCCCTGTCTCCCGATTTCTAGGACGCTCGGGAACAGAAACCCGAACCCGCCACGAGCTCAAACTTCATGGATGCTGCCGCCGGTCGATACTCGATCATGACTGCCACTGCGCAGATATTCTGGCAGTTCTCCTTCATTTTCATCACTACCGCTTGGAATGATTTCCGCAACGTCTTTCTGATGGAGGTGAAAATTAACCCCTCACCCCCCGACACCTGAAACACCTGTGTCACCACTGCTACCGATAATTCGAATCCGCGCTTCATTGTATGAAAAGTGACACAAAATATCGCTACATCGGGGAGTTGACAGAAAAATGCGGGTTCAGCTGGAAATTGAAATGAGCAATCATGCGAGTGCGGACGAAGCGGCAGCAACGGCAGCTGAAGCGTGGAAGTAGGCACATCCACTTGCTGTCGACGCAGCAAGGGGAGAAGCGACAGGCACTGTGGGGGTTAATGAAGGTGCAGCCGCTGCTGCGGTCTGCTGCGGCTGAGGCTGCTGCGGCTGCGCTGCTGTTGCTGCTGCTGCTGCTACGGGAAATGCGGATGGGATGGCAGTCCCTCCTCTTGCTGTGGAGAATGCTCCTGCTGCAGCTGATGCAGAAATCGCTGCTGCAGCTGACACTGCTGCTCTCGGCGCGGCAGCTGCAGGGGTTGCGGCCGGGGCGCTTGGTGTGGACGAGGTAGTGATTAGCGAGGGAGCAGGAGCGATGCATGGTGGGGTCGGAGGAGGGGGTGCAGAGCCGGGTCAGCAGATGCCTGCTGTGGGGATTGCGGGTGCTGATCTCATGGTTGCCCAGGGCGGTTTTGCGGACCAAATGCACGAAAATACTGCTCGCATTACTACGATTATTGAGTAGTTGGCGGTTGTAATACCGATGATTTAAGGGTTGGTTGAGCAAGTCAATGCGATGCAAAATTATCAACCAGCAGCGGGAGTAGGGGCTCAAATGGCGGGAGTAGGGGTCCCACGATGGTGCGATCATTGTACCAAATCCTAACGAGGCCATCGAAGAAAAAAAGGCGGCGAATCGTCGCATAACGGCATGCAGCAAGGACGGTACCAAGCGAGTTTTTGCACTGTCAGGAGTAGTGTATTTCGTTCACCAAGAAGCGGATTCAAGAAATGCTCGGCGAAGACCTGGTCGTGAACGAGGCAGTTTTCAAGATGTTGACTTCGTGCCCCGGGGTCCGCATAGAACAGTTCGCGCCGAAAAAGGGGGTTTGGGGGGGTTCGATGGCAAAAGGAACGCCGGTTGCAGCGAAGGTCACTTTTCAAGATCGCTTCGCGGCACTGATGAGGGGCTTCGAGGTCGTCTTTGGGGAATACACTCCGCCAGGGGCCTTACTTCATGAATTGCGCGACGTCAGACAGGAGCTGTTCGCGTACGCAGCGAGACCCCAGGAGGTCCTCGCCGGGGAATTCGGGCCCTTCATATCTCAAGCGATTGTGGCTTCGATTGACCGGGATTTCGTGGATGTGGCCAAAGGGATCGGGGATGTGGCGGCCGCTCTGAAGATGTTGTACCCGAACGGTTCGCCCATGCCCATGCAGAGTGTTCCAGATTTTCCGGCGCCGGCTTTTCCGAGGACTCGTTCAGCTACTGACCGGATTAGAGAGGTTCATCAATAGGTTTTATTTCAGTCAGGATTTAGCAAAGCACGTAAGCGGAGCAGAGAGGCGTGGAGAGTCGCTGGGGAACAGGAAGGGCACGCCGTTGGGGGGAGTGAATGTTTCGCGGCAGACGTCTCAGGCCACACAACAAGTGTTTGCCGCTACGTCGAGAACAAGGGCTTTTGAAGTTTCTGGCTGTCCTCGCGGGACGTGCATTCACCATTGGAAGAATGAGAGATGCTCGTTGGGCCAATCGTGTCGATTTGAGAACAACTTTCAGGCGATGAACAACAACTCGGGGGTGGGGGGGCAGCACTGGGCGGTTCCGGTTTTGGGGGTGGTTTCGGACGAGGAAGAAAAGGAGGCGGAGGAGGAGGAGGAGGGAGCGGACGGGTAGGGGGGGCGCCGGTGGGGGATTCCTTCGGTTCGGATTCAATGTTTGGGGGTGGGGGTGGTTTTGGTGGCCGGGGACGCGGTGGTGGTGGTTGCGGATGAGGACACGGGCTCCGTTTATTTACGGGGCCAACAACGAGTCGACAAGCAGGCGCGGTACTGGAGGGGTGGAGTTGACTGCTAATTTGGACGGATCGTCTAGGTCGGTAGAGCACCATGGTGTGCCTCCCCCGAAGTCGATTTCGTTGAAGGATGTGATGAGTGAGTGAAAGCCCGGTACGAATCGTGTATGTATATTGAATGACATATATATTATCCAAGGTTGTGGGGACGGAAATGGTGGTTCGGAAACACGTTTGGTTCGGAAGAATGAAGGAAGAAGATGGACCGTTGCCTTTGTTTTTACGCATTTATTTTTATATTGTGTTGTTTTCAGCTTCTATTTTTTATTGTTGTTTGTCCTTTTGTGTTTGTGATTTGGAGATTTAATTTTCGAGGTGGACTACGTGTACTTTGGACAGGTATCGTGAATGTATGCATATTGACGTGAGCCGGAACGCTTTTACCATACATATCATGGGTACTTACAATATTAACCATAGAGGACCGTAATAAAAGGTAAATGTTTGTTTTACTGAATTTATGAGACATTGCCAAAAAGGAAGGGTTGACCATATTAGAAAGCGAATATTTTTTTACTGGCTATGATGAAGGGAGGGTATACATAACAATTTAAAATACCGTAACTATTTAGGTGTTTTGTTATTTTTAGGTATCAAGGAGGACCACAATTTGAGGTGAATTTAATTTGACCGTTTGTTGCGAAGGAATAAATTGAAAAATGGACCTTGATACAAAGTCAATAATGATTCACTGACTGTTATGAGGGAGGTATCTAATTTCCAAGTACCAAGAAGGGCCATAACATGCGGTGAATTTAAATTTACCGAAGGTTATGAAAAAGATGGACCATGGTACAGAGTGGACTAACTATGTTTACGGACTACGCATCGTGAAGGGGGGATACGAAACAAATTATAAGTTATATGTACGTAGACTATACAATTTTAATCCCCCCAAGTATTCAGAAGGACCATAATATAAGGTAAACATTAATTTACTGAATGTTATGAAGAAAGGAAAAAGGACGGACCACAATATAAATAAAGTGAACCATGTTTCAATGACTGTTATGAAGGGAGGCATTTAATTTCCAAGTACCAAGGAGGACCATAACATGAGGTGAATATAAATTAACCGAATGTTATGAAGAAAGGAAACAGATGGACCATGATATAAAGTGAACCATGTTTACTGACTAGTGTGAAGGGGGGATACGAAACAAATTCAAAATATGCGTACGTATATAATTTTGATTTCCCCAAGTATCAAGAAGGACCATGACATAAGGTAAATTTAGTTTACTGAATGTTATGAAGAAAATAATAAAGATGGACCGTGATACCAAGTCAACCTTGTTAACTGACTGTCCTGAAGGGAGATACAAAAACAAACAAAAATGTATAGGTACGTACATATATTTGTAATGTGTTCAAGTATCAAGGAGGACCATAATAAAAGGTGAATTTAAGTTTCTGGGTGTTATGAAGAACGGCCGAAGGATGGACCATGATACCAAGTGAATTATGTTTACTGATTAGTGTGAAGGGAGGATATCAAATAAGACTAACGTTTTATTCATTTTCCAAGTATCAAGGAGGACCATAATATGAGGTGAATTATATTTACTGAATATTATGAAGAAAGGCCAGAAAGGAAAGGACGGACCACGTTATAAAGTGAACTATGTTCACCGATCATGATGAAATGGTGCATAACAAAACTAAAAGGACAATAATATTAGGTGATATTTGTACTGAATATTGTGAACAAAGGCTAATAGGAAATTAACAAAAAAATTTCTCATTATCACGAAAGATAGTATAGTACTCAAGGACAAACATGAACCAAATTACTGATTACCGTACTTTGAAGGTTGGTACAGTAAAAGTGGTTTAAGGACGAACTAGGTTGGATTTTGTGGCATTAGTGATATGTTGTTTAAGTAATCGATATATTGACACACCATATGCAAACAATACCGCGGATGTATCGGCTCAGGTGATGGTTACCGTGAGGAAATGAAAATGAGGGAATTGCAGAAGGATTATCATGCGACGAAGAAGAAACTGGCAGAACACAAGGCACGTTGTGTGGAAGCAACAGAAATATCTGATGCTTTAAATGTTTTGCAGAAAAGTGGCGGAAATATCGGATGCTTTAATCGAATTGCAAAGATTAGCGGACATTACAACAGAAGGGGCCCTCATATGTGATGGTATGATGGGAACCGTTGCCGCGTTTTTTGGCCGGAAAGTGATCGCTGCTCATCGTGATGCAACGTCCTCGATAGAGCAGCATTTCGGGTCAAAAGGATTTCATGACATGGAGCGTTTAATGCAAGCTGTAAGGCATGTAGTGCCGGTCGGTGTTATTGAAGGAAGTAATTTAGACACCGCACTGCATTGCGGGAATCATTCGAGCGTTTTACAGCATAGCGAGTTGCTGCTCGATAGACTTATGGAGGATATTGCGAGTGGTCGGGTATTGCCGGTACACCGGTCAATAGCCCATACGGTTCGTGGACTGAGAATATCACCTTTGGCCGTGATACTGTAGATGAACGGAAACAATTGAGAGTGACTTTGGATTTGACCGTAGGATGAGGAGTACATTTAGACACGGACTTTCAAAAAGCGCCTGTGTGTGACTTGGGGGGTGTTCTATTCCTCTTCAGTGCTCAACCGTGCGCTCGCCGAGAGCAAGTAGGCGAGTGAGTACCTATTTACGTACCAAAAATGGATGTTAAGGATGCATTTAGAAGGGTTCGCATCGAGTTGGATAAGGCATATTTTTTCGTGGTAGGGGAATATGTTGTCATTGGTTTAAGGTTGGTGTTCGGGTGGCGTTCGTCACCTAGATGGTGGAGTTTGATGGCTGCGGCAACTTTTCATTCGCATCAAAACACTGACGTTAACACAGCTGTGGTTTTTCCAGATGCGCGGAGGATAGCAAAGGACGTTTTTATTTGGGCGCCTGCAGAAGGGGAGAGTGCAAAGTGTGCTCCTCCTGGTGTTGTTGTCATGCCGGAATAACAGGAAAACTCAGAGGCGGAGCTTTACGCTGATATGTACGTCGACAATATGCTGAATTTATACGCATGCAAGCGTGGAAAGGAGAGTCGACTATTTTCAGCAACACTTTCCGCAATTTCGGATCATGTAAGGATGTTTGGTAAGTCTAGCGATAATCCGGTGTCCGTTATGTCACCAAAGAAATTGACAGATCTCGCTGTGTGGAGTCTGGGAGGTAGGGCTCCTATATTGTTTTGGTAGTTCACACATATAATGTAAATACTGCTATTAAGGTGGGGTTAAAGTAGGGTAGGGTTTTGCAGTAGAAAGTAGTAGTCTGTATCTGGTGTGTTTTCACATGTGCTAGTTGAAGTGTGGATCATATCCAGCACTTCTAGAAATAATAATTTCAGATTCGTACGTAAGCAAAACAAAGTGGAAGATTGAACGAAGGAAATATGGGGTTTGTGGAGAAGTATTGAATCGTTGGCGTGATTGAAAGAGGCGGTCGGGAAAGGTTTATCAAACATGTATCATGGCGGTGCAGTTGGTTGAGCTGGAGAGACAGAGGATGGGAAGGTTTGAGACAGGAAGAAAGAAGATCATCTAGTACGGGATTCTACTCCTGGTGTTGACGAGCAAGTGTTCAGCACTGGGTGGAAGGTCGGGGAGTTTAAGTAACAACCTGCACGCCCTTCCCTGGGGGGTTAAAGAGCGGAAGTGTTTTTGCAGTATAAAGTACTAGTCTATATCGGGTGTGTTTTTATATGTGCTAATTTAAGTGTGGATCATATCCAGCACTTATACAAATAACAATTCCAGATTAATATGCAAAACAAAGACGAATTTCAGATTCAACTCTTACCATTCCTTTCAATTTATTGTGTTTTTGTTTATTTTTTCCGATGGAACAATTCCAACCCCTTCCCTGCCCTACCCGAAGCATGGCTGCCGGCAAATGCTGGCACCCATGCGGAGCCCTTGTATATTATATGGTGTCGAGCCTTTTGTCTTCGCGATATTCACCGGCCCGGGATTGGTTTTAACTTTACGGCACCAAAATATTTTATATGTCCAATCTTGAGTGAGATACAGAGCCACTCGCCCGGGTGGCGTAAGCGTGGTAGGGTAAATAAATATATACATATTCTTCGAAGTATATATACATATCGCATGAGGGTATATAGTATATACCCCCCATCCCCCTCCCCGTGCTACCGCTAGGAATGGGATGGGGTGTAGATACTCGTGTGATGTCGTATTACCATACGGACCCCATCGCATCCCTACACGGCAGAGAAGGAGTCACGTCGGGCGTTCACACCGGCCAGGCAAGAGATCAGGTTTTAACTGCACTAAGCGCGAAGCGAAACGTGAGGTGTAGACCAAGTCGAATGCAGGGTGAGCTGCATCCTACGCATTTAGTTTAGCCTAGGCTCCGCGGTTCAGGATGGTATGTTGTCCTCGTGGTCCATGTCCGTACAATTTACAACGGACACATGCAGTTCAACCTATATTATGGGAACCCAACGGAAACGGAGTTTTCTGCTTGAAAGGCGTTCTGCCACATGGGTAGACCACGTTTTTAACCAAATATGTTTAAGAATGGTGGGACTTCGTAATTAAGGAAACGCTTAAAGCTATTCCATTCATAAATTACCTACAATACTATACGACATTCGTCTTCGGGCGGCGCTTTCGTGTTTCTCGAAGTCAATGTAATGGGTTACTTACTTAATATAAGTCAAAGCTTTCCAAGTAGGGTGCCTCAGAAAATGGAAAATTAAACCTTATCGTTTGATACGCCTGTCGTCGTGGCGCGCGTGGTGGCAACATGCATGAGTCGAAACCTTATAAACATAGCTGTGTTGAGAGTTTTCGGCAGTCCCTGGGGTTCTTAGAGAGGGTTCCGTCAAAGGATGTAGACGAAATATCGAGGCGTTCTGGATCTTGCCCTGTGCACTGCCGCAAAAACACCACACCAAAACAAGTGACTGTAGTTCAATTCTCCTTGCACGTATACGAAGTATATAAAAAGTGGCCTGCGCATTTGTCTGTAGTTATATGAGCTATGCCCTTTTAGGGGTGGTGGCTTATCGTATGAGCTCCTCAAACGGGGAGCTCAGTTATATCATACACTCGAAACATAGCCTCGAAGGTTTTGTTTTGTTGAACTGTACGCTACTGCTGAACACACACACATATCATATGCTACTGTCGTACAGGTATCGTCCAAACCGGTACTTTCTCACTCGAGAGGCTCAAACCGAACTCATTTCTCCGTGGGGGTTGCGCTTCGACGCTCGCTATTTCCACGCTGGTTAGGATCTTTTCGAGCGGATAACTCGTCGCTTAGTATGAAACGTTAGTAGTTTGCGGATGTAATTATTGAGCGCTGGCCGGTATTTAATCTTGCTAAGGTTGGCCGTAAAAACATTTTTCGGGGTGATGTTCCGGACGAGGATGTCAGGCTACTCCTGTGAAAAACTCAGATGTATACCGCCGACCCTACCGTGGCATTTCTCACCGTAGGTAACAATCCGAGCTCAAAGTGCAACACTATCTCGGCATGAGTCCGCAAAACTAACTGACTGCTGTGCTGCGTGTACCTGGGTGCTGGATCTAACCCAGGGACGCACGCGAGACATTTCGACTTCATTGTGCTAACACCGTGTTATAATGAAACTGTGGTATCACCTCATTTTGAGAACCGTTGCCTGGTGCCTGTCCGAA
Organism: Saccharina japonica; assembly: GCA_008828725.1. Lineage (NCBI taxonomy): Eukaryota > Phaeophyceae > Laminariales > Laminariaceae > Saccharina > Saccharina japonica. The sequence goes on along the minus strand of MEHQ01000644.1, from coordinate 116,792 downwards.
AGGCGTGCATGTATGTTCTCGCGACACTACCTCGTTTGCCGATGCTCACGCGTACTTTCTCGTGACGTGCGGCAAATTAGTACACCCTCCCCTCCTCTACCGTGGACAGCTCAATCAAACCATCCGTACCCAACTGCTGGATGTGTCTCTACTGGGAGTATAGGAGCGGTGTTCTGTCTCGAAAGGGATGTGTGGTCAAGGACAAAATCACTAAGGCAAGCACTACATTAGTGACAACCCATCCCCCTCTCGTCCGCCCATCGTCCATACATTATATTTAAGGGTGCGAGGCTCAACAGCCATACTGTTTCGGCCATGCATGCTACAAGCACATACCCTGACCGTAGGTAGCATTGCCCTCCTTCGTGGGTGGTGGGCAGTCCTCGGCTCTGGGCTAGCGAGCGGTGACGGGAACGACCCCCGGCCATCTTGAGGCGTTGTGTCGTCGTGTTGCGGGGCGTGCTACGGTTTAGGTGGTCCTCATTTCTTCTGAGGGCTCTTATTGTTTCCAACTTGAGGAGCACAATTGCCGCCCAGACACTGACGTTTTGCTAGATAAGGAAAGGGCAACCCGACAAACCATCCCGCGTCCTCGGTAAACATCTCACCGTAGGGGTTTCCATGGTGTGGCACCGGGTTATCTGACCGGTTGAGCTTCTTGAGTGAGTAGCTACCGGCTCGAAATGACATGTTTATTGCTCATATTGTTTGTTTTAGGTCTGCAGCGCTCCTGCTACAACCGTTTGCCGGGTTGCGCGAACTGCTTTCTCTTCGAAGTCAACAACAGGGGTGAGGTATTGAGTTGAGCTCCTCGTGTGAGTGTGAGGAGCTCAGGAGATAAGCCGCCACCCCCATAAGGTGGCATTGCTTCACTCCGTAGCACGTATCCACTGTGGTGGTACAGCTTGCAAAGTGTGCGCTACGCTTATCGTATCGGTATAGGACATTGTGGGCAAAACCGTTTATGATCCGGGGCGTTTTCTCAACTGAGGAAAGACGACGCGTGCTACCATAGAGGGATACTTAGCACTTGTTTTGCCGAAAACATGTTTTTGAATGGCAACGGGGCTCCTCGACCCAAACCTCGTCGGAACGCCGCCAGTCTTGCCTTGCAAATACGTTTGTTTTTGGACACTTATGCCGTGTAATTACTCATCCCCTTGTGCGCGTTCATTTGTATCTAGACTCAAAGTGTTTTATAGTGTTGGCGAAATACAAACCGGTAGAGCTCACCGCTAACTATAATCAATTGACCTCCCTCAGAAACTGCAGGAGACTCTTCTACCGTAGCACGTGTCTAAACCCCCATGGTTACAGGCATTTCATTTCATGTTTTCACGCTATTTTTCGATAATCAACGCGCAGGCTAGGTGTATAGGCGTTCCGGTTTTCGGCCCATCACACACAGGACTGCCGAGGGTCCTCAAGCACCAAAGCACCTACCGATATATTTGACCGATTTTTTTTTAGTTTTTTTTGTTTTCAATATGCTTCAAACAACACCTACGTACAGTACGATAGACCGAGTATACCCCATTCACAACTAAAAACAGTATCTCGCACTATTCCCAAGTGGTTTATCCCCATATGCGTGGGACCAGTTCTTGTGACGGGTTAAGCAGTACATCTCTTTCTCGAAATTTGTTGTTGGGGGAGACAAGTACACAAAAAAATCGTTGTTATATTCAAGTTAGATAGAGCGTTCAAAATCATTACCTGTCACACCCCTACCTAGATAGCACGCGTGATTTTCCTGCAATTGTAGACGCGTGCTACGATGGAGATAGTGCCTTTTTTCGTGTGGCCCAAACGTTTCGGCCTTAACGAGGCGCTCCTCACCCCAAAATCGTCGGAACGCCATTGTTGGGGTTTCAATATTTCTATTGACGCATGCTACAATAGAGGTGCACCATGTATTTTCTGAGCTCCTCACTTAAGGAGCGTCATACCTCACCGAAAACGAGATTTTGGGAGGGAAATAAAAGTGCTGGCGGATGAGAAATCTCATGACCGAAGGTATGCCCTGAAACATCATTCGTCACAAACATGAAAGTCCGATTAGTTTGGGTTAAGGAGCCCGATCGTTCAGAAACATAATTCAGCCAAACATTGCTACCTCTATCGTAGCACGCGTCTGTTGTTGCATCACAATCGTGGGGCACGTTCTGTGTTTTCCTTTCATAACCGGTTATGGGGCGATGTCTACTAAAACCAGTACATACAGCTCCCTCACGTTTGAGGATGAGCCCCAGAAACGAAATGGTGCACCTCTACCGTAGCAAAACGCCACTAGGCAAGGGCGTTGTTTGCCGACCTGGCCTATTATTATATTTGTCAAACGTCACACGTGTTGGGTTGGGGAACGACGCACGCTACGATAGAGGTGCACCATGTTTTTTCTGAGCTCCTCACTTAAGGAGCGTCATACCTCACCGAAAAAATGATTTTGGAGGAAAATAAAAGTGCTGCCGGACGAGAAATCTCTTGGTCGAAGTATACTCTGAAACATTA